>SKCR01035496.1:0-461619 GCA_019454045.1 Zanthoxylum bungeanum
GAGCTTAGTTAATTCATGAATTCACTTATAGCTAGAATGCATGTTAGAACCTAACCTTTTAGATGGCATGCACTCATACATCATTCATATGTCGGTTAAGGGTCACAAACAATTCGAAAAATGCTACTGCTATTGCAAGCGGCATTGATGCTACTGTTAACAACAACAACAACATCATTGTTATTATTGCTAACATAAGCAAATCGGTTATTTTACTGTAATTCATTCATAATCCTGATCTCTCCCCTCAGATGTATTTCTCTTCTCCCTCCTCCTTCAGAGCACCATTTCTGGGATCCAGATCTGGTACTGTGTTGCAAACCCCGAGCCAATCTTATTAAAATCTGATAATTGTATGTTCATCTGAATGAATTACAGAGCCATTGCTGGACCATGTGTTGGGACAGCTTGGACTCTTCGTCAAATTTGGACCACCATTTTACTTTAAAGGTTCTTTGGATGATCAATTGGGTTTCATGAGTGTGAAATTGAAGACTCCACATCCAGACCCAAGGTAAGAAAAAGTTTGTACAGAAACAGAGGAAAGGAGAAGGGGGAATCTTTTCTCTGAAACAGAGGGGATATAATGGGCTTTGAAAAGGTTTAAACAGGCTTTTGCATTAGGAGTAAGGATATCTGGGCTTGGCCCATAATAGTTCCACCAATGTTGGAACCAGTTTGGAAGGCTTTCAATAGTTATTTTCGAATTGAAGAAAAATAACCATGAGTGGCTTTTCTTTGGATTTTGAATAAGAAAGATATTAAACCATGTTTGTTGGTAATCCCAGTAAGAGAAGGATAAGCAGTGGTTTAGGCGATTTTGAAAATTGGTGGGGAAGAATTTGGGGCTATGAAGGGATTCTCCCCAATGCTTTGGAGAGAGGACTTTAAGGATAGTGGCTGTTGAATAGGCTGGCTCAGAATGAGCATCAGAAAGATAAAAATGCTTGAATTTCACTGATTCAGTGAATTCAAGAATGTCTTGATAAAAGGATTGGGGTTTTGATAAATCTCATGGTTTGAAAAACCAACCCTTTGGAAAAAGCTTTGAAAGAGTTACAAATGGATCAGAATTATAAAACCCATCTTCAAAACCAATCCGACTTTTGAGAAGGTTTTTGAGAAATAATTTGGGAAGAAGAACTTCCACTTAAAACGATTTTTTTTTGGGGTTTTGGAAATGGAGTTTCTCTAGAAGATGTCTTTTGGACTTCTTTATTTTTTGAAAAGCTTTGTAGAGCAAGAATAAGTTCAGGGGATTTAGAAATGGATTCAATCCATTCATTTACCTGTTCTGAGAAGTAATTG
The DNA here is from genome assembly GCA_019454045.1 of Zanthoxylum bungeanum. Taxonomy (NCBI): domain Eukaryota; kingdom Viridiplantae; phylum Streptophyta; class Magnoliopsida; order Sapindales; family Rutaceae; genus Zanthoxylum; species Zanthoxylum bungeanum. The sequence continues at coordinate 1,309 of SKCR01035496.1, forward strand.
CTTTGGATGAAGATTCTTCTTCTTCTTGGATTGTGTCAACCGAAGATTTTATGGGAATGCCAGAGGCTTAATTTGGAATTGGTGGAGGAGATTGGGATTCTTTGTAGGTGCTTTGGACAGCTGGATCTTTAAGTTTGGCTTTGCCAGTGTCTTTTCTTTTGGGTGGCATTATCTGTTTTGAAGAAATTCTCTGGTTAGAAAATCTGGAACAGAATTTTTATCTCCTTTAATAAATTCAATTTCAAAATCAAAAACACTCAAAATTGCTTGCCAACGTGCAAAAATCTGTTTAGATGCAATGTTTTGAACATCCTTTTCTAAAACATGTTTTGCAGCTTTACAATCAATTCTTAGCAGAAATTTTTGATTTAGCAAATCACTTTGGAATTTTGAAATGCATAGAACAATGGATAAAATTTCTTTTTTAATAGTAGAATAATTTTCTGACAATCATTCCAATGGGCAGAAACATATTGTACTATTTGTTCTTTACCATTCTCAACTTGTTTTAGAATATCACCATACCCTAAGTCAGACGCATCAGTTTCAACAACTTTTGGCAAACTAGGGTTAGCTAAATATAAACAGGGGATTTCTTTAACAGTGTCCTTTATAATCTAACAGCTTTGTGTGTTCATCAGTCCAAGGGACAGGAACTTTCTTTAACCTATTATGTAAAGGTTTTGCAATCCTATTGATATTAGGTCAAAAATCAAGGACATAATTTAAACTTCCTAGAAATCTCTGGAGTTGGGTTTTATCAAGGATTTTATCAGGGAATTTATCAGCAAAAGCTAGAGATCTTTCTATGGGTGTGTAATTGTTCCTTTGGAAATATAATGTCCTAGGAACCTAACTTTTGTCTGAAACAGAGAAACCTTTGTACTAGAAACAGCTAGGCCAGCTTTCCTAGTGGCAAAATAGAAGGTCTTTAAATGCTTGAAATGTTGATCAATGTCTTTTGAGAAGATCAACACATCATCAATATAAACTATGCAAAATTCTGAGTAAGGGTTATAAATGTCATTCATAATCCTTTGGAATTCAGAGGGTGCATTCTTTAACCCAAATGGCATAACTGTTCATTCAAATTATCCAAATGGAACAGTAAAAGCAGTTTTATAACGGTCTTTAGGATGAATTTGAATTTGCCAAAAACCAGACTTCATATCAATTTTGAAAATATGAAAGCAGAGTGGAGTTTTTGAAGCAAATCTTTCTTGTTAGGTATGGGATACCTAATCCACTTTAGGGCTTTGTTCAAAGGTTTGTAATTGATAACAAGTCTAGGTGTTCCTCTTTCTATTTCAGAATGTTATTCACATAGAAAGCGGTGCAAGACCAAGGAGACCTTGACTTAACAATTAAACCTTTAGACTCTAAATCTTTGATCTCATTCCTACAATGTTTTTCTAGGTCCATATTCATTTGAATAGGTCTAGCTTTAGTAGGAATTTGATTTTCATCAAAAGAGGATTCATAAGGAAGATCTATCACATGTTCCTTTCTATTCCAAAAAGCAGAAGGTAGATCAGCACAAATTCTTTCTCAATTAAAACTTTGAAATCATTAATCTTTTGTTTTACAAAATTCGTTTGTAATTGTTTTTCAAGTCTTTCAATATTTAAATCCTTTTTTAAATAAAGTAAATCATTTGTTTTTTCTTTAACAAAACACTAACATGGTTCTGATAAACAGAACAAGCTTTCACAATATTCAAATTCTTGTTTTAGGTTTTTCTATAAATGAAAACTTTAATTTTTTATTCTTTGTTTTAAAGGTTATACCATCATAATTAACGGTATAAGGAGTAATGAGGTTTATGAAAGGAGTTCCAAGAATAACAGCATGATGTATATCATTTGTTAAAAGAAAGGAAGTCATGAATTCAAAACCATCATTTGGAATTGAAGCATCAACTTTGAAGAAGAAATCTTTAATTTTGAATTATTTGCGGCAGAAAGTCTTTCATGTGTTTTTTATGAAATCTATTTGGAATAATAATTTCTTTTATACAATTTAAGTCAGCACCTGTGTCAAACAAGGCTACTGTGTCAATTTGGAAATCTGATGAGAGGATTAAAGTAATCCAAATCAAATATTTTCTTGTTGTCACTTGTTTTAAAACAAAAAGAAAATCATTTGGGAGAGATTCAATACTATCAAGATTTTGTTTTCAGATTCATCATTGTCAGAATCTGGATCTTTCTCCGAGTTTCCTTCCAACTGACTTTTAAGAAGAAGTTGGATGGTTTCAGAATCATTTTTCTGTTTTTCTTTTAAATCTTTTATTTCAAACTTTATTTCTTGAATTTTCTTTGAAGGTCTTGAAGACTGGGTGTATCTTTTTTATTTTCTTCTTACTTAGGATCTGAGTAAGATCATAAGTATTCTGTTTTAAAACAGGAGTTTTAGAAGATTCTCCTTTGTCAAAAGTCTTTAGAAGTTTGTCAATATATTCTTTTTGCAAATCAGGATTTGAAAATATTTTACAATTTCAAGAAAAGTTTCTTGTTCTTTTGTCAAAACATTAAGTTTCTTATTATTTAAGAAGAATCTGTGTCAGAATCACTATTGCTTTGACTAGAAGTATCTGAGTCAACTAACTCATCCACTTGTAAAGGTTCAGAATTTCCTGTTACGGAAGAATTCAGACTCAGAAGACTCAGATAAGTAGATTTGTTATTTTGGAAAATTTCTTCACTGAGATCTAGCTCATGAAGTTTTTTGTTCATTCTACATATTTTGCATATGTCCGTATGTCCTTTCTTTCCACATTTATAACAAGTAGCTTCCTTATAATTGAAAGGGGCTTTAGGTTTAGAAGTGTGAAGTTTTCTATTGGACTTCTTATAAGGCTTTGAAGGCTTCTTATAGAAATTTTCTTTAGGACTAGGAAAAGATCTTTTAAAACCTTTTAGAAACTTTTACTTATTTTTGTAAGGTTTTGATTGAAGACATTTTCCTTCACAATTGGTGGAGGTACTAGCTTTGAAAGGATATATGTTGAACTGTTTACAAAACCTTCTTAGTTTTGATTTAATTCCTAAGCTCCCATTTTAGTGTTCTTCTGTAATTTCAAGTCTTGGCAAATATTTAAACCTTCCTTATATTGATAAAACTAACTAACTCACCATAGGTAAGTCTATCATAAGGGATATGGTTGTCATGGAGGGCTTTAATGGAATTCTAACCTTTTCACCTAGAAGGGTAGGTAAAACTAGCAAGGAATTTTTCCTTCCAAGTTATATTATTAGCATCATCTCTTAGAAAGAGCCGTGTAAAGAAGGTGGTTTTATAACTTTGGAAATCACTAGCTTTCTACATCTTAAGTTATGTAGTAACATCAGCATTTTTATCATAGGTAGTGGGGTCACCTATGAAATGGGAGGAGAAATGGTCAAAATTAAGTTGATCAACAGCATCTTGAATAGGACTGTTATATTCATCCAGAATAGGAACATTGTCTTCATGTTTGAATAGATTCAAGACATCTAAGTGTTGTTGTTTGGTGAGAAGATGATCCCACCATCCTTTAAGTTGACCGGTAAAACCAGCAACGAGAATCTCTGCAATTGTTTTATCAGAGGTTCATGTTTGGGTTTTGTAGGCATTTGCTGCCATAGTCATTTGTTGTAATAGGCTAAGATATTATATTCAGACATTCCATCTATATTCCATTCATAGACAGAAGATGCATTAAACCGGGACTGGCTTATTGCACTAGGCCTATTATCAACGGCTAGATCGGGAGGAGAATAAGAAGTAGCAGGAAGTGCTAATTCCCAATGAACTTTATTGACTTTAGAGACAGGCTTGGATTTTTCTTGAAAGGCTTCTATGTCAGAAGAAGCTATGGAAGAGTTATCTAAATCTAGAACTCCGATTCTACTACTAGATTGGGGAATATCTAGGGCAATATCAATTTTCTTTTTGAAGAGGAAGATGATGTTTCTATCCTATCCAATTGTTCTTTAATAGCTCTAACAAAATCAGATTTTGACTCATGGACAAGCTTCTGACTATCTTTAGAAACCTGGAATGGTTCAAAAATAGGCTTTTTAAGCTTCTTGTCTTCGTCAATCTTAATAGTCTTTAAAGGGGAAACAGTAATTGTAGACTGTTGGATTTGACTTTCTAGTCTAGTCAACTGTTTTCCTATTGTATTTAGATTAGTATTACAGAAATTATTCTGTTGGATAATACTATCTAAGTCTTTATCAGTGTCATTGGCTCTATGTATCTTTAAAGGTAAGGCTTTAATCTGAACTGAAGGTTCACCATGATCTATAGTTATATTTCTCAAGGGAGGGTGTTCAGATTCTATAGTTCTATCACTATCAGAAAGATTCCATTGTGGAATTTTCTTTCTAACGTTAATGGGATTTGATTCTTTAAAAGGGTAAGAAATGTCATTTTCAGAAGCATACATTTCAAACCAATCAAAAAATGTGATGTGCGCTTTATGCAAGTCTATAAATTCATAATAAAATTCTTGAATTTGTTTTCTTTGGTTTAAGAAATATTTAAAAAACCAAAGTCTTTTTCTTTATTCAAATCAGAATAAAAATCTTTGTGCAAAGAGGCTTTATCCAATTTGAAATCTTTTTACAGGACATTTATGATATTTTCCGTGACTGCAGAAAATGTTGGAGAAGTTGGGGGAGAAGGGTCTTTCTCCTCTTTACTTTGTTCATGTTGAGTACTAGTGTAGATAGGGTGAGGGATACTAGTAGTATAATCAACAGATTGCATAGAAGAACTAGGGATATCCGAGGTGGAAAACCTAGGTTGATCTTTGTATGACAGGTTCGGGATTTTAGAGAATTTTCTTTCTAAGGAGGGAATACTAGAAACAGATTCTAAATCACAGAACCTAGATGAAGTATTTCTTCTGAAAGATAATCTGACTTTTCCATCAGAATACTGAGTCACATTTTGTAACTCTGTATTTGGCTCAAGTTGTTTTGGAATTACTGGTTCAGTGGCTCCTTCTAGAATCCATTCATCAGGAAGATTGATATCTTTCCATTGGATGGGTCTAGGAATGACCGTGTTTGATTTTGAAAGATCAGTCTGCAAGAGAAGAGTTTCATCTCTTTTTGACTGGAGTTTATGTTGCGTATTAAACGCAGAATGCATAGCTTTGTAGGAGATCTTGTAGATCAAGGCAACGGGAATGGATCCTTCAATCATGTGGTAATTATGGGTTTTGATTTGAAGAATCATGCTTTTGAGGATATTTTTGTCTTTTAAGGAGACTGTAATGTTTGGGTAACAGTCAAAGAAATAGGTACTTTACAGAGACTTGATTCAATACTGCTGAGTAAAGAATCATCAAAGGAGATGAATCTGCCATCTCTTAGAACAGCTAAGATGGAAGTATCTAAGCCTTCTTTAGTGAGGGGCTTTATTCCAACTTGGATTAAACCAACATGCACATAATTAAATTTTTTATCTTTTAAATGTTTTAAAGCATGTTCAGAAAATAATTAATTGTCTGAAAAGGTTTTGTAAGAGTAATATCACGTTCTTCAGTCTTTATGATATAATCTGTTTTTAGAAAATCAAGCTTTTTGGTTTTATAAATCATGTCTTTAGAAATCTTTGGCAATTTCCAGCAGTCAATGGCTTTATCAAAATCTTCAATTATAAATTCTTCAGAGTTTACTATATTCTTTGAAATACTAGTCTTTTCAGTAGAAGAGCTAGACAAAGAGGAGGTTCTACAGAGTAGAGACTCCATGAGACTAAGCTTTTAAACTAAGACCTATGAGTTTGCCTACAGGTATGGGTTTACTGCCCTAAGCGGAATCCTATCCTTGACGGGCTTACAACCAGTAAAAAATTCAACAAACACACAGAAGATAATTTAAAAGAAAGAAAACATGAAATCTTTACAATTCACATCCAACCAACACCTAGTCTGATTTCATGTTCTTTCTTTTAAGAAAGAAATTCAACAAACACACAGAAGATAATTTAAAAGAAAGGTGCCAAAACTGAAGATGAGTATTTCCAAATCATGCATCAGCTCCTTGCTTCCAGGCCAGCGTCATCAGCTGCCAGCTCATCAAGTGGTGGGGAGCCACAGCCCTTTATTTCTCTTGGAGATGATAATGAAGACGACTGTTTCGGTATTCTCTCCTCTTTAAAGCATTAAAAAAAAAATATTTCAATTTATCATAATTGGATTCCCTTCACTCACTATTCTCATCACGAGAAAAAAGCTGTGGAGTCCAATTTTTTCAAAAGCAATTTGTCAGAAAGCAGATACCAAAGTCACGAGCATCTTGCTTTTCCCAACAACTCTGACAGACTTATGTGAAGATAAGGAAAAGTTTTCAAAGCACGTTGTAAAAGTCATAAAGCAAAAGATCCACGAGCATCTTACTTTTCCCAAGACTCAGACAAAGACATGAGAAGTTTTCAACAACAACTGCCAAAGTTATAAAATAAAGGCATCTTACTGTAACGCCACATGGAGAAAGCAAAATTTTCAAAGCATCTTACTGTTTGTGATAATTGTAAATTGTAATAATTCAAAGTTGTTGGATGTTGGGTATATAGTTCCCATTTACCTTCAGTTGAAGGCATCCGCTAGTTATCAGACTATTCAAAAATTCTCTCTCTGAACTCCAAATCCTCTAAAAAACCCTTAGGTTTAAATTTTTGTTCTTGAAAAAGAAAATGTAAGCATTCGATTTGTAATATACAAAGCTGTTTATTTTCTTTAAAGTTTTATTTTCATAAAAGCATGCTTGCAGATTGATATTCATATCAATTTCTGCCATTAAGACTGTTACGATTCCTCTGGGGCATAAAGACCTGATCTCTCCTCTCAGTTGTAATTCTCTTCTCCCTCCTCCTTCAGAGCACCATTTCTGGGATCCAGATCTGGTACTTTGTTTGCAAACCCCGAGCCAATCTTATTAAAATCTGATAATTGTATGTTCATCTGAATGGGTTTACTGCCCTAATTGGACCATGTGTTGGGACATCTTGGAACTCCTTTCATAAACCTCATAATATATATATTTTAATATTCTATATCTTTTAGCGTCGAAAATATTCGTCGCCAAAATATGTCACTTAGCGTCGAAAATTTTCATCGCCAAATACGTCATTTAGCGTCAAAAACATCTCGTCTTCTCACATTCTTATTTGTGAATCTTCATCAATTGATTAGTATTCTCCATCTCATGATTGAGAAGGGGAATCCTAATTTCATAACAATCCGGGGCTTTCATCCCCGGACCATATTGTCCAACCGCCTCAACAAATATTTTTGAAGCGTTTAATGCTTGCATCGTACATCCATCGAGCAAAACTTCTACAAGCTCTTGCTATAAACTCTTTTTTTTAAGTGTCATTCTCATACAATAAAGTTTGTCTTCCTTTATTTTTTTTCAATGCAACTTCTGATTGCCCTTTTTTTTGGTTTTTTAGTAGCAACAACTCCTCAACACTAAAAACATACTCATCATCGCTTAGGGCCTCTCTTTATCTTTTTTCTTCTTTTCCATAAACTCTCGAATTTCATTCGTACATCTGGTGGACATTTTGTACAACCCTTTGCATTCCTATACGGCTATACGCCTCCAATAATATGTTATTTCGCACAATAAATCCTTTTTTTAGATACTTTACTCTTAAAATTTAAGATCTGAAGTGTGACAATATTTCCACGCGGGATCGGATTTTGAACTCATGATAAGCAACTTATAATAAATTTCATGATTTATTGATTAAATTTAAAAGTCATTATACAAAAAAATGAAGAAAAATGAGCAATATCATAAAAAGAAATGTTGACGGCTGGTTTTCGTCTCAGGGACAATAACGAAATATTGTTCCCGGGATTAACCTTCCTTCAGCAGTGAATTTGTTTGGTTATGGGAAACCAAAAGTAAACTTTGATAGAAGGAGAAAAGCACGCAGATTGACATAGGGAGTTAACGTGGTTCGGCGGATTGAATCCAATCTACGTCCACGGGCACAAAACGGATGGGTGTTTTATTACTGAAATATGCTCGGCCGACCTGTTTTGTGGTCGGTCAGTGTGAAGACCGAGCTGTTTTACAAAAGCAATTTACAAAAGGCTCTCTCCCCATAAAATCAAGAAGAGAAAAACTCCTTTTTTTTACTTCTACGAGACTACCCTTCCTTATATACTAAGAATGAGGCGGTAAGATGAGGCGGTTGCTATTCCCATTTTGGAGAATCTTCCATGTGACACTTGCCTCATTTATTAAGTTCTCTGCCCTAGGCCCTGTTCTTGCCAAAAGTAAGCATGCCCTCTGACATCCTATCGCATCAATCTGACTCTTTACTGCCACACGTAATTAGTGATGATGACAGCCTGGTGGGTGTTCCCGGGAGATGACACGTGTAAAGGGAAATCATAATCTCGGGGCTTCTGTCGGTTGCTAAGTGGTCGGCCTAATATTTTCTGAGCCTACCGAACCATTTCTGTCCCGTCTTGAACTGCCCGAGCCCTTCGACTTACTAAAAATGGAGCAAAATAGGTATGAACCGAGCTGACGAGCTGATGTGGTTAGTTTTATGGAAACCGCATCAAAGCACATATTATGGTCGGTCTCATCTGAGAGATCGCGTCTGGACTCCTGCTGAGCTGAGAAGTGGTTAATACTTTCTGAACATCGGCCAAGGGGGAAATTCACCTCTGTCTCTGGCTTATAATGCTTGATTTATGTACTGATCTTTACCATCAACATCTATCAATAGTTCTTGGTATCAACGAGTTTGTGAGTTGATGCCGAGAACTATTACAAGTATGGTGTACTGTCGCCCTACTGGTGGTTGCTTCTGGAATTTTTAGAGCAAACCATTTCCGTGTATACTTTAACCAAGTCCTCTCTTGCTATTCTCAAGTATCCATCTGCCGAGAATCCTACTACTAACTTCAGTTCTGCTGAGGGGAGCTTTTGGAGGGTAAAGATATTATCCTATTTGCCCTTCTTTCAGAGTGAGTTTAATATCCCGAACCCACGTTTGCTGTATCCATGTTTTTAGTTCTTGAGAAGTCTACTGCTCGAGTTTCTTGTTTTTGTTCTTCGAAGTATCTGCAACAGAAGCTAAAGGATCTTTTCTGCCGAGCCCGAACTAGAGGTCCTGACTCCTCATGATGACCCTGAGGTGTTTGTATTGTAATAGACAATATTCTCGTGCTTTTTTGAGATCATCTGCAACCTTCTTTCACTTGCTTATCTATGACCGCTCTGCCTGGTAACTCCATGTGATCTCTTCTCTTCTCCCTTTTGAACCTGGCCACATTTGAACCTGGCCATAAGACGAACACTTTGTTCCCGAGCTGATGACGAATCCACCTGGTGGGGCGTAATCTGACTTCATGCTGAGAGGAAATATCTGGTTCTGGGGGAATGCTACATCCCCAGTTCAAAGAATCAGACTCGGTAGGATTCACCCCAAACCCGAGCTGAGCAAGGTACTTGGATCTTGGGGAATGTCACATCCTCAGTTCAAAGAATCAGACTCGGTGGGATTCATCCCAAACCCGAGCTGAGCAAGGTACTTGGATCTGGGGGAATGTCACATCCCCAGTTCAAAGAATCAGACTCGGTGGGATTCACCCCAAACCCGAGCTGAGCAAGGTATGAAGCATCGGCAGAACAAATCCAGTCTCGAGCTAAATAACCATATGGCCCCGGCGGAACGAAATCCAGCCCCGAACCGAATAACTTACCAAGACTTACACGGAAGGGAAGCAAATCAACCTTCGAGGCTCTGCTAACTCTGGCGCGGGCGTCCCCTTGCCAGACCAGCGAAAAAAAAAAAACAAAGATTTAGAACAAAATTGGTAAAGGTGGGGGTGACTTAGCACATACCCCAAATGAAAAATTTTACAAGTGCAAATAACAACGCGGATGCCTCAAGAGAGCGTCCTGTCCGAGGTCTCCAAAACATAATTTCTAATCTCTCAAAGGCCTCGACGGAATGAATCCAGCCCCGAGCCGAATAATAACCATGAAGCCTCGGCAGAACAAATCCAGCCCTGAGCCAATGGCACACAGAGGCCTCGGCGGAACGAATCCAGCCCCGAGAATAAACCACCATGAAGCCTCGGCGGAACGAATCCAGCCCCGAGCTGATGGCACACAGAGGCCTCGGCGGAAAGAATCCAGCCCCGAGCCTAAACACCATAAATCCTCGGCGGAACGAATCCAGTCCCGAGCCAATGGCACACAGAGGCCTCGATGGAACGAATCCAGCCCCGAGCCTAAACACCATGAAGCCTCGGCGAAACGAATCCAGCCCCGAGCCGATGGCATATAGATGCAAGCCATGAGGTAGTTACGCTCCGGCCTCGAGAGTCTGATACTGCCACGAGGGGTTCACGCGCTCCCTCATGCACTTCATCCCTTGAAGTAACTCAGATCCACTTAAAATGAAATGAGCCAGGTCGGCGCACTTTACCCGGGGGTTTGATAATGACACCAGTGTTTGGCGTGCCACGGGTTTGGTGCCCTTCCTGGCCTCCAATCATTACCTTCGCATCGAGCATGCCAAAAAAATAATGAAAATAACTTTCACGTTTAATTAACAAACAAGCGAGATGTGCAAGTTTCTTAAAAAAATGAGAGTTTTATTCATATTTAAAGGACATACTGCCCTTCTTACAACTCTTTGCGGGACATTTTAAGAGAGGCTTTTACATTTTCTTTCTTCTGCTTCCTATTTTGCGGTCCAACCGCGTCTTCTAATCCGAGCTCTGAAGACTCCCAATGCGTATGCCATAGTTGTAAACTTCACACTCGAGATGGCTCCTGCATCAGGCGCTCCGTTGGAATCCTTCGATCTGAACTTGATCCTAAGGTTTCCAAGCTGGATCACAAGGTCTGCCGAACCAGGCACTCCGTCGGTGCTCCTTTAACAATGCATTTCTCCAATGCCTGGTGCCTCCCGATCAGCCCTGGGCTTCCTGGCGAGGCCGCCAGTCTTCGCTTTGCGTGGTTTTCCCGAATACCTTTCGCCTACTTTCCTCTCATTTGGGGAAGACCACCACACCAATTGAGAACTGGACCGACGGATGTCCCCCTTCGCCTTTGGCTGACTAGCTCCCTGATCAATCCTCTAGCACAAGTAACTTGCGAAGCTGGCGATCGAAAGTTTGGGAAGTGCATTTCCTTCCTACTGAGGAGCCTGGTCAGCCGTCGCCAACGGATGTAACCCATTCCCGTCGTTACATTTCATTCGACAATTCACCCCGGATGGGTGTCCGTTGGCCAGTATTTTTACATTTCATTCCACAATTCAACAAGAAAATATTTTTATCCATACGGACCATTTCTTCCTCCCGTTCTGGCTTGCTTCTTCCCATTCTTTCCCCCTCCCGTCCATTCTGCTGTTGAGCTACTTGTGCAAACCACGACTTTCACCTTCTACCATCATCTTACAACGCGAGTTGCTTCTTGTTCTTTCCCCACAGACGGCGCCAACTGTTGACGGCTGGTTTTCAGCAGTGAATTTGTTTAGTTATGTGAAACCAAAAGCAAACTTTGATAGAAGGAGAAGAGCACACAGATTGACACAGGGAGTTAACGTGGTTCGGCGGATTGAATCCAACCTACGTCCACGGGCACAAAACGGATGGGTGTTTTATAACTGAAATATGCTCGGCCGACCTGTTTTGTGGTCGGTCAGTATGAAGACCGAGCTGTTTTACAAAAGGAATTTACAAAAGGCTCTCTCCCCACAAAATCAAGAAGAGAAAAACTCCTCCTTTTTTTACTCTTACGAGACTACCCTCCCTTATATACTAAGAATGAGGCGGTAAGATGATGCAGTTGCTGTTCCCATTTTGCAGAATCTTCCACTTGACACTTGCCTCATTTATTAAGTTCTCTGCACTAGGCATGTTCTTGCCGAAAGTAAGCTTGCCATCTGACATCCTATCGCATCAATCTGACTCTTTACTGCCACACGTAATTAGTGATGATGACAGCCTGGTGGGTGTTCCCGGGAGATGACATGTGTAAAGGGAAATCACAATCTCGAGGCTTATGTCGGTTGCTAAGTGGTCGGCCTAATAATTTGCCGAACCTACCGAACCATTTCCGTCCTGTCTTGAACTGTCCGAGCCCTTCGACTTACTAAAAGGGAGCAAAATAGGTCCGAACCGAGCTAACGAGCTGATATGGTCGGTTTATGGAAACCGCATCAAAGCACATATTATGGTTGGTCTCATCTGAGAGATCGCGTCTTGACTCCTGTTGAGCCGAGAAGTGGTTAATACTTTATGAACATCGTCCAAGGGGGAAATTCCACCTCTGTCCCTGGCTTACAATGCTTAATTTATGTACTGATCTTTACCATCAACAAGAAATATAGTAGAATCCCATCCCACATCTAGACTAGCACAATTCTAAAGCACAATACAAATTTTCCATAATTTACGAGGCATGTTGATTTCACTGCAACAACAAATTTAATGAAAGAAAAAAATTATATAATGATAATTATTATTTTATAATGCAAATTCATGTTGAATAAAATATCCACAGTTTACGAGGCATATTGATCTCTCCGCAACAACATGCAAAAGATGAAAGCAATCAACTTCCAGCCTTCTAAAATTGTTAATTAAATAATGCTAAGCGATTTTGAATTCAAGAAACATGCCAATACAAAAGTAAATAAATTCAAATTTACACTCAGTTTAGAACAAATGAATTTCATAAAATTTGTGAAATTTATTTATAATTCTAAAAATTTAAGTTTGGAATAAAAAAAAACGTTGATTTCAATTCCATGATTTTAATTTTATGGAATTGATTATAACTAAACCAAATCCCAATAAAATTGATGGGATTTCCAAATGAATTCCACACAATGAAAACAAATAATTTTATTTGACAAAATTATCACTTTTTTATTTTTCATGTTATATTGTTCCTTCTTCTCAAGACTATACTGTTCTCTTTTCTTGTAACATCCCCCTCCAGGAAATGCTACCGGCAGGGAATATGCCGACCTATCCCCATGAGCCTTTGACTCTCTGACTACAACTAATCTCATCTCAAATATAAACTCATGCATGGGACCATTGCCCAACTCAACAACACCGATGCATTTTATTACTTATACTATATACTCAATAATGCTTTACAGTACAACTCTGATAGCGAACACTTTAACACATTACGTATGCAATCTCTATTATACAACATGTATGATGCACGACTTTACTTAGAATTGACTGAAATGCAGCTCTGACTTAACCTGGTGGACTCAAACCTTCTAGTGACTGCCATCAGTATTCATCATCTCAAACTCGTCCTCCGAGTATACCTGCAAAAAAGAGAAATTGGGAGTGGGGGGTTAGATCGTTGAACGATCTAGTGAGTGGAAAGTTTAAAACGAAAACTGAAATAATTTACAAAACATTTATTTGTTTCTGAAATCAAAATCATCTTCAAGAAAACAATGTTTTCTTAAAACTCTTTCATATCTGAAAATCGTTCTCTTTATGTGAAACTTTCTGGAAACTCTTTTATGTTTGTAAAAACTCTGAGTTTTTATGTAAAACTGAATTCTTTCTAATTCTCTTTCATAAAACCATCATTTCTGAAAATCATATCTCTGAAAATCTGTCTCTGAAAAATCTGACGTATGAGGGCGTTACATATTATTGTCCCTCATACGCCTAACCTAAACTAGTGGTCTTGGGGCGTTACGTATCACCGACCCCAAGCCGTTGAACTAGAGCCAGGTGTGTCGATCCATGCTATCATCCTGACCCTGAATCTAGGGTCTAGAGGCGTTACGTCTCGCCATCCCCCTAGCCCTGAATCTAGGATCTAGGGGTGTTACGTATTGTCGTCCCCCTAGTCCTGCTCTACATGTGCACATGTTGTATCTGTTAATTCCATAAGTTACATCGGAGGTGAGTTTTTCCCCATGTCACCAAAAATCAATAAAATCATGTCTTTGAGTCAAAATTTCTCAAAATATTATTATTCAAAAAAATAACTGGAAATAAACTTGGCTAACGCCCTATGTGTGGAAAACTAAGTCTCAATTCAAGAACATATAAGTAAATACAATTTTGAAAAGAAAACATCCACTCACTGATTTAGAATCTGGCTGGTATTCCTTCACTTCGTCACAGAAAATTATGGTTCATGCTGATAATCTAAAATCGATAAACTTAGTTAGAATATAAGTCGTGGAATATGCTTTGAGACTATTATCACTATATGACGTATTATGTATGTGACTTGATGTAGTGCGTAGATATATGCTGATATGAAACCTTTAGGGTGGGTCTCTAATATTCTAAGTTGAAACTGAAATGATATGAAACTATTTATGTCTCTTGTCGCGATGCCCAAACAATCAGACCGAGGCAGAGAGGTAAATTTATGTTTTGCATCATGACACTAAAGGTTCTGTATCACGACGCCCACCTGACCAGACCTGAGGCAGAGAGAACTCTTCTTGCTCCACGTCGCGATGCCAACTGTAGAGCGTCGCGACACCCACACGACCTGACCGAAGGCAGAGAGCCTCTACTTTTACGAGTCGCGATTTTGGGTGTTGAGCGTCGCAACGCTAGCCTGATTTCAGGGCCTAGCATCAACTCTTCAATGACATCCAAGAATCCCCTCACCCTTAGGCTAACACCAATATATAGCACTTCCCTAAACTCCAACATAATACACAAGAAGCATAATCAACCCCCAACTACTATATACCAATTGATCAACATCCATACATAAGAAACATACTCACTCCCCAACTACTATATACCAATTGATCAACATCCATACACAATAAACATATTCAATCCCCCCCTAACCCATTCACATACACAAAAGCCTTAATCCATGCTAATACTATCATAACACCCTCCAAAATGCATGCTAACAATACTTCCAATGTTAATTAAGCACATCCAAATCCTAGGGTATGCAAGGTGCGAATTTGGACTTTTATATTTCAAGCTCAAAACTGAAACTAGAAGAGGAAAATGGAAATGGAGAGCTTACTTTGCATGAGATGTGCTTGGAATCATCACTTGTTGCATCTAAATTAGCTTGAGGAAGAAGAAGAAAATTTGGAGAATCCTCCATAGTATATGTAATATTCAGGTCATCCGTAACATGTCCGGCATAATAAATAATTGTGCGAGACATGCTAGTATTTATGAAATAGCATATAAATAGGTTTCATACCTTAGAAATCCCGACCGCAGACTCGGGATAAATTTTCAAGTTTTGACATTTTTCCGTTAAGTTGTCCGTTTTGTATAATTGTTACTAAAATAGCCATAACATTTTCGTTTTAACTCCGATTTTGAAAAATCTTATACCGTTGGAAAGCCCAATCAATTACGCACAAACTTTGTGTTGAATATTTTCCCAAACTCAGACCAGAAATAGGTCAAAAAAGTGTGCAAAGTGGCTGTCACTGCACAAATCCGAGAACAAATAAGAAAGTTACACTTCGCACAACAAAAGCCACTCACTAACCAAACAAAAATCTGTCCCCAAGTATAAATAAGACACTATTCACTCCTCTTTCATCCAGCCCCAAATTTCGAATTTGCTTCTCTCTTTCACGCCATCTTCATATTTTCTTCATGTTTCCATCAATTTCTCATGCATAATGGAAGGAATCAAGTGTTCAATCAAGCATGTAAGTCATCTAAGTCTTGCTCTTCCTTTAATTTTCAGATTTGAGGCATTAGATACTCTCCCCCAAATTCGAAATTGAAAGGACCCTAGGGAGAGATTTGTGAAAGTGATATGATTGAGTGAAAGAAGTTGAATATTTGTATGTTTTGTGATATATAGGCATGTGTCTAACTTCAATTCTATTGAGTTCATAAAATTCCCCCAAATCTTGCTTAGGGCTGAAAATGATGATGATAGAATGTTGATGATTTTGTTGAGATTGGTTATGGATTAATGATGATTGGTGTGTGTAGTGATGAATGATTATGAGTGAGATTGAAAATGGATTGAAATTTTACAGACTTGAAAATCAAGCTTATGGTTGAAACTTATGAAGATAAAATGGTGATGTATTTTATTGATTTATTGATGAATAATAATCATGATTGATGTGTTTGGAATAAATTAGTATATGTTTGGTTTGATTGGAATGGAAAATGCAAAAGTAGTAAATTGGACAGTTTTGTTAAAACAGTAGGTTTGGTTTGTACTCTGATTTTCATGGCCTTGTAAGAGGAATTAGCAAAAGTGTAAAACATGAAACTTTTCGCTTTATGTCTTATATATATGTCTGTAAAATGGTTTTGTGAAATATTGAGTATTGGAAAATTTATGGGGTAATGATTGGGGCTGGTTTTGGTTGGAATTTATGCATACAGCTCTCTGTAAATCAATTAATATGAGGACCTTAGGAGCTGAATTAGGCTAAGTGGTAAGTATGTGTTTTGTTCATTTATGTGTTAACTAAATGCCTGTAAAGTGGTTTTTCAATTGGACTTAAATTTCTTCTGAAATGACAAAGAAACCGAGAGATGTTCAGGTTGTAGCACTACTGGAAACATGGCTGAAATTTGTAAATTCTTGTTTAATGGTTTGATCAAAATTGTTACATGTTGGCGGAAATAATTTGCATGTTTTGATAATAAATTGATGAGGGTTAATGTATATGGGCATGTAATGATTCGCGGATGGGTGACGATTGTGCATATGAGCATGTTGTATGTTATGATAAAGTAGAATGGATTATTGTGATATTTACAAACTTGTTGTATTTGTTAACTAAAGGAAATGGAGTCGTTATGTAAATGCTTTAAAGTCTTTGGGGTGATGATAAAAAAAAATGTCGATTTCGAATGGCGGGTGGAGTCTAGGTAAGTATTCTATGCAAGGATTATCTTGAGTTGTGTGATATTGATTATCTAGGAATTAAAGTAAACTTTAAAATTGGATTAAATGTTGGATGATAAACTTGCTAGGATACTTTAGAGACTTATTTGAGTAAAGAAATATTGTATAATAATGAGTAGCATGTTATGTGAGTAAGAATGTTGTAGGAATACTCACTACAAGAAAAATGACCCTTTAGTGGCGAAATTTTTCGCCACTAAAAGTCATTTTTTCGCCACCAAAGGTCTTAGTGGCGAAATTTTATTTCGCCACTAAAAACGCGTCACAAAAGGTACTAGTGGCGAAATTAATTTTCGCCACTAAAAGTCTTACTTTTAGTGGCGAAATGGAAATACTTTTATTGGCGAAATTTTTCCCCACTAAAAGTCATTTTTATTTAAAACTGTAATAAAATGAATAATTTCTAAATTTCAATACACCATATGATATTTTATATTGTAAAATTTTACAAAACACAAATTTTGATACATTAATTTAATGATCATATACATTAATATATGTAAATAGAATATCTGTATTTACAAGCAAAAAATATATTCTCGGTTCTAATATCAAAACTAAGACCTTTAGTGGCGAAATGGAAATACTTTTAGTGGCGAAATTTTTCCCCACTAAAAGTCATTTTTATTTAAAACTGTAATAAAATGAATAATTTCTAAATTTCAATACACCATATGATATTTTATGTTGTAAAATTTTACAAAACACAAATTTTGATACATTAATTTAATGATCAGATACATTAATATATGTAAATAGAATATCTGTATCTACAAGCAAAAAATATATTCTCGGTTCTAATATCAAAACTAAGACCTTTAGTGGCAAAATGGAAATACTTTTAGTGGCGAAATTTTTCCCCACTAAAAGTCATTTTTTAAAAGTGTAATAAAATGAATAATTTCTAAATTTCAATACACCATATGATATTTTATATTGTAAAATTTTACAAAACACAAATTTTGATACATTAATTTAATGATCATATACATTAATATATGTAAATAGAATATCTGTATCTACAAGCAAAAAATATATTCTCGGTTCTAATATCAAAACAAACAAATTATCAACTAATTACAATTCAAAAATAAAAAACTACTGGTTTGGTCTTATATCTAAGTTTACATTCTATATCCACACTAAAAAATTGATTAGTCTTTTCAACAGCTTGTGATGGCATAAACCCACGGTAGTTGCTCCGCAGAAGCTGCAATGTCAACAACAGGTTTAGAAACCAAATGACTCTTGAATCAATTGCTGAATCAACCTTTTTTGAATCAATTGCTGCAATCAATTTATCTGCAGAAAGAAACTAACGAATAAATAGGCAAGCATCATATGAGAGCAATATACAGGAAAAAAAAATTCCAAAAACAACATAGTAGATGCAAGCTGCAATATTTAGGCAAAAATTCTCACACAAATAGTATAAGCACCATGTTAATCCAAATTGACATTGTAAAATCACATCTTCAGTTTTGTAAAATCACACAAATAGTACAAGTGAGCTTCCAACTAGGAAGCACGTTGTCCTATAATTAATCAAACAAGAAGCTTATTGGTTGGCAAGTGAGTGCTTTGAAGTACTCCAAAGAACCATTTCTTACAACTGAACTGAAGTTGCAATAACTATCCAAAACATTCGCATCAAGCCGTCAATCACTCCCAGCTTCAATGAAAATATAGATCAGGCCACTCAAGGCAACTCTTGCCTAACAATCAATTCTCTCAACTGTAACATACAACACAAGGAATTTGACGAGCGGGGTGGATGGCCAAATATTTTACTACAATTACACTTGTTCCACAGAGGTTTGTCTAAGTTTTCCCTCGCTACTTATACTTTCCCACTCTCTAATTGTCTCCAATTCTATGGACAATGGTAATACATCTAACAGCAACTGAAAAGTATGGAAAATGTGAGTTCACTATACTCATTTTGCACATTCATCATTATATCTCCTAATAGTTAAACTTTGCTAGCAAACAGAGCATCTCTCAATCTCTAAGGACAATCAACAAACCCAGAGGATATAATTTCCTATGTAGGTGACCCTAAGGGCATTTAAACCTCTGACTTGGTAAGAAACCAACACAGCTTCACTCCTAAAATATGAAATATATAAACAGAGGAAAAATATTCGGACTAAGTTAACTTTTTGCACATTATAGTAACTGTAAACAAACAACAGTACAAAGTTCAGATGTCAGAAAATAAGAACACTCACCGAGATAGAGTCACTTGTCAGCACCTCGAAAAAATCTGTCAAACTACTAAATGGTGGTGGTTCAAGTGCTTGTAAGTTAATCTTCCAGTCTTCTACTAAATTATTTGCTTCCAAGTTCTCAAATGAATCCACAATGTCCTTGAAGAACTCATCGAAAATGAAAATAATTTTTTTTCCAAATTCAAATTACATTAAATTGAAACATAGATGCGGCCATGCAGACGTTCTTTTTTTCAAAAGCCCATAACTCCATCAATAATTTTTTCCCCGAAAATTTCCTCCATTTTCTCACATTTCCTTCATTTTCTCGCTAACAAATCGAAAAACACAGCCAGCTCAAGGGAAAAAGTGCTCAAAGCTCGATATTGAACTGGGTTTTCCTTTTCCAGCAAACCCAGAACCATGTTAAAATATACTAAAATTTCCTTCGTTTTCTCAGTAACCAAATAGACAACAGACCATAACCCAGCTAAATGTAAGGCGGAAAGCACTCAAAGCTCAGCATTAAACTCGGTTTTCCTTCTCTAACAAAAGCCAGAATCACATTAAACAGATATTAAAATTTTCCCTCTTTTACTCTCATTTTCTCGCCCTCGCATTGTCCTTCATTTTCTCAGTAACCAAACAGACCAAAATTCAGAAAATGCACCCCAAATAAACAAAACGTAACTCTTTTGAACAAAAAAAATTGAAAACATAAACAAACATATCATCAACATATGAAGAAGTAGAGATGAAAGACAATGAGCGACCTTTGAAATGGATAGGAGAGTTAATTTTTCACCGCCATCTCCATTCTCATCAACTTTACCGCTATCTCCATTCTCCTATTCCTCCTGATCTTCATCATCTGAACTCCCCTCTTTTTCATCCCCTTCTTCTACATCATCAAATTCATCATCTTCTTCCTCTGAATCAATCTAATTCGAAAATCTTCAATCAACTAACAACACAACAACATTATAACACCAATCAAAACCGATCAAGGATAAAAAAGAAAAAATAAATTTACTAACTGTCATCTGGTCATTTTCAGAATCACTCAAGTCTTCAGCATACCTGTCACTCTCCTTTGCTTTTCTTGCTCGCTTCGAAGATAACCCCATTTTGAAACCCTAAATTTCAGAGACCCAAACAAATAGTCAAAATTTCATTGTGATTTGTAAAATAAATAAACCTCAGATTGAGTTTGCAGCATAATTACTACAGGATAATTATAACTTTTCACTGGAAACTTCAATATTAAGAGAGATTTGATTCAAATTTTTTTCTAACAAGCAAGTAAAACTAAACTCAAGAGACTTACCGATTATAAATTTTAAGATTTAGATTCAAAGTAATCAAGCGTAACTTGAGATTCTATTTGGTTGATTCCTGAATCCCTTCTCGTTCGATATTTAAGGTTCTACAAGACCCTGATTTCCTCTCCCATTGCTCGCGCGCAGGCAATAAGCCCTAGAAGTGGTGAGGGATTTTCGAAGGTTTGAAACATGAAGGAGGAGGATGTTCGAAGAAGTAGTGGAGAGGGATTTTGGTGGGTTTGATTTGATGAAATTGATTTTGTAAATGGAAAAAATGTTTTTGGTAGTTGTAGAAGGCGGCGAAGACAATGATTTCCACTCTTTACTAAAAAAATAAAAATACACTTTTTAGTGGCGAAATTTATTTTCGCCACTAATATCGCCACTAAAAGTTTATTTTTAGTGGCGAAATTTTGTTTTATTTCGCCACTAAAATTTCACCACTAAAAGTAAGTTTTCTTGTAGTGACTAGATGATATGGAAGTATGGGTAAGGATAAGAGTAAGTGAGTATGATCAAGTATGAGTGAAGTTGTGTAGATAAGTATGAGTATGATTAAGCATGAAACCATACATAAGTAAAGAGGTAAGTACTTGTGGGGAATGTAAAGTGATATATAAATAATATGATACCGTAATTGTAATGATGTGTTTCTTTGTAATATGACTCAAAATATTTGAGGACTGGAATGCAAGAGTATATGATTATAATGGTAAGATTATGACAATTGGTGAATTGTGCGTGATTATGGGTTATGATATATGGGTGACGTGGAAACGCTTGAAAATATGTGATGTACACAAGATATCAGTATGAGTTGTGATTTTATAATTATGTTTAAAGTGTGTGGTAATGCATAGTGAGAATATTGATATGTGAAATGTGATATGATTATGTTTACACTATTTGAGTTAAGTATGTTTGTGTGACTGCGTGAGGGTATGTGAAGCTGAACAATATGTGAATGACATGTATAGATACTTGGAATTATGAGATGTATGAGAAGATGCATAATGATATGAATATTGTATGTGGATGCTGGCTATAGGCCAGTTTGCATGATGTTACGAATACATCATGCCGAAATTTTTCTAGAATCAGAGGCTTATGGAGATGGGTTTAGCCTGTCTCCTGCCGGTAGCATCTCAGGTAGCGGGATGTTACAGAATAGGTTGCTCACGTTTTTGGCTTTAGAGGAAGATGAATGAATAGTCCCCTATTTATAGGGAAAGGCTGATTTTTGTGTAATTAAATGAGTGGCTGGATTTGTGCCACATTACTTATTCTAGTCCATTCTCGAAATTACTATAGCAGCCACGGGAATCTCAATTTTTGACTTATTTCTGATTCGAATTTGGAAAAATATCCAACGCATAAGTTGTAGGTCTCGGTTTTAGCTTTCCGACGATATAAAATTCATAAAAATCGGAGATCGTATGAGAAAGTTAGGGCCCAAATACTAAGGGTTGTCCATAATAGAATATAACCTAAATTCTGTCGGAACTGCGAGAACTGAAAGAAATTTAACCGAATGTCCAAAAAGAAATATCACAAACATATACACGCTTGAACATGATTTATATCACGTATTATTCCATCTTTATCATAGTAGTCGTTGGAATTTTCAGGGTGTTACACTTCTCTCTCAACACTGAAAAACTCTTCCCTCTTCATCTGGGCAGCATAAACAGAGGATTCAACTGTAGCATCATCATATCGCCGATTTCCTATCAATACTTGTCTATTTGTGTGAGTGTTATTGTTATTAGTTATTTATTTATTTTTGTTTTGTCACGTGAATTAGGATTTTATGTTAGGGATTTTTTTATTCCTTGTGCCATGTTTATTTTGATATTTAATTGGTTTTATTATGTACTTTATGTTAGAGCAATTGATATGGAGAAAAAAATAAAGGGTATTTGTTATTCAATTTGAGGTTTTTTTATAAACTTTTGTCTTAATAGGTATAATGATAGGGAAAGTTTTTCAAATAAATAGCAAATATTATATTTGCAAGTAAATCTCGACTTGAAGATTCTTGTTTTTGATTTTTGTCAGTCAGTTTTTTTTTTTTTTTAAAAGTATAGGTTTCATTGCATACAGAAAATTTTATGGGAGTTACGTACTAAGTCTGCTTTCATGCATATGATTGTCCTGTAGTACCGGTTGCATTTGAATTGATGGTATGAACGTATACATACATACATACATACATACATACATACATACATGTGTGCATGTGTGATAATCAATCAAGCCATTTGTACTGCTGCATGTCTTTGTTGTGTATTAAACTTGTTATTGCTAATTAGTTTTGCAAGTTATCTAGAAAGCTATGAAGAAGTAACTGATAATTTTTATTATTTTTTGTTATGTTTATTATTCATTTGTCTTTTTAAATCATGCACTTTAATCATAAATTTTTATATTGTTTGACAATTTCAGGAAGTATGAAAGACATTCACAGAAATACAATTGCAGCTATATTTCTGTGAATGTCTTTAGAAGATGAATTTTTGGTGGTTCTACAGTCCCTTTAGAAATTTTAGATAGCGGAGGAAGATTCCATCCATATTCTCAGGTTAGTGAACTTGGGACTATAATATCTACTAATGTTATAAGTTTTCATTAGTATTCTTATTAGTTTAGTTTAGTTGTATTGTATATAATTGTCTCAGTGTTGTTGATGGAATACACATTCGTGTTAAAGTTCCAAAAGAAGATGTGCCCAAATACAGAGGAAGAAAAGGAATAACTACAATGAACATACTAGAAGCATGCATATTTGATTTGAAATTCACAAGATAATTATATCAAATTAACAGTTTCATTTATCAATTTTTAGGGAAGATAATCTGAAAGTTCCACAAGATAATTCATATCAAATTAACAGTTTCATTCATCAATTTTATTTGAGTGGTTAGTTAAAAATTTTCTTTTAAATATATGAGTGGGTAAATTTTATTTAGTTGATGCTGGCTATCCGTTAAAATCGGATTTCATTACACCATATCGAAGCACATGATATCATTTGAAAGAGTATTCACATTGTCCTCCGGAAAATGCACGAGAATTATTATGGAATGCAATAGAAAAAGTTTTTGGAGTACTTAAAATGAGAATTCCTATTATGATATTGAAACTCGTTCTGAAATTGTACTTGCTTGTTGCGTTTTACATAACTTTCTCATGATGTATGATCCAGATGAAGATATTTTACGATAAATAGATAATGAGTTATTGGAAAATTCAATTGATTTTCAAAATACCGGACATGTGGCTAGAGATGCAGATGCTAGAGAAGGGGAGTAAATAAGGGATAACATAGCTTCTCATATGTGGTTTGATTATGTGTGTATAAATCTTAGATTTGTGAGATTGTTTATTTATTAACATGTATTTTTTATTTTTTATTTTTTTTTGCCTTTCTAATTGGTTTTTTCTCGTATTGTATATTTTAACTATTTTTCTCGCACATGAATTAATAGAATTTTAGTTAATTACTTAAGCTATTTATTTGTCTTTTTGGATATAGGTGTTGACGGCTGATTTTGGTCTCGGGGTTATGGGGAATATCACCTCCGAGGTAATCCTCCTTCAACGGTGAATGTTTGGTTATGGGGGACCAAAAGCAAATTTAGCGGGAGACGGGAAAACACACCAATCGACAAAGAGATTTAACGTGGTTCGGTGGATTTTTGGATCCGACCTACGTCCACGGACAAGAACAGGGTGGTACTTTTTATTACTCAAATACACTCCCGGGTCTCTCATTTGCTTTTACAAATCGGAGCTTGATGATTCTAATCCCTCACTCTTGTGATGATTTTCCTTCCATCCCTTTTACATATGCTCTACCCTCCTATTATAATAATACAGAAATCAGACTCCTATTTGTACAAGAATTCCCAATTGGAGATGGTCTCCTTTTCCTATCAGGATTCCTAGTCAAAACTATTCCCTTTTCCCATAAGGATTCCTAATCAAAACTACATTTACTTCCTTTATCCTATTATGATATTAACTTATTACTTTACCCCATTAAAGTAGGACAACTTATCCATTTTCAGCAAGAATATGATGTTTTATCTTCCTGAGCACGCCTCGTCATGTGCTCGGTCTTCATGAGGTCGGTCATGATAGCCATTAGAACTGAGAATGTTGTTGTCGATCTGATAATGCCCGGTCATCCGATCTCAAGTGGTCGTCACCTATCATCAAATGCTCGGTCTCTTACTGTATAGTGGCCGGGTCGGCTTTAATGATCTCGCCCAAGAAGGTAATTACCCTTTTTACCCCTGCTGTACTCCTTAAATAACATAGGTCCTGAAAACACCATCAACATCTGTCCCCTAGTTTCGGTAACAACGAGTTGTGAGTTGATGGGAGGGAACTATAAAAAGATGGTTGTGCTCATCGCCTCTGGTGGTGTCGCTCCAGAATTTACAGAGAAATTGCTTTCGCCATCAACTAAAGTCTTCTGTTTCGATCTTCATATCCTCGGTTTTTTTGGAGATGCTGACTTTATTCAGAATGATTCTCCACCTCAAAGCAAATGCTTACGATGATGTGCTTGGTGGCATGTGATCCTGTCTCTGAGCTGGTGAGAGATGCTCGGACCTGGGGGAATGTTAGTCCCCAGTCCGAGGACGGACTCGGTGGGACGCAAACCGACCCCGAGCTGAGAACGACACTTGGACCTGAGGCAATGTTACGTCCCCAGTCTGAAGGGCTGACTCGGTGGGACGTACCCCGACCCCGAGCTGAGAAAGACACTTGGACCTGGGGGAATGTTACGTCCCCAGTCCGAAGGGCTGACTCGGTGGGACGTACCCCGATCCCGAGTTGAGAAAGGCACTTGGACCTGGGGGATGTTACGTCCCCAGTCCGAAGGGCTGACTCCGGTGGGACGTACCCCGACCCCGAGCTGAGGAAGACACTTGGACCTGGGGGAATGTTACGTCCCGAGTCCGAAGGGCTGACTCGGTGGGACGTACCCCGACCCCGAGCTGAGAAAGGCACTTGGACCTGGGGGAATGTTACGTCCCCAGTCCGAAGGGCTGACTCGGTGGGACGTACCCCGACCCCGAGCTGAGAAAGGCACTTGGACTTGGGGGAATTTTACGTCCCCAGTCCGAAGGGCTGACTCGGTGGGACGTACCCCGACCCCGAGCTGAGAAATGCACTTGGACCTGGGGGAATGTTACGTCCCCAGTCCGAAGGGCTGACTCGGTGGGACGTACCCCGACCCCGAGCTGAGAAAGGCACTTGGACTTGGGAATGTTACGTCCCCAGTCCGAAGGGCTGACTCGATGGGACGTAACCCGACCCCGAGCTGAGAAAGGCACTTGGACCTGGGGGAATGTTACGTCCCAAGTCCAAAGAGGTAGACTCGGTGGGACGTAACCCGACCCCGAGCTGAGAAAGCCACTTGGACCTGGGGGAATGTTATGTCTCCAGTCCTGAAGTGCTGATTCGGTGGGACGTAACCCGACCCCGAATGAAGAGAGGCACTTGGACCTGGGGGATGTTTACGTCCCCAGTCCGAAGGGCTGACTCGGTGGGACGTACTCCGACCCTGAGCTGAGAAAGGCACTAGGATCTGGGGGAATGTTACGTCTCCAGTCCGAAGCGCTGATTCGGTGGGACGTAACCCGACCCCGAATGAAGAGAGGCACTTGGACCTGGGGGAATGTTACGTCCCCAGTCCGAAGGGCTGACTCGGTGGGACGAAACCCGACCCCGATCTAAATAAACAAGTGGCCTCGGCGGAACGAAGTCCAGCCCTGAGCCGAATAAACAAGCGAACTCAGCGGAATGAAATCCAGCCCCGAGCCTAAAAGAGACATCGGTCTCGGCGGTACAAGAGCAGACCCGAGCCGGAAAGAGACATCGATCTCGGCGGTACAAGAGCAGACCCGATCCGGAAAGAGACATCGATCTCGACGGTACAAGAGCAGACCTGAGCCGGAAAAAGACATCGGTCTCGGCGGTACAAGAGCAGACCCGAGCCGGAAAGAAACATCGGTCTCGGCGGTACAAGAGCAGACCCGAGCCGTAAAACAAATATCAAAATCATTGTGTGAGCCATAACAAACAAGCATAATAAAATGTCAACATAAGTCAGAAGAGGTTTTACTCACCTTTTTGGGATTTGTTGCCTTTCTTGCAACTCTACAAGGTTCACTACAAGCAATGCTCTTCTTAATACATCCTCTCTGCATTTCAGCTTTCCACGCATTCGACCGGATGACTTCCGCTATCAACTTGGTCGACCTAAAAAATCGAATGGTCCATGTACACACTGAGATAGCCTTCTTTCACCAAGTCTTCCACCTGCTCCCGCAGGTCTCTGCACCCATTCGTGGCATGTCCCCTTACGTTGTGGTCCTTTCTCTGATGGTGTTCCCTCTTCGGGATATTTTCTCCTCGTTTTCTAATAGAACGAATTTGCGGGCCACCTCTAGGGCGGTTGCGTAGTCCGGGTGTCCTGGATCCTTAGGTGGGTCCATAGCCTCCCGACTTTCAAGGCTCCCTTCAAGCTTTCCAGGGCCTCGGGGGATTCGTACCCTCCGACTTCGAGTACCATATTATGGTACCTTTCAATAAATATCTTCAGAGGTTCATCGTCTCCTTGCTTCATAAGCCTTAGTTCTCCTATTGTTTTCTTAGGGGTGCAGGCTCCTTTGAAGTGCCGGATAAACGACTTCTTAAGTTGGGGGAAGCTTTGAATGCTCCTTGGGGCCAGACTTCTATACCATAGGATGGCAGGCCCACCTAAAGTTAAGGGAAATACTTTGCATATGGCGTCGCCCGTTACTCCCTTGTACTTCCATCAGGAGGACAAAGTTTTCGATGTGGGATTTTGGGTCGGAGTGGCCTTTGTATGGTGCCATGGCGGCATGTTAAATCGCTTCGGGAACTGTGCTGACCTTATCTCTTCCGTAAGGGGAGACCCCTCTTCCTCGCCTCGGGTGTCTCCCGCGCCGGTCTTGAGGCCTTCTCCCCATCTGGTCATCTCTTTTCTCAACCAAGATTTTATTTCACGGGTTGTGCCCCCGTGTCGCCTTCTGTGTCCTTCTGTTCGCCTGTCGTTCCGGGCGTGGCGTTCTTTAGCCCGAGGTCTCCTGTACGTCTTCGTTGTACTTTCTATCTTCTCTCTCGGAGCTGTAAAATCTATCGGAGGAGGGGTCAGGTGATTGTTCCTCCTCTTCTTCTTCCCATGTGTCCCCTGATCGTGGCTCTCTTCCTACCACTTCAGATCTTATCCCATAGGGGCCTCTCTTGCTGGGTCCCTCGTTTTCGCTTACATCTACTACTATTTTCCCTCTTTCCCTCTCTTTCCTCCTCTGGCCGGTCCCGGTTTCAGGTTTCTCGTTGTTTGCTCCTTCCATTCTTTCTAGTCGATCCATCATAGACCTCATGCTATCTTCCATCTTTTTCATCCAGTCCATTGCCGGACCTCCTGGTTGGTGATTTCCGCCCTCCGCCATTTGTCTTATCACGTGAACTGTTTTTTGTGAAGTTCCCCACAGACGGCGCCAACTGTTGACGGCTGATTTTGGTCTCGGGGTAATATGGGAATATCACCTCCGAGGTAATCCTCCTTCAACGGTGAATTTGTTTGGTTATGGG
This sequence comes from Zanthoxylum bungeanum, assembly GCA_019454045.1. Taxonomy (NCBI): domain Eukaryota; kingdom Viridiplantae; phylum Streptophyta; class Magnoliopsida; order Sapindales; family Rutaceae; genus Zanthoxylum; species Zanthoxylum bungeanum. Next base: position 29,383 of record SKCR01035496.1, read on the forward strand.
GGACCAAAAGCAAATTTAGCGGGAGACGGGAAACACACCAATCGACAAAGAGATTTAACGTGGTTCGGTGGATTTTGGGATCCGACTACGTCCACGGACAAGAACAGGGTGGTACTTTTTATTACTCAAATACACTCCTCGGGTCTCTCTTTGCTTTTACAAATCGGAGCTTGATGATTCTAATCCCTCACTCTTGTGATGATTTTCCTTCCATCCCTTTTACATATGCTCTACCCTCCTATTTATAATAATACAGAAATCAGACTCCTATTTGTACAAGAATTCCCAATTGGAGATGGTCTTCTTTTCCTATCAGGATTCCTAGTCAAAAACTATTCCCTTTTCCCATAAGGATTCCTAATCAAAACTACATTTACTTCCTTTATCCTATTAGGATATTAACTTATTACTTTACCCCATTAAAAGTAGGACAACTTATCCCTTTTCAGCAAGAATATGATGTTTTATCTTCCTGAGCACGCCTCGTCATGTGCTCGGTCTTCATGAGGTCGGTCATGATAGCCATTAGAACTGAGAATGTTGTTGTCGATCTGATAATGCCGGTCATCCGATCTCAAGTGGTCGGTCACCTATCATCAAATGCTCGGTCTCTTACTGTATAGTGGCCGGGTCGGCTTTAATGATCTCGCCCAAGAAGGTAATTACCCTTTTTACCCCTGCTGTACTCCTTAAATAACATAGGTCCTCAAAACATCATCAACAATAGGTAGCTAAATGTTTTTTTCTAGAAGGAATTATTGTCATGCTCATATGCATGATATGGTTGACTATGTACGTTTTGAAACTTATATGCATGCTTATTTGCATGTTCTTGATTTAATTTTAAGTATTTGGACAAATAAATGGTATGAATTTTTAATTCTGGATTTTCAATATAAATTTAGTTATATATTAGTATTTCTTACTTATATTTATAAGATCATTTAATTTAGGGGTATAATAGGGAAAAAAATGTAAATGAATTTTCAATTATGAATTAATTCCAAACATGATTATATAAAATTCAATTAAATTACATGTTTTAAATTGTAGCACATCAAATATGAAAATTCATTTACAAATGAATTCTACCTAAAATTCATTTGTAAATAAATTTCATATTTTCAAATCATTTATTTCAAACGGTATGTTATTAAAAAAAATGGCAAAAAGAAAAGCAACGAATTTAATGTTTGCACAACTCCAAATCAAAAGTATAATCTTCAAGAAATAAAAGCAAGAAAAATAAATGTTGGTAGAGAGAGAGAAAAAAAAACAAAAAAAAAAAAAAAAAACAAGCTACGAATTTAATAAGAGAAAAAAAATATATATAATAATTTAGACTTACCAAATTCCAAAGCACAAGCACAATCTTAAAGGAAAAAGCAAACACAGTCTTGAAAAATAAGAAGCAAGCACAGCTCCTTAAAAAAAGGGGCAAACTCAGTAGTCCTCTAGGTGTGAAAAAAGTGAGGTGGATGTGTGTTATTTAAAGGTTTTGTCGTTTTGTTAGGGTTTTAATTATTTAATATTTAATAGTTTTTAATAATATATTAAATAGGCAGTTGGTAGAGTAGTAGAGTTTATCCTTTTTAATCTTTCTATCTTTTTAAACTAAAAAACACACTAAAAGAGGTGCCACATGCGAGCACCTTGCGCGTCGTGGATAGGCGCTCGGGGCCGTGCCTCTGTCAGACCGTTATGCCTGAAGCGGAGGGCGCGACGGATGCGCCTCATCCTACGCCCGCCTTTACCAATTATGAGTGCAATAAAATAAAATTAATGATGCTGAATATATGAAAAATTTATAATTATATATTTTCACCAATATAATTAGAATATGCATCATCAATAAAATTAATTATTTAAATAAAAAATGTGAGTGCAATGTCACACGGGGCCGCGTAACTAGGCACCCAACACAGAAGCTATGAATAATCAATGTGTCGTATAGGACCACATAATCGGTCATCCAAACAGGATCCGTGAAGAATCATGTGTCACAATGGAGCCATATAACAAGTGCCACAATGGGACGACAATAAACATATGTAGCAACGAGGCCACAATAAATAAACCATATACATGTCAGGACTTATATCCATGGGCGCATCATCACTGTCCAAATATAGCCTTTCGAGGCTGCGTAACAGTTGTCGCAACAAGACAATCAGGGTCTTTAAGGTGGACCACAATGAGGCTCCACACAACAAAATCATAATACGAGGCAATATAATATTCAAGATATACACCACAACTAGGCTCCCACATATACCATATAATATATATATCCAATTTTAAATTTCATTACCAATCCAGTTCCATTCCAATTTAAGTTAATACTACCATACATATATTTTTTAAACAAAATAATTAAACTTAAAATGGTCACGTCGTGCCGCTTGAGGCGTCATATTATATTTATAAAAACATGGCTAATAATAAACACATTTTATGACATTTTTATAGGCACAACATAATGATATAAATAAATAAATTAAAACCACAATTAAGGTGTAAAACTGAATCTCTATCTTAACCCAACGTTCGAAAAGCGAAATCGATCTCACAACAGTGCTTATCGCGTCAAATCTACTCTGTTAGTTACACTGATACAAAACTATCCTCGAGCCCACCTAACACTCCTTATAAGGCACTTCGGTCTCGCTGACCGTGACTACCGAATGACCACTCAAAAGTAACATCTTGAAACCTAAGATGTAAAACGTCCAAATTAACATCTCATACAATTCTAACAGAAATTCGACATGGTTTCGTTTAAATTTAAAACTTCCCACTTAAAATATAATACCACAAAATGCCCACCCGGGGACTACAATAACCATATATAGCCATACTTCATATCCAACATCACAAGTCAATACTTAATACAAATTTAATTATCCGAAGAGATCATATGATACGCGGAAAAAGAAATCGATAATACATTTAAATACAAGTAAAGCTGGAGTTCTAGTCCATTATCACGTAAAAGGATCGGCTTAGCACGTCAGGGATGTCGAATGACAAAAGCTGTTCGAAAAGTACGGCCGTATGTGACCTTCATACGACGCCACTCACGTCGGTGTGCGGAGCCCACACGTCAATGAATCACGACACCGCTGACACCAGAAGATGTGCGCCATCTCCCCGAGTCCAATGTCGTGGTCACACGCTGAGATGAGCTCCAGTTTATCATGAAATCGCCAAAAATCATTTCACGTCTTAAGCTCGATTTCGTCGAAAATCGGCCACCTCCAGCAATGATACGACCACCAAAATGTTCTTCATGTCTTCAGTCTTCTTATACCTTTCCTATAACTCACTTTACTGGAAAATGGCTCAAAATGGCGTTATTTTACCCTTTCTCCGTTGGTAGTTTGGTGTTGTTAAACGAAATCAAACATGCATTAAAACAATCAAACACATAACGCAAAATCAAATATATATAATATGCCAATAAACACTTAAACCCTAAAAACTTTGTAGATTAAGAAAAACCTGGAAAAATTGATGAAAATGCAGTCCAAGTCGAGATAGATCTATGTCCTTAAGAACTTATTAGCCCCGTCTCGGTGCTCTACGGTTTTGTGGCTAATTTTCTCCCAGGATAACTCGGATTCCTCTTCTCCAAGGGGCACTCCTTAAGAAGATCTTGAACTTGGAAATGGAGAAACTCTCTCTCTGACTAAAAAACGAAATTATGAGACTCAAGACTAGTTTTTCAGATCTGGATTCTTAGAATGAACCTCCAAAGCCCTTTAAATAGACATATAAGGGTGCCTTAAGGGCACCATTTGGTTTGGGGTGTAACCCTCTTAAGGGTTATACCCCTTACCATGCACCAATTGGAGTTTTCTTCTAAATTGGAGGACATGTCCCCTTGAGGTACCATCCAATGGACATGTCCCTCATCCATCCAAACACTATAATTAGAGAATTTTCAACAATCCCCCATAATTCTCTAAATATTCATGCAGACAATTGAGAGAGTTTCCGTGAACTAAAGCTGCATCGAAATAAGTAGCTTTCACCTTGAACCTTTCCTAGTGAATGACAATCGGATTTACTTGGCAAACCAGTGACCCATAGTCTTGAACTGTTCCGCTGTTGGTGTAAACCAAGATAATTACCAACACACAGCTTTACTTCGACCATTTCCCGTTCTACGGTTGTGTTCATTTCGGCCCTGAACAACGATCATGGATTCATCAAGCACTTTAGGTAAATCAGCCTGTAAAATCCAATGGAAGCGGCCTCACTTCTTACTTGAAATAGGTGATCTACTATGAAGAGGTAATATGCCTTTACCCCCATTAGGACTCATCTTCTAATATAGTGATTGTGGGAACACAGATGTTGGGCGACGAATGCTGTCCCGCGGGGGACTAAACCGGAGAATAATGGAGTCGCCACCCGGTGTGAATCGGGAAAATGATTTAAGGCCGCACTCACCCCTCGTAAGGGAAGACCTCAAACCGTTGGGTTCGGAATGGTCCCCTTACTTATGCCACTTGTAATAAAATGATTTGTGCAATAATCTAACCAAGCCTAAGCAACATATTTCCAAGGACAATTTTACTCCTAAGTTCGCATGCATAAAATAAACCATTATAACGACAATATCATACAATAATCTTATGAAATACCTCAATTATATAATGCGGAAAATAAAGAACAAAACTAAACATAATGCGAATTCCCAACGCAAAATAGATGACTAATCATGCTTGAAAATGAACAACTAAATGGGCTAAATCATGCTTAAGAACCAAGTAGCATACTAACGGCCTAATCATGCTTGAATACCATCTCATGAACACATCATATAAATAAAGGTAGGAATTCAAATAGTATGATTGATTATATGATGCAAGAGAAATCACCTAAGAAACAATTATGCATGACATGTGATGAAAATGACTCAGTTCAATGTATTCGCGTTCGTGGAGCGTTCGTAAACGCGTTCGAACGGTAAACAGAAGGTTCGCATTCGTATAGCGTTTGAGAACGTGTTCGAACGGGACCGGACCTGATGAAACAAATGCATGCGCGTTCGAGTAGAGTTCGTAAACGCGTTCGAACGGTAAACAGAAGGTTCGCGTTCGTATAGCGTTTGATAACGAGTTAGAACGGGACCGGACAGAAAACATGCATTCGTACGGCGTTCTGAAATGCGTTCGAACGGGGTTACAGTAGTGACCTCCAAAATACAGTAAACAACATGACACATACATGAACGGATGAATATATGACACCTAATAAATAATAACGGGCTGAAAGGCGCGGCAAAACATCATGGTAAAGGATTTTAACCCCTCGAAATAGATGACCTTAATCCGACTTACTAAGCCCATGCGCAATGCAACATGATGCATGATTATGCAAGAAGATGACATACGAAGAAAAAGCGAATAACGAAATGAAAGGTGCGGCGAAGTATCGTGGTAAAGGTTCTTTAACCCCTCGAAATGGAGGACCTTTAATCCAACTTACTAAGCCCATGCGCATCACATTATAGTGCATATAAAAACAAAGATAACAATATCGAACTTCGTATACCCGATTGAACATATCTCACATTCAACCGAATATACATCATTCGGCGCGGCAAAGCATCGTGGTAAAGGATTTTAATCTCTCAAAATAGAGGACCTTTAATCGCACTTACTAAGCCCATGCGCAAACAACACAATACATATATAAAAGTAAAGACAATGATATCGGACTTCATGTATCCGATTGAAAATATCTCACATCCAATCGAATATACATTATCCGGCGCGGCAAAGCATCGTGGTAAAGGATTTTAACCTCTCAAAATAGAGGACATTTAATCGAACTTACTAAGCCCATGCGCAAACAACACAATACATATATAAAAGTAAAGACAATGATATCGGACTTCGTGTATCCGATTGAACATATCTCACATCCAATCGAATATACATTATCCGGCGCGGCAAAACATCGTGGTAAAAGATTTTAACCTCTCAAAATATAGGACCTTTAATCGCACTTACTAAGCTCATGTGCTTTATCTCATCATAATGCATATAAAAATAGAAACAACGATATCAGACTTCATATACCTGATTGAACACATCTCACATTCAAACGAATATACATCGTCCGGCGCAGCGAAGCATCGTGGTAAAGGATTTTAACCCCTCGAAATAGAGGACCTTTAATCGCACTTACTCATCAATACTCAAACAAATAAGATGCAGAAAATAAATAACGACAATAAACAAATCAAGATAAAATAAAGTATGTGTCGTGTACTCAAGAGGTACGTGGAGTTGTATCCCGAGTACAGATCATACTACCGTCCATTCGGAATCGCCTATGAAATTTATGTCCGGGTTTCAATCCTATATACCACGAGAGGCGACACATTTTTCGTTCATTCAAGGGCCACAATCATGCACTAATAAACGACTCTCATGCGATAAAAATGAATAAAATAATTAAAAAGATAGATGGAAATAATAGGAAAAGTACCCTCAGGTCTAACCTTTTATGTCGACTCTCGGAAGTACGGTGCACGGTCGTCGAAAAGGGGGGGAATGCTCCGCAACTCCTCCGGTTCACAGGTTCACGCCTTTCCTCGATGTTCCACTGCTCAAGCTACTGTTTTGACTCCGATTCGCTGTGTTTTGCTACTGTCTTTCTGCTGTATTTTGGTCACTATTTTGGTGTTTTAGGCTACTGTTTTTGGGTGTTTCTAAAGGCTTTAAGTACAGTTTTAGTTATTATTTTAGGGATTAGAAGTGCAGTTTTTTTGGTCACTGGTTTAGGTGATTTGTGGGTTGTTTTTTAGGTATTTCGGTGATATGGGCTGCTGTATGTGGGTTGTTTTCGGTGATGTGTGCTGCTGTATAGGGGCTGTTCCGGTGGTGTTTCAGGTGGTAATGTTTTCGGCAATGGAGGGGTTTATGGGCTGTTGTGATTTTCGGCTAAAGGTGTAGGAGGAGAAGAGAAATATTTGCTGATGTATGCGTGAATCAGAGGCTTTTTCTTGTGTAGATGCTAGGAGTTTTCTTTTTGTGAATGAGCTAGGAGGTCTCAAGGGTTGGAATTGGGTTTCTTTTATAGGCAAAGGGCTAGGGTTTCCATGTGCTTGACAAGGAAAGAGATTTGACATTAAGGGGGGATTTGATTTGGTGTCATGCAAGGAAAGCCTAAGATTGATTGGGGGACAAAATTGGTTAATAAGGAAGTCAATATTTTAATTTGTGTTGTTTAGGCATAATATTTGTTAAGTTAGGAATACAATATTTAATTAGGAATAGAAATATTCTTGATTGGGAATATAATTGGTTGATCGATTTTAATGTTTTATTTAATTTGGTATATGATTTAATTAATATTTTATTTAATTCCCCATGTGTTAAATATGTGTTTTTTAATTAATAGGATGTGTTTATGGGCTTTGGTGGGCTAATTGGGCTTGGGCGTGAGGCTAGCAGCAAAACCAGAAATACCAACGCCGTTCGAACGCCTATTCGAACGCTACACGAACGCCCGCAATCGTTCGAACGTGGACACGAACGCAGCATGAACGAAGACAGTGAACTTGCGAAATGAATCTGATGACGTACTTATTATGAATTTCCCCTTCCGACGTCTGTTTCCCATGACTTTCGTGACTTAAAAGGTAATGCCTCCAAATGAGACTCATCATAGGGACTTATATGCAAAAATGCAGTGCCTACAGTCGCCCCCACTTTGATGGGATTTGTGTAATGTGTAACAGTGACAATCCTATCAAAGTTATGCAATGCATTTTCACTTACCTAGCTCGCCAGCTGCCATCTGACTTGCCTGCTGCTCGACCTGAGTTGATACCGCAGTGGACCTCGATCCTGGGACGCATCCAAAGCTAACGATGCAGGGGCCAACGACCCTGGGACGCATCCCGATAACTGCAACCGACAACGGGGTCTTGACCTTGGGACGCATCCCAATACCGCTGACAAGGTGTGGGCTTCGACCTTGGGACGCATCCCAAAACTAACGATGCAGGGGCCAACGACCCTAGGACGCATCCCGATAACTACAACCGACAATGGGGGCCTCGACCCTGGGACGCATCCCGATAACGTTGCCAATGTGTGGGCCTCGACCCTGGGACGCATCCCGAAACTGATGATGCATTGGACCTCGATCCTGGGACGCATCCCAATAGCTGCAACCGACAACGGGGGCCTCGACCCTGGGACACATCCCAATACCGCTGACAAAAGGTGGGCCTCGACCCTGGGATGCATCCCGAGACTGATGATGCAATGGACCTCGATCCCGAGACGCATCCCAATAACTGCAACTGGTACATGTGTGGTCCTCGACTTGGGACGCATCCCGAAACTGATGATGTAGTGGACCTCGATCCTGGGACGCATCCCAATAACTGCAACTGGTACATGTGTTGGCCTCGCCCCCTGGGACGCATCCCAAAACTGATACTGGTATGTTGATGCTTCTAATCAGCTTGTCTTTGCCGTCTTCTCTTTTCTTCTTCAAAACCTGTGAATACAAACAACACAAAACGAATGCCAAAATGTGTTACGTGTATACATGCATGCATGAGTTCCCTTATCCCGTTGGGTTAGGCCTTCTGCCAAGTCTTCTCTTTCTCAGGAAAAATACTACTTCAATCTGTCCACGTTGATCGGCTCAGTGAACTCGTTACCTTCCAAGTCTGACAGTTTCACTGCCCCATTTCCCATCAGTTTCTGCACTATTTAAGGTCCTTCCCAGTTAGGTCTGAACTTTCCTCTCGGATCTGTCGTCGACAGCCTCGACTGCTTAAGTACCAAATCGCCCTTTCTGATCTTGGTGGGGCGTACCTTCTTGTTGAATGCTCGGGCTAGTCTCTTCTGATACAACTGCATGTGATGCAAAGACTCCATTCTCTTCTCATCCAGCAGTGCTAATTGATCAAACCTTTGCGCGGCCCATTCTTGTTCCGGTAACTCTGCCTCTGCTAATACTCTCATAGACTGTATTTCCACTTCCACTGGGAGTACTGCCTCCATTCCATAGACTAAAGAAAAAGGTATGGCCCATGTTGCTGTTCTCACTGATGTTCTGTACCCCCACAAGGCATACGGTAGTTTGTCGGCCCAATCTCTGTAATTTTCTGTCATCTTGGCTAAAATCATCTTTATAGTCTTGTTGGCTGCCTCAACTGCCCCATTTGCTTGCAGCATGTACGACGATAACTTGTGATGGCCTATCCCGTATTTCTGTAGCATTACCTTTGTTTCTCTCTGGAACTGAACTCCGTTGTCCGTCACTACATGATGCGGCATACCGTACCGACAAATGAGATTCCGAGCTATAAACTTTGTCATCTGCCTTGCTGTAACATTGCAGAATGATTCGGCTTCCACCCACTTTGAGAAGTAATCTACTGCCACTACTATGAAGCGATGCCCATTCGATGCATTCGGTCGAATCTCTCCAATCATATCAATTCCCCATGCTGAGAAAGGCCACGGTTCTGACAACCCGTGCAACTCTGTGTGCGGCAAATGATCAAATTGCCATGTGCTTGACAATTATGACAGTGCTTTACCATCTTCGCACAGTCTGTCTCCATGGTTGACCAGTAAAAACCTTGTCTCACTATCTTGCGGGACAGATTCAACCCGTTCATGTGCGGACCACATACCCCAGCATGTATTTCTTCCATTACCTGCTGAGCCTCCTCTTTTCTCAAACACTTCAACTGAATATCGTTTGTTTGCCTCTTGTAAAGTTCCCCTTTCAAAATCACATACTGGGAAGCTAACCTCTGAATGGCTATTCTATCTTTTCTTCCTCCTGCTCCCTCTGGGAGTTCCCCATGTTCCAGATACCTCTGAATGTCATAATACCAAGGTTTACCGTCATCGACCTCTATTTCCAGAATTCCCTCTATCTTATAAACAGGTTTTCTTGATGTTGTTAGTATCAACGGTCTTATCACTAACTTTTCTGGATTTTCCCAAGTAGCTGCAAGTGTAGCCAATGCATCTGCCATCTGATTCACTTCTCTTGGCAAGTGCTGAAACTTACAATCGGGGATAACTTGTGCCAACTTTCTGAGGTAAAAAGTAAGGTTTCAACCGTTCTTCTTTCAATTCCCATTCTCCTCGCATCTGCTCGAATACCACATAGAATCTCCGTAGACTTCCACACTCTCGGCCTTCAAGGCTATCAATGCAGTCAAACCAAAAACACATGCTTCATACTCGGCCATGTTTTTGTTACTCTGAATGTCAACCTTTTGGCCAAAGCAAGGTCTCTCATTCGGGAGTCACTATCACAATCCCAATTCCGGCTCCCTTGTAATTCACTGCTCCGTCAAAATACATTTTCCATCTCTGAACTGTAATTGCTCAGATCTCTTCATCGGGAAATTCAAACTTATACCGATCCTCTTCAATAGGTTGCAAACGCCAGAAACTCTGCTACTGCTCGCCCCTTGATCACTTTGGTGGTGAGATACTCAATGTCAAACTCTGTCAGTAATACTAACCATCTGCCCAATTTCCCTACTAGCGAAGGCACTGAATGCAGATATTTCAGAGGATTCTCCTTTGCCACTACCTGGATCTTGTAAGACTGAAAATAATACCGCAATTTTCTGGAAGCCCATACCACTGGTAGATAGATCTTCTCTAATTCTTCATATCGAGCCTCATACGTGAGCATCTTCTTACTCAGATAGTAAACTGCATGTTCTACCCCTGTCTCGTATGCATGTACCATCATTGCCCCCAGTGCTTTGGACTCTATGGACAAATACAATATCAAAGGTCTGCTCGGTCTCGGAGGTTTCAATACATGAGGCTTTACCAAGTACTCTCTGATCTTGTCGAAGGCTACTTGACACTGTTCATTCCATCTCACTGGCTGATCCTTTCTCAACAGTTTGAAGATAGGCTCACACACTGACGTCAACTTGGCGATGAACCGACTGATGTACTGAATCTTCCCCAGGAATGTTCTGACCTCCTTCTCAGTCTTTGGTGCTGGCATCTCTGTGATTGCTTTGATCTTTTCAGAGTCTATCTCAATTCCTCCCATTCCCACTGTATGCCCCAGCAGCTTTCCTGATGTTACCCCAAACACATATTTCTTGGGGGTTCAGCCGCAGGTTGTACTTGTCAACTCTCTGAAGGAACCTTTCCAGTGCTTCAATATGCCCAACTCTCGTCTCTGATTTCACCATCATGTCATCCACGTACACTTCAATCTCTTTGTGCATCAAGTCGTGGAATAGCGTAGTGGCCATCCGCTGATAAGTAGCTCCCGCATTCTTGAGCCCAAACGGCATTACCCTGTAACAATAAGTACCTCACTCGGTAACAAAGGCAGTCTTGTGTTTATCTTCCTCAGCCATGAGCACCTGATTGTAACCTAAAAACCCGTCTGCAAATGAATACATAGCAGATAGAGCCGCACTATCAACCAGAACATCTATATGCGGTAGAGGAAAATCATCTTTCGGGCAAGCCTTGTTGAGATCTTTGTAATCCACACACATTCTGACTTTCCCGTCTTTCATCTCAAGGCTGTGATACCATACCACCGTGCCCCCTCGAGTGACATTCAAACATCTTCTGTACCTGTCGCTTTGTCAAACCCACAGAACTCATAACTGATACATACTGACGGAGATGAACCCTCGGATCCCATTCCCGTTGAACTTAGCCATATCTGGCATCTTGAACTGAGTAGGCAACTGTTCTTCGAAGGTCATTGCCTCATAATCTAACAACTCTTCATGTTTACCCTTCATTTTGCGGGTAACCGTTTCAACCTGATCCCGAAGCTTCTGAAATTCTGCCTGAGACCCCATCATTTTGCCTGTTGCATATCTCTTCCATGTCATCATCAAAAGTGGGGATGTCATCCCCCAACCCATTCAGAGGCTCCTCGCGCCTCACATTCTCAGAATTCCCCCCAGCAACGGGGTACATCCATACCAGCACAGCAGTAGTCAAGGCTTGCAACTGTTCAGTAATTTTGGCGAGACCGTTTTTTCCATTGATCTCCGGGATACCTCATTATCGGATGTACTCATATCTGTTACCGGTCTTTTAGTGAGTCTTCCATCTTTCCTAACCCAACAGGAATCTATGATGTCTTTTATAGACATAGAGGGTGTTAAAATTTTTATGTATGCATGAGATGAATGAGATGCATGCGATACAAGGAATATACCAACTTATTAAAATTTTCACACAAATCGGCCATCATCATTTTAGGATCTTTTGGGCTAACTGTCATAGGAGTGAACTTGTCCCAGTTTAAATGGCCCAACAAGTTCACATCTCATGGCAAGAAGTCCAACCATATCCAAATGATAATGCTCCCAAACATAAACATATAATGGCCCATTGGCGTTTTAGAAGCTTTTGGCCCAATCATCATAAGATACGTTCTTGTCCCAGTTTAAATGGCCACAGCCCATACTTCATGACAAAAGGTCCTAATGGATCCAAACGACAATGTTCCCAAACACAAGCATACAAAATTAATTTCTACAGAGTGGCCCATCAGCATTTCAGAAGCTTTTGGCCCAATTGTCATAGGATACGAACTCGTCCCAGTTTAAATGGCCCAACAAGTTTGCATTTCTGACAAGAGGCCCAACTGCATCCAAATGAGGATGGTCCATAAGCACAAGGAAATAGTTCTATAGGCCATACAACCCCGGTCTACGGGTGGGTTTGCGGGAGTGTAGACAAAGACTCTCGTTGGCGAAGGATTGCCCACAACTAGGTCTCCTCACTCAAGGGTTCGAGCGACCAAGTGAGCGCACCTTTTTTATACCCTAAAGTATGTGCCAACAAGCTATGGTGTGTGACTGACTGTCAAATGGATTTCCCGTTGTAGATTCCCCAGAGGGAGGGTGGAGCGAGGCTCTCTTAAGTACCCTAGCCTCTTAGGCTCTTATCGCTTGGTGACAGGAATAAACAACGAGTCCTCCAAATTAGTCCATCACAATAGGCTACGAGTAAATGATTATCTAGGTGCCATAACAACTTTTCCTTATAGAAAGGTAGTGAATGAAGGAAGACACCAAACCATTACCCAACCTTAAAAGTGCCTTTGATTAAACCCATTTTAACCCACAATAGACACGGTAATTAAAGCACAAATCATAATATTACAAGACATCATTTTGGGGCCGATTCTCTATCCTCAGTGGAGTCGCCAGACTGGGAACACAGATGTTGGGCGACGCATGCTGTCCCGGGCTCGCGGCCCGGTTAGGAGTACGGAGTAGCCCGCGGGGGACTAAACCGGAGAATAATCGAGTCGCCACTCGGTGTGAACCGGGAAAATGATTTAAGGCCGCACTCACCCCTCGCAAGGGAAGACCTCAAATTGTTGGGTTCAGAATGGTCCCTTACTTATGCCACTTGTAATAAAATGATTTGTGCAATAATCTAACCAAGCCTAAGTAACATATTTCCAAGGACAATTTTACTCCTAAGTTCGCATGTATAAAATAAACCATTATAACGACAATATCATACAATAATCTTATGACATACCTTAATTATATAATGCGGAATATAAAGAACAAAACTAAACATAATGCGAATTCCCAACGCAAAATAGATGACTAATCATGCTTGAAAATGAACAACTAAATGGGCTAAATCATGCTTAAGAACCAAGTAGCATACTAACGGCCTAATCATGCTTGAATACCATCTCATAAACACATCAAATAAATAAAGGCAAGAATTCAAATAGTATGATTGATTATATGATGTAAGAGAAATCACCTAAGAAACAATTATGCATGACATGTGATGAAAATGACTCAGTTCAGTGTATTCGCGTTCGTGGAGCGTTCGTAAACGCGTTCGAACGGTAAACAGAAGGTTCGCGTTCGTATAGCGTTTGAGAACGCGTTCGAATGAGACCGAACCTGATGAAACAAATGCATGCGCATTCGAGTAGCATTCGTAAACGCGTTCGAACGGTAAACAGAAGGTTCGCGTTCGTATATGACCGGCGTAAACACACACGTATAACGCAAGCGCACGTATCATTCAAGTAGTATAAAAATATCGATCCCACGAGGACTTAATATCTAATCTATTAATTTTATAAGGTCAAATGATTACTAGTATCTAACAGGTTGTTTGATTGATTTGAAATGGTGACGATTCTAAATTTAAAAACAAATAAATAAAATTGTTCAAAAGTAGGTTTTAAGAAAATTCAATATTAAAAACTATCTAGGGTTGTGATTTCTTCCAATATCATTTTAAGATGAAGTGGTTATCTTAAAGTTGGGTAATATATTGATTTATTAACCTGGAACACTAAATTATGTGTAAGCCTCTGTCGATGGTCAGACACAAATACCCAGTTTAACCCCATTGAACCATATGTCTATGTCAACAAATTATCTGGATTCATTAAGTTTAAGTTCCAATTATGGCTACCCCCGCCCGACAGTATATGTCTACCTGTAAGGAAATCTATTAAAGGGTTATATATCCTCAAGGAAGATCGTGGACTATTGAGTCTAAGGTCTTAAACTTAAAATCCATATGTCTAGTTCATTTTAAGTTTCCCATTCAATTTATTAATGGCCAGTTAATGAAAAACATTAAGATTAAGACTCAATAAATAAATCTTTATATTACTCAAGCTATAATCTAACCCTTTATAAACCGGTGACATTGGATTTCATCACAACCCCAGATAACTGGCTTAGTTACGACACATATTTACGGTAGTAAAAAAAACTTAAATAAAATAAAAGACATAAAGTAAATACTGAAAATTAAATACTGAAAAGTAAATGCTGAAGTAATGTTGAAATTAAATACTGGAAATTAAATGCTGAAAGTAAATTACTGAAAGTAAATTGCTGAAAAGTAATTGCTGCAAAGTAAATTGCTGAAAGTAAATTACTGAAAAGTAAAAACTGAAAATAAAAAAGAAAAAATATGTGCGTAAAAGTATATTGCGGAAGTAAAAACTGAAAAGTAAAGAAAGAAAGTGCGAAAGCGGAAAATTAATTACTGAAAGCTGTAAATAAACAAACAAGATACAATCTTATAGTATTGTTAAGGAATTCCTTAGAAGAAAGTATATATTTTACAAATGAAATGACTTGGTATTTATAGGCAAAATTTTGCCTCCATCAAATCATCCACCAAATCAATTATAATTGCTCCACTAATTGCTTCACTAATTACTCCACCAAATCCATTATTAATTGCTCCAATATTGCTTATCATGTTTGGTGGTGATTTGATAATTTTTAATATTTATTTATTAATTTATTTTTTGCTTTGAAAATGATTGAAAATGACTTTAATAATTACCCACAACACACATCTGGATGGTTCATCAGTTTCGGACATGAAATCTTCAGAATTCGAAATTATTTTGTCTTTCAAAGCTGTAGATCTTTGAGTCTTATTTAATCTGGAACTTGAATCAGCTCAATCCGATATTGGAGTAAAACGCTATACCCAAATTACGACAGATGCACAAAATTTCAATTTCCAAAACTGCACTTCGTTAAAACGCCCTTTCAAGTTTCCAATCTCCATAATTAATATGTCAAGTCCAATTTTTGCCCTTATTTGACCCATATTTCGTCCTAAATGATTTCATTAAGTCCCAATGTTATTTTATCTGCAAAACAAACTAAAACATATCAAAACATTCATCAAACCCGAGAAACAAAACAAAATATTAAGTAAAAGGGGCGGTAAATATTGATATATTTTCCGCTCATCACACCCCCAAACCTAACATTTTGCTAGTCCTCGAGCAAAACAACAAAATAAAATACACAAAACAATTAAAATTAAACTAAGCCACTTTCGTAGGGATCACGGTTGCATTTAGCATATGTAACAAGCCTTTAAACCCCTAGGTGTCCCTAGTGGACGAGTTATAGTCTCGTGAGGGCTTACAACAACGATACCCACAAACGTTTTACAAAAGTAAAAAGGTAGTGAAACTAATGCACACAAAAGTAAAAAGACAAGAGAAAAGAGAATAAAGAAGTTAGTGACTAATCAGGTGAAACTTCTACTCCAAATCAATAGTTGTTTTGTTTCATTCTAAATTACCGAATAAGTAAATTCTTCGATTATTTTTACCATTCTCCATATACACAGTCGACAAAATATCAATCAACTCATTTTTTCCCACAACAGTCATAAGTGCAGTTGATAAGAGAGTAATATTTTTGTCCTAAAGTTCTATCAGATTTCACACCTTTTTGTAGCAATGGAATAATTTTTCTGATTTTTCAGATTTTTTCTTTGATTTTTCTCTATTTTTTATTTATATACAATATCTTCCATCTATGTAGCGAGTGTTGGGTCGGTGGCTCCCAAACCAGTTGGCTTTAGGGCACCAGGTGTTAAGACACCCCTACGAACTTAATTACTCAGACTTCAGATATATATATTTTTGCAGCATCTTTGATCCATGTAACGAGCTTTGGGCCAGTGACTCCCAAACCAGTTGGTTTTAGGGCACTAGGTGTTAAAACACCCTTACAGACTTAATAACTCGGATCTCAGACCTTTTTTTTTTTTTTACTCCATTTCTTTTTGAGATGCTTCCTCTAATTAAACTAGAGCACTGAATATTACAAACTTTTCAATTTTACATCATGTCTGTATGTTACTATATATGTTGATAATACCTGTCAACTGAGCATATGAAGATCCATTTTAGTCTGTTTTATGGAGAATTCACAATTAAATAATTCAAAAGGAAATAAACAAAAATTAACTTATTTCAAAAATAGGCTTGAGATACGTCTCAGGAGTGGAAACTCCTTACTCAGCTATCTCTTACCAATTTCACCCTTTTAGTCAAAATAAAAACACAAAAACGCAAAATATTTTTGTAATTTTTGAAAATTTTCAATTTTTTTGTATATTTATAAAATTTTGGACTAAAAATAAAAACACAACACAACTAAAAACAAGGTACTGATCAACTAATTCCCTCCCCCAAACCTAAATGAGACATTGTCCCCAATGTCTTAAAAAGTAGAAGAGTTTAGAAAATAATACCTGGTTAGCTGAAATTCTACAGGAAATTAAAGGTTAAGATCCAGATTAATCCTACGCCTCTTACCACGATCGTCCTCAGACCAATTTATCTTTGAAAGGATAGGGTCAACTCGTGGTTCATATGCTATGAGTTGGTCTATTAGATCCGGAGCAGTTCTGACAGTAAAGAGGAGTTCTTTCAAAGGTTTTGACACGAACCCATTTCTCCGGGAATCATCAAGAAACACACAAAGAAAATCATAAAATCCATCAACGTTAAACAACCCAATTGGTTTCTGGTGTATGTTCAAGTTTGCCCAAGATAGCACTATAAAAATTTCCTCCAATGTACCCAAGCCACCTGGCAAAGTAATAAAAACATCAGCTCGGTTAATCATTTCTACCAGTCGTTTAGACATACATGGCACAATTAGCTCTTCTTCGTTTGATGGTCCAATAAGATTTGCTTCTGCCAAGGGTTTTGGGATGATTCCCAAAACGTGACTGCTTCATTCCTGTACGGCCTTTGAAACGATTCCCATTAGTCCAAGATTGCCTCCGCCATATACTAAGTGCATATTCCTTGCAGCTAAGACTCGACCCAATTCATGTGCTGCCTCTACGTATTGTGGCTTAATACCAACACTAGTACCGCAAAACACACATATGTTTTCAACTCGTCTTCTTGAAGTGGCTTCCATGTTTTACTCAGGATGTCTTCAAAAGTGCAATGATGAGTTGAATTTATAAAACCTAAAAAGGGTGAGTAATAATAGCACAAGTATCTTCCAAATGACGATTATTAGTTAATAGTAAAATAAATCGTGATAGTCAAAAAGGTCTGGATCCTGTCGGAGAAAATAAAAGAAAACAACAAAATAATTTACAATTATTATGAAAAGACAAAGAGATATAATATGTACAAGAAAAGTAGCGGCTTGATTGACGTATATGCGTCATGGACAAGCTTCCCATCCAATTTTCTTATAAACTGGCAAACAGGTCTTTTTGAGTCAGATTCCCAAGACTTAATTGTTGTCTTTCTTTTTGGAATTGTGTATGTAATTTGCGAATGGCTATGTGAACATATCCACTGGGATGCGTCTCAAGAGTTGAAGATATATCATCTAAAGACTCCTTACTCAAGCCATCCCTAATGAATTTAATTTTGTCTTCGCGATTATCAGACACCATTCCTAAAGAACGACAACGAGTATTGCAATTCCAGCGTGCACATTTGTAACAAACACTCATTTGTTTAGCTCTACGTTTTTTTGCATAGGTGCTTCTTCCAAAACCAGACAGATGTGAAATAAAAGAGTCAGAAGACTCACCTGCCAATCAGACTCGTGTTTCAATTACCCAACGAATGTCATTAGGAATACCTTTGATCATCAGTAGTCTCATCCGTTCCAAGCGAGCTTTGTAGACTTTCATCAGAGATTTTTGAGGGAGAGAAGGAAATTACTTGTGAAGATTTGCGAGAGCTTCTTCCATCGTGAAATGACTAAACCTGCAAAAATTAAACACACAAAAATAAAACACACCAGATCACAATAAATACAAAAATTACATGGGTTGCCTCCCTGCGAGCGCTAAGTTTAAAGTCGTCAGCTAGACGTGACTTCTCGAACGTTAGGCTAGATTTGAAAGTGTGACACTTTCTTTTTGTCGCTCAAATGATTCTCCCAGTAGTGCTTAACACGTTTGTTTTTAACCTTGAAAGTTTTGTTGGAGTCAGGATCATGTATCTCAACGATTCTGGTAAAACCTTGGTGATCACAAATGGACCTGACCACCGTGATTTTGGTTTCCATGGGAAGAATTTCCCCCTTGATTTGTTTAACAGTACCTTCTGCCCTGGTTCCAGTTGTATGCGCACTAAATTTTCATCATGTCTTTTCTTGCCATTTTCTTTGTACAATTTGGCATCCTCAAAAGGTTGATTGTGAAATTCCTCCAATTCGTTGAGCTGGTGGAACTTTTTCTCTTCTGTTGCTTGTAGAGCAAGAATTGGCTCTTTCAGTGCAAAAGATGCTTTATCTTTAGGCTTCACAGGCAATTGACATGTTTTAAGTTTGTCAGTAGAACTTTGCATTGCATTGAAGTTCTGAATGGTACTGTGTATCACATCAAGTTTGAAACATTCCTCCTTATTTTCATCATCTGGGAAATTCATGGCCTTGAAAACATTGAATGTTACTTTTTGGTCTTGTACCCTCATGGTTAATTCTCCTTTTTGTACATCAATAATGGTTCTACCTGTAGCCAAGAATGGTCTACCGAGGATGATTGGCACGTCTGCGTCTTCCTCCATATCAAGGACAATAAAATCTGCTGGGAAAATGAATTTCTCAACTTTGACCAGCACATCTTCAACTACACCTCTCGGAAATACGAGCGTTCTATCAGCAAGTTGTAGTGAGACTGAAGTGGGCATTGTTTCTCCAATCTGCAGTTTCCTGAAAATAGAAAAATGCATCAAGTTAACACTAGCACCTAAATCACACATAGCCTTACCGAAGCATGTTCTCCTATGGTGCAAGGAACAGTGAAACTGCCAGGATCTTTCAACTTTGGGGGAAGTTTCCTCTGAATGATAGTGCTGCATTCTTCTGATAATGCTATTGTCTCGTAATCTCCCAATCTCCGCTTTCGTGAAAGAATGTCTTTCATGTATTTGGCATAGCTGGGCATTTGTTCCAACGCTTCTGCAAATGGGATGTTGATATGCAGCTTTTTGAAGATTTCCAGGAACCGAGAAAACTGCTTGTCCAATTTGTTCTTCTGAAGACGTTGAGGAAAAGGTGGAGGTGGAGTGATCTATTCTTTTTCCTTTGCTTTTTTTTCCTCCATCTGTTGCTTTGTTTCTTTTGGAATTTCCTCAGCAACTGTTTTGGCTCCAACATCTTTGTTGATTTCAGTACCGCTTTTTAACATGATGGCATGACATTGCTCCTTCCCCATGTTCCTTGGATTTGGCTCTGTGTTGCTAGGAAGGGTACCTGGCGGTCTGTAACTCTGAGCATTTTCCAGTTGTCCAATTTGATTCTCCAGTGCTTTAATATCAGATTGACCTTGAATTAATGCTGCTTGGGATTGAAATATAGCATCATATTTTGCTGCTTGAGATTGAAACATAGTATCATATCTTGCTGCTTGAGAGTCGTGTTTTTCTTCTATCTTTTTCAAGTGGGTCAACACTTCTGTTATTCCTGGTTCATTTGCCTGCTCCTGGCTTTTGTTCTGTTGTTGGAATCCAGGTGGTGGATAGTTCTGCTGTTGGCCTGAAATGTTGCTCCATGATAAATTATGGTGATTCCTCCACCCTAGGTTGTAGGTGTTGGAATATGGATTGTTCCCCTATCTGTTGAAATTATTGACATAATTAACTGTTTCTTCAAGTTGGTTCGACTCTGGTGCTCCTCCATATGGTGAACTTGTGGATCCAGTGGTAAGAGTCTCCATGAATTTGCATATCTGATTTAGCTTGGCGTTGACTGCTGTATTGGCTCCACTTTCATAAATTCCTGCAATTCTTTGGATCATGCTCCTTTCTGTTGGCCACAAGGAATTATTGTTGGCCATTTCTTCGATTAGGTCCCAGGCTTGATCTTCTCCTTTTGCCATTAAAGCTCCTCCAGCAGCAGCATCGATTGTGGTTCTCATTATTCCAGAAAGTCCATTATAGAAAGTTTGGACTTGAAGCCATTTTGGAATCTCATGGTGAGGACATTTCGGAGAAAATCTTTGTACCTTTCCCAAGCTTCGCAGAGGGATTCTGAATCTTGTTGTACAAAGGATGTGATGTCATTCCTCAGTTTTCCGGTTCTGGCTGGTGGAAAGTACTTTGCAAGAAATTTGGTGGCTAAAGTGTTCCAAGTTGTGATGGAACCTGCTAGTAGTGAATGTAGCCAAGCTTTAGCTCTGTCCTTCAGGGAATATGGAAAAACTCGCAGTCTCATTGCTTCTTCTGATGCTCTGTTGTAGTTGAAAGTGCCGCAAACTTCCAGGAAGTTACTGATATGGGCATTCGGATCTTCAGTTGCATTCCCCCCGAACTGAATTGACTGCTGAATCATCTGAATGCATGTTTTGATGTCACACGCATTTGCTGGTAAGGGAGGAAGTACAATACAGGAAATGAGTCTGTCAACCACCGGAATGGTTCTGTCTCGAATGGGAATTGGTGGTGCAACCTCCAACGGTTTAGGTTCCATGTTGACTAAAGCTTCTTGGCCTTCTCGCCTTTCCCTTCTCAACTGTCTGATGGTTCTTTCAATTTATGGGTCAAGCGATCGGAGTTCAAAGCTTCTGGTTCGTCTCATGTAGTTTCTGAGAACCTGAAACACAAGAAAACAAAAATAATAAGTAAAAAGAAATTAGATACAAGTAACGTATCTAACCCCAAAATTAATAGTGAAAGATAAATAAGTCCCCGGCAACGGCGCCAAAAACTTGACCGGCGTAAACACACACGTATAACGCAAGCGCACGTATCATTCAAGTAGTATAAAAATATCGATCCCACGAGGACTTAATATCTAATCTATTAATTTTATGAGGTCAAATGATTACTAGTATCTAACAGGTTGTTTGATTGATTTGAAATGGTGACGATTCTAAATTTAAAAACAAGTAAATAAAATTGTTCGAAAGTAGGTTTTAAGAAAATTCAATATTAAAAACTATCTAGGGTTGTGATTTCTTCCAATATCATTTTAAAGATGAAGTGGTTATCTTAAAGTTGGGTAATATATTGATTTATTAACCTGGAACACTAAATTATGTGTAAGCCTCTGTCGATGGTCAGACACAAATACCCAGTTTAACCCAATTGAACCATATGTCTATGTCAACAAAATTATCTGGATTCATTAAGTTTAAGTTCCAATTATGGCTACCCCCGCCCGACAGGTATATGTCTATCCTGTAAGGAAATCTATTAAAGGGTTATATATCCTCAAGGAAGATCGTGGACTATTGAGTCTAAGGTCTTAAACTTAAAATCCATATGTCTAGTTCATTTTAAGTTTCCCAATTCAATTTTATTAATGGCCAGTTAATGAAAAAGCATTAAGATTAAGACTCAATAAATAAATCTTTATATTACTCAAGCTAAAATCTAACCCTTTATAAACCGGTGACATTGGATTTCATCACAACCCCAGATAACTGGCTTAGTTACGACACATATTTACGGGTAGTAAAAAAAACTTAAATAAAATAAAAGACATAAAGTAAAATACTGAAAATTAAATACTGAAAATTAAATACTGAAAAGTAAATGCTGAAAGTAAATGCTGAAATTAAATACTGAAAATTAAATGCTGAAAGTAAATTACTGAAAGTAAATTACTGAAAGTAAATTGCTGAAAAGTAAATTGATGAAAAGTAAATTGCTGAAAAGTAAATTATTGAAAAGTAAAAACTGAAAATTAAAGAAAGAAAAGTATTGTGCGTAAAAGTAAATTACGGAAAGTAAAAACTGAAAAGTAAAGAAAAGAAAGTGCGAAAGCAGAAATTAATTACTGAAAGCTGTAAATAAACAAACAAGATACAATCTTCTTAGTATTCTTAAGGAATTCCTTAGAAGAAAGTATATATTTTACAAATGAAATGGCTTGGTATTTATAGGCAAAATTTTGCCTCCATCAAATCATCCACCAAATCATTTATTAATTGCTCCACTAATTGCTCCACCAAATCTATTATTAATTGCTCCACTAATTGCTTATCATGTTTGGTGGTGATTTGATAATTTTTATTATTTATTTATTAATTTATTTTTTACTTTGAAAATGATTGAAAATGACTTTAATAATTACACACAACACACATCTGGATGGTTCATCAATTTCGGACATGAAATCTTCAGAACTCGAAATTATTTTGTCTTTAAAATCTGTAGAGCTTTGAGTCTTCTTTAATCTGGAACTTGAAGCAGCTCAATCCGATATCGGAGTAAAAAGTTATGCCCAAATTATGACAGATGCACAAAATTGGAATTTCCAAAACTGCACTTCGTTAAAACGCCCTTTCAAGTTTCCAATCTCCAAAATTAATATGTTAAGTCCAATTTTTGCCCTTATTTGACCCATATTTCGTCCTAAATGATTTCATTAAGTCCCAATATTATTTTATCTGCAAAATAAACTAAAACATATCAAAACGTTCATCAAACCCGAGAAACTAAACAAAATATTAAGTAAAAGGGGCGGTAAATATTGCTATATTTTCCGCTCATCAGTATAGCATTTGATAATGAGTTTGAACGGGACCAGACAGAAAACATGCGTTCGTGCGGCGTTCTGAAATGCGTTCGAACGGGGTTACAGCGGTGACCTCCAAAATGCAGTAAACAACATGACACATACATGAACGGATGAATAGATGACACCTAATAAATAATAACGGGCTGAAAGGCGCGGCAAAACATCGTGGTAAAGGATTTTAACCCCTCGAAATAGAGGACCTTTAATCCGACTTACTAAGCCCATGCGCAATGCAACATGATGCATGATTATGCAAGAAGATGACATACGAAGAAAAGCGAATAACGAAATGAAGGCGCGGCGAAGTATCGTGATAAAGGTTCTTTAACCCTTCGAAATAGAGGACCTTTAATCCAACTTACTAAGCCCATGTGCATCACATCATAGTGCATATAAAAACAAAGATAACAATATCGGACTTCGTATACCCGATTGAACATATCTCACATTCAACCGAATATACATCATCTGGCACGGCAAAGCATCGTGGTAAAGGATTTTAACCTCTCAAAATAGAAGACCTTTAATCACACTTACTAAGCCCATGGGCAAACAACACAATACATATATAAAAGTAAAGACAATGATATCGGACTTCGTGTATCCGATTGAACATATCTCACATCCAATCGAATATACATTATCCGGCGCGACAAAGCATCGTGGTAAAGGATTTTAACCTCTCAAAATAGAGGACCTTTAATCGCACTTACTAAGCCCATGCGCTTTATCTCATCATAATGCATATAAAAATAGAAACAACGATATCGGACTTCGTATACCTGATTGAACACATCTCACATTCAAACGAATATACATCGTCCGGCGCGGCGAAGCATCGTGGTACATGATTTTAACCCCTCGAAATAGAGGACCTTTAATCGCACTTACTAAGCCCATGCGCTTGACCTCATCATTACTCAAACAAATAAGATGCAGAAAATAAATAACGACAATAAACAAATCAAGATAAAATAAAGTATGTGCCGTGTACTCAAGTGGTACGTGGAGTTGTATCCCGAGTACAGATCAGACTACCGTCCATTCGGAATCGGCTATGAAATTTATGTCCGGGTTTCCATCCTATATTCCACGAGAGGCGACACATTTTTCAATCATTCAAGGGCCACAATCATGCACTAATAAACGACTCTCATGCGATAAAAATGAATAAAACAATTAAAAAGATAGATAGAAATAATAGGAAAAGTACCCTCAGGTCTAACCTTTTATGTCGACTCTCGGAAGTACGGTGCACGGTCGTCGAAAAAGGGGGAATGCTCTGCAACTCCTCATGTTCACAGGTTCACGCCTTTCCTCGCTGTTCCACTGCTCAAGCTACTGTTTTAACTTCGATTCGCTGCTGTTTTGACTCCGATTCGCTGCTGTTTTGCTACTGTCTTTCTGCTGTATTTTGGTCACTGTTTTGGTGTTTTAGGCTACTGTTTTTGGGTGTTTCTAAAGGCTTTAAGTACAGTTTTTAGTTATTATTTTAGGGATTAGAAGTGCAGTTTTTTTTGGTCACTGGTTTAGGTGATTTGGGGGTTGTTTTTTAGGTATTTCGGTGATATGGGGCTGCTGTATAGGGGTTGTTTTTCGGTGATGTGTGCTGCTGTATAGGGGCTGTTCCGGTGGTGTTTCAGGTGGTAATGTTTTCGGCAATGGAGGGGTTTATGGGGCTGTGATTTTCGGCTAAAGGTGTAGGAGGAGAAGAGAAATATTTGCTTGATGTATGCGTGAATCAATAGGCTTTTTCTTGTGTAGATGCTAGGAGTTTTCTTTTTGTGAATGAGCTAGGAGGTCTCAAGGGTTGGAATTGGGTTTCTTTTATAGGCAATGGGCTAGGGTTTCATGTGCTTGACAAGGAAAGGGATTTGACATTAAATGGGGATTTGATTTGGTGTCATGCAAGGAAAGCCTAAGATTGATTGGGGGACAAAATTTGGTTAATAAGGAAGTCAATATTTTTAATTTGTGTTGTTTAGGCATAATATTTCTTAAGTTAGGAATACAATATTTTTAATTAGGAATAAAAATATTCTTGATTGGGAATATAATTGGTTGATCGATTTTAATGTTTTATTTAATTTGGTATATGATTTAATTAATATTTTATTTAATTCCCCATGTGTTAAATATGTGTTTTATTAATTAGGATGTGTTTTATGGGCTTTGGTGGGCTAATTGGGCTTGGGCGTGAGGCTAGCAGCAAAACCAGAAATACCAACGCCGTTCGAACGCCTATTCGAACGCTACACGAACGCCCGCAATCGTTTGAACGTGGACACGAACGCAGCACGAACGAAGATAGTGAACTTGCGAAATGAATCTGATGACGTACTTATTCTGAATTTCCCCTTCCGACGTCTGTTTCCCGTGACTTACGTGACTTAAAAGGTAGTGCCTCCAAATGAGACTCATCATAGGGACTTATATGCAAAAATGCAGTGCCTACAGTGATCATTAAAAGCCTTAGCTTATCCTAACCTTGACAGACAACACTCTGCGTCATTATCGGAATGGGAAAGAGTACAAAACTCTTCAGTGCTTGTTTTGAATTGCACAAAGTTTATGTTGTCTCTTTTGAACCTAGATCTTGGGATCTTCAGTCAGCTAGGTTGGGTTTTCTCAGTGACAATTCTTAATTTATAGGCTTCGAGCCCATTCTCCTCGATGACTTCTCAATTTGCTCTCTAGGTAAATCTTTAGTAAGTGGATCCGTTAGGTTTTCCTTCGACTTGATATAATCGATCGATATTATGCCACTTGAGAGCAGTTGACGTATGGTATTATGTCTCCGACGTATGTGTCGAGACTTACCATCATACATTGTATTTTGGGCTCTCCCAATAGCCGATTGACTATCACAATGTATACTTATCGTTGGCACCGATCTAGGCCAACTAGGAATATCCTCCAGGAAGTTTCTAAGTCATTCCGCTTCTTCCGCTGTTTTTTCTTATGCTATGAACTCTGATTCCATAGTTAACCGGGCAATACATGTTTGCCTCGAGGATTTCCATGACACGACTGCACTACCAAGTGTGAAAATAAATCCACTCATAGATTTGGAATCCACTGTATCAGATATCCAGTTAGCATCGCTGTATCCCTCTAGAACAGTAGGATATCTCCCATAATGCAGCCCATATTTTGAGGTTTCTCTCAGATACCTCAAAACTCTTACTATGGCTTTCCAATGGTTATGTCATGGATTGCTCGTATATCTGCTAAGCATGTTCACAGCTTGAACGATATCAGGTCATGTGCAATTCGTGAGATACATCGGACTTCTGATGATCCTCGAATACTCTAATTGCGATACGTTTGAGCCAGTATTCTTTTATAGATAAAGAGTTAGGTTAGCTATCCCAAATCTTTCATATCAAATTTGCTGGATAACACTTTCTTGGTAGACTGAATCATTTCATGATTACTACCAATTATCAACATATTGTCTACGTAGAGACACAATGACATATCATTTTTGAGTTGATTTGGTGTACACACACTTATCACACTTATTAGTTTTAAACCCACTTGACACATGCCATTGTTTAGGTAATTGTTTCAATCCGTACAAGGATTTTGCAAGTTTGCACACCTTCTGTTCTTGTCCAAGAACATTAACCCTTCTGGTTGTTCCATGTAAATCTATGTATCCAATTCACCATTCAAGAATGTCGTCTTTACATCTATTTGATGTATTTCAAGACCAAACATAGCTGCTATGGCTATGATCATTCTTATCGATGTGATACGAGTCACTGGTGAATAGCTGTCAAAGTAATCAAGGCCTTCTTTTTTTCTATAACCTTTTATGACAAGAATTGCCTTGTACTTATCTATTGATTCATCTGGTTTCATCTTCCGTTTAAATATCCATTTGTAGCCCAGTGGCTTACAACCTGGAGGAAGATCAACCAACTCTCAAGTATGGTTTTGTAGGGTTGAATATTGTTGATAGCCTCTTTCCACAAAGGTGCATATGTCAAAGACATTGCTTCATTATAGCTTTGAGACTCATTTTCTAACAATTATGTCAGAAAATCGGGTCCAAATGACTTAGACGTTCTAGCTATTTAGCTACGTCTCAGTTCATTTGCCTCAATATTTCCATGTTGATCTGACTCTTGGTCAACCTAATCACTGTCCTTGACAGTATCAATAGTTCTTTTGAGAGACTATTTTCTTTATCTTTCCTTACAAGGAAATGTCTCTTCAAAAATTGTCGTATTCCTTGACTCAATTATCATATTTGGATTGATGTCAGGAATCTCAGATTTGTGTACCAAGAATCGATACGCCCTACTGTTGCGAGCATATCCGATGATTATACAATCAACAGTTTTGGGTCATATTCTAACCTTCTCAGGTTTAGGAACCATTACTTTGGCAAGACACCCCCACACTTTCAAATATTGTAGGAAGGTACATAACCTTTCCACAACTCATATGGTGTCTTGTCCAATCGTCTGTGATAAGTGTGGTTTATACCCACTTATTCTTGTACTCTTAGCTTATTATTTTGTTATTTAATGTCATTTATAGTTTATTTTATGTCTTATTTGTATGAAGCATTAGAACATCAAAAATGGACCAATTACTCATGTTTCGGGACCTATTGGGAGCATCGGACTCAAGAACAGGCAAAAACCGGCATCAGCCGCGCACTGAATTTAAAAATGCTATAACTTTTGATCTAGAAAGCGTTATGAGACCCATAATATATCAATTTGCATCTACTCGAAGGGATCTAGACAATTGTTCGCACTGGCCGCCGCGGCGCCCTCGGAAGTACCAATCCCATACAAAAACAGAGAGTTGGGCACCGCGGCGCCCCGAAACGCCCAAAAACCTAATTTTAAGGGTTTTGACATGCATAACGAGTCCAAGGCTTTATTATAAATAGAGGGGTTCGTCTAAACATCAAGGAGGAGGCTAATACACAGCACAAAATACCAAAATACATATTTTAGAGAGATCCAAGGAGGAGGATTGAAGAGCGACAAGAGGAGACGAAGGCGGTAACGTCCGAAGAGGAAGAGATTTAATTCGGGTTTTATCTTCCTGTTTCTTTCTTAGAACTCTAATGATTTCCATTAGATTCATGACCTTGTTCTCATTGTTTTTATCTATTGTCATGAACTAAACTCCTTAATTTTGGAGAATGATGTAACTGATGCTTGAACCTTTATTTTAATTATCGATTTTGTTATGAAGTTTTATTAAGTTTATTTGTATTCTTTTGAGTTTAATGTTTTGTGTTTGCTAGTCACAAATATGATGATATATGTTTAGAATCTATCACTCGAGAGAGGGGATTTTGAATAGATCTAGAGAATATAACTTAGGAGTTTTATAGAGTTCGAGAGAATATATAAGTTCCTTTGAAGTCGTTAATATAGAATCACAAAGCGTAATGAGTTGTTAACTACTAGATTTTTATAGAGATATCGAAATGTATAGTTGATGATATTTTCACTGATGCTCGAGAGAGGGAGTGGATATTTTCGGAATCTTGACTTATAAACAATATAACTTAACAAAGATTAATTGGCCGTATTAGTTCCTCTTATCTAAATATTTTTATATTTTATTTATTTAATTAAATTTTTGTTAATTATCGTCTAAATAAAGTTAGGATTATCAATTGTAGTATTTAGTGCGAGCTAACACAATCCCTATGGGTTCGACACTCTAAACTCATTTATACTCAAACTTGACACCGTACACTTGCGGTACGATACAAATTATCACAACAGTCTGTGAGGTAGCTTGTTCAAAACGTAGTTGGCGGAAAGGAATGCTTCCCCCCA
Source organism: Zanthoxylum bungeanum (assembly GCA_019454045.1). Taxonomy (NCBI): domain Eukaryota; kingdom Viridiplantae; phylum Streptophyta; class Magnoliopsida; order Sapindales; family Rutaceae; genus Zanthoxylum; species Zanthoxylum bungeanum. The sequence goes on from SKCR01035496.1 coordinate 58,531, forward strand.
CAAGTTCTGGGGTAAACCAGAGCTTGTCAACATGGCGTTTATCATTTCCTTCAACGTTCGGTTTTTACGCTCAGCAATCCGTTTTGTTGAGGCGAATAAGGAGCAGTAGTTTCGTGAATAATTCCATGATTGGAACAATTTTCACCAAATGGTGACACATATTCACCACTTCTATCACTCCTGATTCTTTTGATTTTCTCGCCAAGTTGATTCTCAACTTCGTTCTTATAGTGTATAAAGCTTTCAATAGCTTCATCTTTGCTCCTCAGCAAATACACATAACAGAATTTTGTGCTATCATCGATAAAAGTGACAAAGTACTTTTTACCGCCTCTTGTTTGCACAATATTCATATCACACACATCAGTGTGTACAAGTTCCAATGGTTCAGAACTTCATTCGATGAAATGATGCTCTATGTATTTTTGTTTCAACACATGCCTCACACTTATGTTGGCTATCAATTGTAAATTTAGGTATAAAGTCCATGTTAATTAATTTACATATCGTATCATAATTAACATGTCCTAACCTCCCATGCCATACATTTTGTGACTCAATAATATAAGCAGCCGTTGTAGCTTTATTATTACTAGCACTGTGTCGACTGACAGTCATTACATTGAATTTGAAAAGGCCCTCAGTGAGGTATCATTTTCCTACATAGACATCATTTTTTTTTGTCAATACAAACTTGTCGGAAATAAATATAAGCTTAAAGCCATTCTTGCTAAGGAGAGAACCCAAGACCAAGTTCTTTCGAATATCTGGAACATGCAAAACATTCTTCAATGTAAGCTCCATTCCGGATGTCATCTTCAGAACCACTGTGCCTTGTCCAACCACTCTAGAGGTATACAACTTTCCCATAGTCAGATGATCGCCACTATCGACCTTCTAATATGAGGAAAACATCTTGCTATCAGCACAGATATGACGAGTAGCCCCAGTGTCTACCCACCATTCTCTCGGATTCCCAACCAAGTTAGCTTCAGTTACCACTGCTGAGAGGTTCATCTTTGAGATCTCATCAGTTAACTGCTCATCTTCAGCGACATGGGCCTCAATTTTCTTTTTCTTGCCCTTGTCCTGAGACTTCTTGTTTCTGCAGTCCTTTGCAATATGACCATTTTTTCCACAGTTGAAGCACTTCCCATTGAACTTCTTGTTTACTTGGGAAAAATCAGCTCCACTGTTCTTTCTATTTTTGCTACCTTTTCCATCATCGACGATGTTGGCCTTAGACTCCACAGTCTTATAGCTGGCATTTTCGGACTTGTGTTGTCCTCTTCTATCCTCAATCGAACTCCAAGGTCTTCAAGGCTCATCTGCTTCTTTTTGTGTTTCAGATAGCTCCTGAAGTCCTTCCATGATGGAGGTAAATTTTCAATGACAGTGGCAACTTGAAACGTCTCACAGAGTTTCATACCTTCATCCAATATTTCATGAATGATCAATTACAGCTCACCCAACTGAGACATTACAGTTCTTGAATCTACCATCTTGTAGTCCAGGAACCTACCAACGACAAATTTCTTTTGTTCGGCATCCTCGGTTTTATATTTCTTGTCGAGAGATTCCCAGAGAATCTTCGCAGAAACCATGCCTTGGTACACATTGTACAAGGTATTGTCAAGTCCACCCAAAAGGTAGTTCTTGCACAAGAAATCGCCAGACGAACATGTCTCTTCTAGCAGTTGCTTGGCTATTTCTGATTCACCCTCCACAGGATCCGGAGGATCTTTGAGGTATTTAGCCAACTGCAGAGTTGTCAGGTAGAACAATATTTTGCTCTGCCACTGTTTAAAGTTTGCCCCACCAAACTTTTTCGTTTTTTCTCCATGAGAGATCGGTACTGTGATGTTTCCGCTAGTCATATGTAACTGGAAAACCAACAGGGGTCAATAAGTCTACAAAAGATAATTTTCACAACGATCAACAAATGATATTGTTCAAGTGATATACCAGATATTCACTCGTTGTTCTATTCGACGGTAGTACCAATAAACACAAGTCATTGAATTTCGACTAAGGCTTCTTATGAAAAGTAAATAAAAGAATATTCCCAGAGGACGAGGGGGGTCCGGAGTAACCACTTAAATCTCTGACCACTTAGGCTCTTATCGCCTTTTTGACAGAATATCCTTTAAACATTTCTTCAATAGAATCTCTTAGCAATTCAAACTTAGTATTACACTTATGATTTTACAATACAATATTCGATATGTGTAGATATATGTGTATGTGTCAATCAAGATTGGATGGAATTACTTGTGTATGATTACACCTTAAATTCTCAACCAAGTATGCAACACACAATTAATTTTCAACTTTATCACTACGTGTATGCTTGTGATAATTGAACACCCTAATAATAACTTAAATCTATACTACCAAGATTATTGTGATTCAGTATATGATTTACTAAGCTAATATTGTGATTAATAAAATTAATCTAAGTCTTTTCAATTAAGAAACAATTCCAGGACTTAGTTCGTTAGTGTCGCGTTTGTATCTACATTCGAACGAGACTGTCCAGTGTGTGCACATTCGTGTTGCGTTCGTAACGCGTTCGAACGAAGTGTTCCAAAAAGTTCACGTTCGTATAGCGTTCGAGAATGCGTTCGAACGATGGGTTCCAGAGAGTTCACGTTCGTATATCCTTTAAGACGCGTTCGAATGTTTTAAGTCAGAGGGCTTGCGTTCGATTTGCGTTTGAAGACGTGTTCGAACGTTCTTAGGTTGCGTTCGAGTTGCGTTTGAAGACGCGTTCGAACGTTCTTATGAAAATTTAGATTTTTTCATTTGCGTTCGTCGGGCGTTCGAACGCCCTTACGTATTTTTCATGCACATACTATATTTTCCAGAAAATTTCTTTATCTAAGCATGCAAATTACTATCTAACAACATTAGTATAATAAGTTCTTAAGATTGTTGGTAGTTTGGTGTTGTTAAACGAAATCAAACATGAATTAAAACAATCAAACACATAACGCAAAATCAAATCTATATAATATGCCAATATAACACTTAAACCCTAAAACTTTGTAGATTAAGAAAAACCTGGAAAATTTGATGAAAATGCAGTCCAAGTCGAGATAGATCTCTGTCCTTAAGAACCTATTAGCCCCGTCTCGGTGCTCTACGGGTTTTGTGGCTAATGTTCTCCCAGGATAACTCGGATTCCTCTTCTCCAATGGGCACTCCTTAAAAAGATCTTGAACTTGGAAATGAAAGAACTTTCTCTCTGACTCAAAAACGAAATTATGAGACTCAATACTAGTTTTTCAGATCTGGATTCTTAGAATGAACCTCCAAAGCCCTTTAAATATACATGGAAGGGTGCCTTAAGGGCACCATTTGGTTTGGGGTGTAACCCTCCTACGGGTTATACCCCTTACCATGCACCAATTGGAGTTTTCTTCTAAATTGGAGGACATGTCCCCTTGAGGTACCATCCAAGGGACATGTCCCTCCGCCATTCAAATATCAACATTCTCTCCCTCTCTCGCATCTTCTCTCTCTTCCAAAGAGGGCTTCACGTTTTTTGCCGGGAGGAAGATAATTGCTGGATAATATCATAGACATCCCCTGGATTTTGGACCAATTTCAAATTTAAATAAAAAATCACTAAATTCTCCTTTTGAGTCTCTAAAATTTGAAATTTAGGTTTTACCATTTGAACCACTTTTGACCAAGACTTATTAAGTGAAATGATAATAATACCCTTATGAAATTAAGGTTATTACATATGCTGACTCAGAAACCATTAGGGGTCATTTGAGTAACACCTTTCTCATTCTGTATTACAACCTTCACGACGGAACATAAAAGAGTGGGTATTAGTAAAGGTGAAGTATCAGCCCTTACTTAATTCAAGGACAAACAAAAGTGTACTATGTGTAGATAAATCTATTTTCATCACCTACACTATGTAGATATATAAACAATGATAACAAAGAATGCAAATCAACACTCATCTTTCCAAATCCATATTGACAATGACTAGGAAAAGTACATACTTTGCTTGTCCTGAAGGCTCTACTGAAATTCAGAAACTAGAAAGAAAAGAGTCCAGGGCCAACTGGGTTCAACCCAATTGTTGACTAAACGATATAAAAACTTAAGCCCAGATTCTTACAAATAAATGAAACCCATTAAACTCTTCTTATATTCTCACTCACCCCCGATACATCAAAGAAAAGAAACAACATATGTCCATGGTCAACCACTAAAACACTTTGAATCTTAATGTGCACATACAGAGAAAGCTCTCAAAAAATCTTCTTGAGGGGCAAAATTACACAGGATGAATAGGAAACCTGCATTTGAGCTCCTGAAACTAATCAATATCAACTCCAAAAATGCATTAGCTTAACAAATCTCTGCTGTCTTATCCAACCATAGATGCAAAAAGCGGCTCAGAGGTATAATTCCTCACCATCACTGTAATTTGGGAAGGTAACACATTTGAAAACTTTGCACTTTGAACACAAGACATATCCAACCTGCAGCAATATATTAGGTGCAAAACATAAGTATACATGATTGATTTAGCCTAAAAAGATGGCTCTCCACAAACAATTACCATTAGAAATCTAGAGATCTATTAGAGGACATAAATAGAAGGCTGCAATAATCCACTATTATGGTATATTATATTGTTCACGCAATATACTTTTGTTTATACAAACCAACTTATGCATTCAGTCTATGCGATTATAACAATTTGATTTTTATCCATAAATTGTCTGTGTAACAATCCTATACGGAAAGACTTTCCACAGTCCACAGTACAATTCATGTGTATCTCTAAAACCTAATGCAATGTGATTCAAGTCATCAAATACGTTGGCCAATTAGTATTACTCGGTGGCGGAGCAACATAGAAGTGGGTAGGATAGTCGCCCCCAATCAATCTGAAATATTATTAAAATTTTTCTTATAAATTAATGAAAAATCTGATTTATTAAGGAGAAAATATTATTTTACTACCGCTAAAATAAACACTTTTTGTGAAAAGTAAATTTTATATTAAATCATTGTTATGCCTATACCACTATTATTATGAGACTACTTACAGCTCTACAAGATGGGCATCGACGATAAATGCGGTTGTTTTGAGCTTTGACATTGGTCTTTTGCCCTTGGCAAAAATCACAGAGCAACCATCCTTTACCGTTGCAAGGTTCACACATAATCCCAACTTCAACCTTCAAAACAAAAATGAAATTCAATAAGAATAAACCACTGATACGTTTACAAAAGCTCTAAAACATGATTCAGCAAAAAGAAATCTGTTTAGTTTTGCACCTCTTGCTGAAGTGGTACACAGTGCGCAGGCTTCAACTTTAACAAATGTATTGGCCTTGGCACTGACGCTGACGATGGCATTATCGGCAAAAACATAAGTTTGGCTAAAGAAGCAATAGGCATCGCCATAATAACAGCCACATTCACTCGCTCTTTCTGCTTCCGTTATCTAGAAATAACCAACAAAACCAAAAACACGCCTCATTTCGAGCCAATATTACCAAACTACCACTACTAAAACTGAAATGACTGAAAAGCCATCGCATCGCGTATGTATGTAAATTATTAAACACACTGTTGAAAGTTTTGTACAAGATACAACTCCGGGGATGAAACTGGTAATTTGTCTGTCGATTCTTTTACTAGTAGCTCTTGATTCAGGATTCTGTAGCCGTACACTCCCGTCCGATCATTGCGACGCAGCGAATCAGCGGGACCCACGAACACTTCGGTGGGATCAGATCACGGTTCTGATCAACGGCTACTCGGAATACCGCATCCCTCTACTCCAATCAATAGCGGCCACGTACTCCGCATCGCCACTGGTGTTCTCTGTACTGGTTCTCTGGGGAAACCCCTCCACCCCAACGCAAACACTCTCTCAATTATCCCACAATCTGTCTCTGTCCTCCTCCTTGGGCTCTGCATCAATCTCCCTAATCCGTCAATCATCCAGCAGCCTCAACGCCAGATTCCTTCCCAGATCATCAATCGAGACCCACGCCGTCTTAATATGCGATGATGACGTGGAGATGGATCAAAAGTCGTTCGAATTCGCCTTCAGGATCTGGCAATCGAATACTGACCGTTTGATCGGGGTGTTTGCAAGATCACACGATATTGATTTGGCTAACAAAGAGTGGATTTACACGGTGCATCCGGATAAGTACTCGATTGTGTTAACAAAGGTGATGATTTTGAAAAGGAGTTATTTGTGGGAATACAGTTGCGGAGGTGGGGCCGGGATGAGTGAGATGAGAAGGATGGTAGAAGAGAAGCGTAATTGCGAGGACATACTGATGAATTTTGTAGTTGCTGATGAGGTGAATGCGGGGCCCATAATGGTGGGGGCGGAGAGAGTGAGGGATTGGGGAGATGCGAGGAATGTGAGGAACAGGATAAGTGCTGTGGGGTTGAGTAGTAGGAAAATGGAGCATAGGAAGAGGAGGGGTGAATGTATAAGCGAGTTTCATAGAGTGTTGGGGAGAATGCCGTTGAGATATAGTTATGGGAAGGTCCTTAATTCGGTTGCTGAACAAGGGTTGTGTGAAAAATCTGGCAAATTGGTGTTCTGTGATCAATTCTAGGTCTAGCCAAACCCCATGTATAAATTTTACTTGTTAAATCTGGGTCTTCACTTTTGTCTAATAGCTACATTATAAAGCACAATTCTTTCCTTCTATCAAACACATTGGATATGTGGTGTTGTCCATGACTTCACTTTTCATATGGGTACACAGTGAGCATTTCTTATTTAAAGCACCTTTCTATTTATCAAATCTCACAGGGTTCAACCACGGTTTCCTTTGGTCTCTGAGCACAGGGGCCACTACCACAAGTCCATCACAACCAATGGAGCTGAAATGGTGGACACACACACTGCCCGAAATAATTCTGAGTTAGAGGAAACGGCCGTCGGAGCCTAAGAATTACAATTCCGGCTAGGAGTGCCGGTATGAACTGACATATTTGCTCGGCCGCTTATGAACCCCATTTTTCAGAGTAGTTCTGTCTGGTGATTCATAGTATGTGGCTAATTAAATTGTTTATGTTGTCTTTTTGTTCAGTTACATTACTCTAGTGGGAAAATTATAGTGTTTAATCCACAACGAGATGAGCTTTCAACATGGTAACCAGATTTTTTGTAATTAATTTAATATACCCACAAACCCCAGGAAATATGAGGCAAACTAATTAATTGAAATGATCATATTTTAAAATTAGTGTTATAATCCTTTTATCCAAAGCACGCAAAAGCTTTCAAAACTGGTTGAACTCTCAATATTTCTATTTGCCTTTTAAAAGTTTGTGAATTGTTAAAATGTAACATGCAGTTGGGGGGGCTGCATCTTAAATATTGATTAGTAGTTATATTAGGGTGTCGTACCAAGTGTTTAGCCAATTTTGATCGAGTAATTTACCAGACGAGGAGTAAAATCTGTTATATGCCTCTTCCTTTGTTTTGCTGTTTGCCCAAAAGCCCTTCCTCGGCTTTGCTTTTGTCTTTTACTTGTTTGGGCAAAGAGTTAAGGGTGATTACAGATATAATCCAAGTAAAATATTCAGATGCATAAATCTGGAAAATACTGAAATATATATTTGAAGAGGAAAAAAAGAATGTGCTAAAGCCTACTAGACAAGCTTCAAGGACGAATCTCAGCGAGTCTGAAGAGCAAAAGCAAATTAATATACGAGCAGTTAAACGCCTTGCCTTGCCATGAAAATCGCAAAGAGGCTGCCTGAATTACTACTCGATTATAATATTTATGTACCATTTATTACCAAACAAATCCTCCAAATATAATATGGCGAATTTTGGTGAAACGGTTTGGGGGTTAATATAGGAAGCTGCATTCATCTCTATGGCACCATGTTCTTAGCCAAAGAGCCAAACTCCAGCCCCGTACAAATCGCACTCCTACACCATGAACCCTAATAATTACAGAAAGCTTTTAAAAGAACAAATCGATTAACTTTTGACACTGCCGATTGAGGCTTCTATGAAAATGCAACCCTAACTAATGAGAGGGAACATTTATAGGCGGCCAAGAGAGAGACAACTATTAAACCCTTCCTCAACTGAAATGACCACTCTGCCCTCTTATCTTTTCCCCACCCTTAATCTGGTAATCTTACTGGACCCGATCTCCAAATCCAATGAGCTATCTAAATCTAGTCCATTAATGACCCGGCCCAGATTTCTTGCGGTTCATTAGATTTAAAATTTTCAAATGAAACTCTTTTTTTTTTTTTAAAACCAAAACAATATTAATACCAATCCAAATACATCCACAGTATAAGATCAAATAAATAAATAAAAGTCATTCAAGACAAAAATTAAAGGTCTTCTCTCTCGGATTCAACCAAAAGAAACCTTAAAAACGAGTGTTATTAAAACCGGACAGTTGGTTCAATCAATCAAATTAAGAATCGATCGTGAGTCCAGTCTGGTCAATGATAAAAAATCATGTTTAAAAAAATTTGTCAAAATCAGTGGATCGGATCGTTTTAAATTTCTTTCTTTTTTTTTTAATTTTCATTTTTTTTATAATTATTAATTAAATAAAATCATTTATTATGTAAGTTGATTTTATCGGTTTTTTTAGGTACGGTTCAATCGAACAAACCAATAACGCAATAAAGTTTTTAAATCACTGATTCGATTACCAGTTTGATTCCAAAAACATCGCATAAATGAGGGAATGAATGAAGATTGAAATAGGCCACAACCTGCAACAAGGACGGAAAAGATAGAAAATATTTTCCCTTCAAAATTTAGTTTTAAGACTATATGAACATAATAGAAAAGTTTTTGGGCTTAAATGGAAATTCAAAAAATTTAGGGGTAAAATCATAATTTTGGAAAAGTTGAGGGATCTAATTGTAATTTTATATTTTTCAGATTCTTAGCGAGAATATAGACTTATTAAGGACTTTTACGTGAATTGAGGTAAATACAATGCACGATGATTCCCTTAATATAATTGTTCGTTGATTGATGTTTGCAGTGAAAGTCTATATATGTTAGTATAATTATAACAATATAACACATATATTTGTGGAGATATTATATTGAGTTATTGAAAGCATGAGAAATATGAATTCATGATTATTGAGATGAGAATGATGGATTAGATGTGAGATGTGGTTGTATTGGATGATGTGTGTTGTTATGTTATGCTGCCGAGTTTTGTATAATAGTGGTTGGAGATGAAATGATATGATATGAGATGAGATGTGATGTGATGTGATGGGTGAGCTCATGAGAGTTTATGCAGTGTTATGCATAATAAGTGGTGGATTTTATTTCAGTTCCCACTTACAGATGAGCTGAATGATGTGGTGGGAAACCTTAGGAGTTGTGATGAGGTACTCTCCCATTGGTTTCAATCCACTATTATATTGGGGCCGGATTAACAACCATATTTGATGGATGTTTGTATTGTTGTGAGAATGGTTGCTTTAGATGATATTATAGTATATGTTATTTTCATATATTATATTATATACATATATACTTATATATATATATATATATCCTTATTTTGTTGGTGAGGTCATGTTGAGAGTATGAGTGTTTTACTTACTGAGCTCTTTAAGCTCATTCCCTCTTTTCCCAAACATCACAGGTAGTTCACCAGCACAGGCAGTACTAGGATTTGATCCACGTACCACAGTTGCTTTTCGAGTTAGTCCAAACATTCATTACATTATTTCATATTTTTAAGACTTGTGTTATAAACCATAATATTGGAGAGATATTCAGAGATTTGCTAAATTTGTAATTTAAGATGTATTATTTGTGCATATTTGTTTGATTTGTATGACATATAGAATGCTCGAACTAAAGAAATCTGTGAACCCCTTTCTAGGGTTGGGCCCGCTCTAGGGAGGGGTCGTGACAGCGAGCCCCTCGACGGCTATTGATAGAAAATACCAGAAGAAGTGTGTACTAGTAAACCTGCTAACTATTAAAATTTGAGAATTTTTGGTTGCCATGCTTATGTACATGTTAAGTAAGGGAAGCTAAAACCAATAGCAGTCAAGGGTATCTTCCATGGATATCCAGAGGGAGCAAAGGGGTTTAAAATTTGGGTGACTGATCTCACTCCACAAAAATGTATAATTAGTAGAGATGTAGTACTTAATAAATTTGATATGTTCAAAAGGCTTGAAGAAACACCAATTACTTTTGATCAAATTCAGAAGGAAACAGATAGTACCACCACTGAGGTGGAGGTTAAGAGAAAAGGTAAAAAAGTACAGATTGAAGTATAAAAAGAGCCAACGAATGTAGAAGCATCAGATGAATTGATGTCAGACACAGATGATGAAGATTATCAATTGATAAAGGAATAAAAAAGAGGGTTGTGAGACCACCTGTCAGATATGGCTATGTTGATCTCGTAGCTATACTTTAAGAAGATTATGAGTGACTTGTGGATTTACTTATTATATATTAATGATATGCTTATAGCACGTAAAGATAAAATTAAGATCAAGAATCTTAAAAAAACTCCTCAGTTTAGAGTTTGAGATGAAGGATCTGAGAGTTGTAAAAAAGATTTCAGGGATGAAATTGCTTAGAAACAAAAGTATTGAAGTTATTTGTCTAAATTAGAATCAATATAGGAAAATAAAAGCATGTTTCAACACTAAAGACAACACATTTTAAGTTGTCAGTGTAACAGAGTCCTAAAAAGAAAAAAGAAATTGCCTATATGAGCAAAGTACCATATACAAGTGTTGTGGGAAGTATTATGTTTGCAATGGTATGCTCAAGACCTAATGTGGCCTATACTATGAGTCTAGTTAGTAGGTTCATGGCCAAAACAAGAAAGAAACAATGGGATGTTGTAAAATGATTACTCAAGTACTTGAAAATAACAACTAACTATGGCTAGATATTCCAGAAACCCACCAAAAGGCTAGATATGTTGAGTCATATTATGAAGGAGATTTGGAGGAAAGAACGTCTCTAATATGTTATAATTTCACCTTGTTCAATAGTGTTGTTAGATGGGAATCATCTCTGCAGTATGTAGTGGCCCTCTCTAATACTAAATCTGAGTACATGGCAATTAATGAGGCTGTTGAAGAAGCATTATGGCTTAAGGGTCTGATAAATGAACTTGGGATCAACCATGATGAAGCTTTATTTTATTAAAGATGAGGTTGCCAAAGGAGTATTTAAGCTACAAAAAATCAGTACAAATGCTAACCTTACAGAGATGTTAACAAAAACTTTGGTGTTACAAGATTTATGGATCACATTAAAAGCAATGGAGTTATGGATGTAATCAGTATGAAGTTTGGGGAATACTATGTTAAGAGAAAAAGATGATTCATGAAGAATGTTTGAATCAAGAGAGAGATTTTTGGAGTGATTTAAAGATTCAAGGATGTGAATGATAAATTGAAAACTAGTATGAACTAAAGTGTAATAATAGTTGCTCTCAAGAATGTTTTTTAAAAAGATTCAAAGCCTTGTAATATGAGGGAAATTCTGTTATAACAGAATTTTTGTTATAACCGAATTTCATCTCATGAAAGAGCTGAATAACAGTGGCTCTAATTGGCTCTGGTTTAGTATAAACACTGAGAATTAGTTAGAAATTACTACTTACTAGACCATCAAAAAGCTTGTTCATTCTTGTAATTTTGATTCGATTTTCTTAATAAGAAAGTGATGTATTGTTCTTGTAAGAAATTGATTTTAATAATCTTTGTATTTCAATCCGAACTGGATTTACAATATTATAGCCTTTATATTGGTAATGTAGAAACTAAATAAGGAAATAAATATTAATAATATTGTACAAGAATCTTAACGATTCTAATATCGTAATCTTGGTGATTTGCCACAATGAAACAGAGATTGCAATTAGATTTTATTTCTTTAACAATTCTAATTATTTGTATTTGTTTCTAGGTTAAGTGCTAATCATCATTATGTTGGGTTTCTACTATAGTCCCAAGATCAATTTAAGCATTTAAACATGTGAATACATCAAAGTTAAGTTGCAGAATACTCACTTTGATCGGCTTTTGCGATGTGAGGAATAACAAAATTTTCTGCTCCATGGATGAAGCTCTCGGCCATGGCTCCAATTTGTGCTCCTTGTTGAATCTCCAAGCTCAAAGCTTTATGTGTGATTCCATGCTCATGAATGAGTTTCCCTATCACCTTTGGATGACTCTTTAGTGTGCTAGCACTTGGAAATTTTGCCACAAAATTTCCCTTAAGTGTTCTTGATGCTCTCGGCAATGAGAAGCAATTTTGAGAGTAAAACGGCCCTTGGCCGAAAATGGGAGAGAAGAATAGAGAAATGATGAGTTGTGTTGGTTGTGTTTGATTTCAAAAATCAAATACATAATTCATTTTCCAAAAATTGTACAAGGCATTTAAGCCTTCCAACCACCACCATCAATCACAAAAAGTGACAAGCATCACATCACTCAAAGTGATGTGACTTCCATAAAAAATGACTAATGATGTGACGCGTGATGTGACTTATGGGCCCCACTCGATTCGAAATGCGAGTGGGCTGGCAAACACTCCCGGGCTAGGGTTCGCTAATTCCGAATTAATGAATTTTCCGTTGCGACGTAATTAATCAAATTTAATTAAATAATTATGCCTAGCAAAATTACTATTCACGTCGCTAGCGAATTAATTCTAAATTAACTTGTTCCTCCGAATTAAAATCTAATTTTAATTCCGCGTCGAAATCTAATTTCGTATAATATATCGAATATATTATTTTATCGATTAATTCCAAATTAATCATTCTCTCTCTTTTAAATAATATTTTATAGCAGATAAAATATCTCTGTAATTAATCCCAGATTAATTTTCTCTCTCTATTAATTAATCCCAGATTAATAATATGCGAGTCATACGTCATCGGTGAATCTTCGGGAAACGACCCATGAGATCCCCGATATGTTGGCAGTAAATCCGGTCGTCGGACTATCCGAACTCGTACGTACCTAGCATTACTTTTTTTTACCGATTTACAAGATATGGTTGGCTTCTAGCAAAGCACCGTGCCTACCTAATTCTCCAGAAATATTCTTAAAGGAATATGTAATCTATATCAGGCGTAGTATACGTAGTATTGCGTATTGCGATCCAGTATCGGATGTCACGTGCTAGGCCTGGGGCTGGAATTATGTCTGCCCCGTACGAAGCACATGTCAGATCTCTGGTAACTAGTCTCTATAATCGGATAATCATGACCTTGTCATATTATCCCGATGACTGCAGTACATAAGAGTACTAGTTCCGTATCCTACGTGACCATCATCTCCACTATGACTGAAGTGATACTTCCATCTCGACATCACACCCAATACACTACAATTCTCAATATACCCAGAAGAGGCGTACACGGATCGGTTAAAGCCCTGGACGACCAAAACCAAAGTATATTGATTGTCGCAAGTATTAACGGTGCAAGTCTCAAGTTAAGACCAAATACACCTACCTTGATTCGGACTTCCATAGACACATACTCATACTACCAATGGAATTCTGAGGGGTCTATCCAGAGCGAAGCTGTTTCCGTACCATCGGTAAACACAACCTCCTATTACACTTGCATAAGTATCCAATACTTAAATATATGAGAACTATGCCGTTATGCTCCCACAACACGCACAAGTGTAATACTAGTTTATTCCGCATTAACGATGTCCAATCTCGATAATACTACGACTAGGGATGTTTTAATGATTAAACCTTGATGGATTGATACTGTCTCATATCATCTCAATCTGGAACTAATCATAAGGACCTTTTATCATTTATGTATCTTGGTAATCTAATTACAAATGATAAAAGAGCAATTTTCTTTGTCACATAGTTAATTTGTACAACAACACCATGTTCTGTACAAATAGTGATGCTATGGGTCATAATTGTCCAACAATCTCCCACTTGGCCTATAGCCAATCACTCAAGTGTCTTACACTTGAACTATGTACGGGTCGCTCAAACTTCTGCTGAGAAACTGCTTTCATTAGCGGATTTGAAAAGTTATCATCTGATGCGATTTATTCGATCATCCCATCGCCACGATGTATGATCCGAATGAATCAGATAAATAGTTGAAGTATATACTTGGATCATTAATGAGACCATTAATTCTTTAGCCTGTGCTGTAGCCTAGCTCAGCTGCTAACAGAACTACTCCTAATCCAATTATGATTATTAAGATCCAAATGGCTTCTATTGCTGCCTCAGCTACAACAATATTCCGCTTTTGTTGTTTATTTGGCAACAATATCTTGCTTGGAATATTTCTAGCTTACTGTTCCGTTATTCAAACTATATAGTACCTATATAGCGACTTACAGTAGTTATTATCGGTTAGGAAACTTGCAACAGTGAACCTAGTCACTTCAAGTTCTCATTCTCCATAGTTTAAGAAAGCATCATTAGATCATCTAAGATACATAAGGATGTTCTTAACCTCAATCCAGTGACTATCACTTGGATTGGCCTGATTGTGACTCCATATGCTCAAAGCATATGAGACACCAGGTCGCGTACATTTATTTCAATGTACGAGTTCTCAAAGAGTGCCAACAACCTTTAGATCTATCCCAGTAGATCTTTATTCCTAGAATAAAGGTTGTCTCTCCCAAGAATTCTACGGAGAATTTTCATGAAAGCCAAGCTTTCACCGATTGTATTATGGGAATATCATTTCCAAGAAATGACATATCATCATTGTATAGGACATTCACTGTCAGTGCGCTCCCACTAACCTTCTTATGTACACAAGAATCATTTCGTTTTGAATTAAACCATATACCATTATGATTACATCAAAACGCTGGTTCCAAGAACGCAATGCTTGCTTCAATCCATAAATGGATTGAATTAACTTGCAAACCTTGTTTGCTCGTTTTGGTACGACAAAACCGTCAGGATGTTGTAAACATCCTCCAAAAGGTTTCCGTTTAAGGAAAGCGATTTTGACGTTCAGCTGCCATATTTCATGAATGAAACATGCAGCATTAGCAAGCATTATCCAAATGGATTTAACCATGGCAACGAGTAAAATGTTTCGTCGTAATCGACACAATGTTGATAACGATACCTTTTCGCTACAAGCCTAGCTCAGTACGTTGATATGTTGCCATCCATGTATGTCTTCCTTGAAGACTTATATAGTACTAACAGGCAGAATGCCTTCAAGTACATCAACCAGTGTCCAAACGTGGTTGGTCTACATGGAATCCATTTCGGACTTCATGGCACTTTGCCATGATAGGAGTCGATACCTTGTATCACTTCCTCATACGTAGTCAGTTTGTCTTCCTCAATAAGATTGCCATCTTTATGAGGTGAGATCAGAAACCCATACCTCCCAGGTTATTTTCTGACTCTCTCCGACTTGCGCGGTTCTTGTGTATTCGAAGATTATTGGTACAGTTTCATCCTTGATGAACTGTTTGTGTTTCGTTAAGGACTCGGTGCCTGGAACAGTATTACTTCGATTTTCATCGAGTTTTACTTTCCTCCCACTTACCACTGCATATAGGTATTCTTCTTAGGAAAACCGCATGGCGAGCAACAATTACATTGTTCTCTTATGAGTTGTATAAGTACTATACTTTGGTTACCATAGGATAACCTACAAATTAGACACTTATCCGATTTGGGTTTTAGTTTGGTATCATCCAAACATATGCCTAGCATTCCCAAATCTTCAGGAATGAGAAAACCCGGTTTCTTTTCTGTCCATATCTAATATGAAATCTGTCAAACAGATTTTCATGGAACCTTATTCAAAATAAGTATCGCACTGTTTAATGCGTATCCCTAGAAGGAAAATGGTAGCTCAGAGCGACTCATGATTAACCTTATCATGTCCAACAAAATTCGGTTTCTCAATTCGGACACACCGTCAAATTGAGGTGTTCCGTGAAGAGTCCATCATGAAAGAATACTATATTCTTTCATATATTCGATAAACTTATTGCTTAAGTATTTTCCATCATGGTCTAATCATGATGTTTTAATACTTTAGCCGATATGTCTGTCAACTTCGTGTCGAAACTTTTTGAATTTATCAAAAGTTTCTGATTCGTGTTTCAAAAGAAACACATAACCAAAATGCGATGCACATCCATAAAGGTTAAGAAGTATTCATATCCACTTCTAGCCTAGCTAGACATGGGCCCACTTGCATCACTATGAACAAGGGCTAACAGATCGGTGGTACTTGTCATTTTACCAAGTAAAAGGTGTTTTAGGCACTTTGCCTAATAAACTAGATTCGTAGACATTATTTGAATAGGATCAAATTCGTCCTAGTATCCACTCTTCAAAACTGTGGATATACGAGTCTTGTTTAATGTGTCCCAGACAACAATGCCACAGATAAGTCTTACCTGATCAAATCAGTTTGAGCTATTTGTTTGTCATATTATACGTTTGAGATTCATTTATATTCAAAATATAAATTCTGTTATTCATATCTAATATGTTTATCTCAATATCATCTTTATAAAATAAAATACTTTAGTGTTCTAGAATATAAAGGTATACCCGCAACGGGTTAAACACTGATATAGAGATAATGTTTCTAGTCAAACTAGGTACATTATAACAGTTTCCTAATTTAAGTACACACCCGAAGGGTAGTTCTTAAACTTAGGTTTCTACGGTTAAAACAGCGACTTTCGTCCCGTTTTCGATTCGCAGATCAATCTCGACTGAAGTCAGTATCCTGCTAATCAGCAGATTCCGCACATCAATACATATTTTATGTACCACATCTAATATCAAAATCCAATTTTGAAACTAATAGTGAACACGTTATGACAAACATATTTGAAGCCGGAGCCTTGCCCTTCTTCACTTCCTTCATGTCTACTTTGTCCATACGGCAGTCACGCTTCCAGTGACCCCGTTTGCCATAGTTTAGGCAGACATCTTGGGATATGTCCTTTGTCTTCCTATAAGACTGTGATGATTTTGCCTTTGCCCATTTTAGAAGCTCTGGCTCTGCCTCCTAGAGCATAGCCATCAACTCTCCAATAGTTTACTCTTGGTTCATAATGAACCTGCCCCAGCTATCGGGTAGAGACTATAAGATCAAATCTTTGGTAGTCTCGGCCACGTAGGTAATGCCCAGCTAACCTATCTGATCAATGTCAGCAATCTTCTGTGACACCTAGTGCTCAACAGATGTACCCTCTGACATACGCGAGCAAAAGAGCTTCTTTTGCAATTTGTACTTCTAAAATCTAATTATAGATCTATGAAGATCTTTAATTTCATCATCATGATACAAGGATCTAATCCTTAATTTTGACGACGAAATTAAAGAGTCATTGCGGTAAGCATAATGGATTGAGCACTAAAGTTATCATCACATGAATATTCCAAATATCATGCTCTGCTATTTGCTCAACTTCGGGCTTAGGCTCGAATGTTTCTCTATCAAATAAAGTAACTTCTCAGTTCTCAGGACTATCCTGAGGTTTTATTCCCAATTTGAAAATTAAAGCCGTTTAATGCATTTTCACCCAGGATTATGTTCTGAACGCTAATCTTTCAGTTATCTTGATTGCTATAGTCCAACTATCCAATCAACGATTTTAGGTACTATTTAATATAATGATTACTGTAGTCTAACTATATAATCAACTATAATTTAGTTGGTTAAATTCAAATATATTGATTACTATAATCCAATTATATAATCAACTATAAATTTGAAATAGTTTGAATACAGTCCAACTCTTTAATTTAAAACAACGATTAAATATTAGTCCAACTAATAAATATTTATTAAGTATTGATGAAAATTTGAAATGAGCGTGTATTGGCAAGTATCTAAACGAAATTGAAAATTTAATACTTGCCTCCCACTATTTTTCGGCGAACCTCTAACCCTCTGTTGAGTACTCGGGAAACTTTGTTTCCTAGTGGGCTAGGATACCGTTGAAATAAGTGATCTACTGTAAATAAGTAATCTGGTTTTACCCCCATTAGGACTATTCTCCTAATATAGTGATCATTAAAAGCCTTAGTTTATCCTAACCTTGACAGAGAGCACTCCATGTCATTATAGGAATGGGAAAGAGAAGACAAGTCTACAGTGCTTGTTTTGAATTGCACAAAGTTTCAGTTGTCCATTTTGAATCTAGATCTTGGGATCTCTAGTCAGCTAGATTGGGTTTCCACAGTGTCAATTCTTATTTTATAGGCTTCAAGCCCATTCCACTCGATGACTTCTCAACTTGCTCTCTAGGTAAACTTTTGTAAGTGGATCCGCTAGGTTTTCCTTCGATTTGACATAATCTATCGAAATTATGCCGCTTGAGAGCATTTGCCTTATGGTATTTTGTCTTGGATGTATATGTCGAAACTTACTATTATACATTATATTTTGGGCTCTCCCAATAGCCGATTGACTATCACAATGTATGCTTATAGTTGGCACTGACTTTGGTCAATTTGGAATATCCTCTAGGAATTTCGAAGCCATTCCGCTTCTTCCGCTATTTTGTCTAATGCTATGAACTCAGATTCCATATTAGACCTGGAAATACACGTTTGCCTCGAGGATTTTCATGACACGGCTGCACCACCAAGTATGAAAATAAATCCACTCGTGGATTTGGAATCCATAGTATCAGATCTAGTTAGCATCACTATATCCCTCTAGAATAACATGATATCTCGTATAATGCAGACCATATTTTGAAGTTTTCCAATGGTTATGTTCTGGATTACTTGTATATCTGCTAAGCCTGTTTACAACTTGAGCGATATCAAGTCGTGTGTAATTTGTGAGATACATCAGACTTCTGATGATTCTCGAATACTCTAATTGTGATACGCTCGAGCTAGTATTCTTTGATAAATGAAGGGTTAGGTCCACATGAGTTCTAGCCATATTTAGATCTCCTTATTATATTTCTCAAGTATCTTCTTAACATAATAAAGCCTGAGATAATATGTACCCCTCTGATATTCTGGAAATCTTAATTCATAAGATCACATCAGCTACTCCTAAATCTTTCATATCAAATTTGGTAGTCAATACTTCTTGGTAGACTGAATCATCTCATGATTACTACCAATTATCAACATATATTCTACATAAAGATATACAATGACATACTCTTTTTGAGTTAATTTAGTGTATACACACTTATTGATTTTGAACCCACTTGACAATATTTCTTTGTCAAATTTTTCATGTCATTGTTTAGGTGATTTTTTTAATCCATATAGGGATTTTACAAGTTTACACATCTTCTGTTCTTGTCCAGGAACATTGAAACCTTCTGGTTGTTCCATGTAAATCTCTTCATCTAATTCACCATTTAAGAATGTCGTCTTCACATCCATGTGATGTATTTCAAGACCAAATATAGCTAATATGGCTATAAGTATTATTATTGACCTGATACGAGTTACTAGTGAATAGTTATCAAAGTTATCAAGGCCTTTTTTTTTTCTATAACCTTTTATGATAAGTCTTGTCTTGTACTTATCTATTGATCCATCCGGCTTCATCTTCCGTTTGAAAATCCATTTGTAGCCCAAAGAATTACAACCTAGAGGAAGATCAACCAACTCCTAAGTATGGTTTTGAAAGATAGAATCAATCTTGTTATTGATAGCCTCTTTCCACAAAGGTGCTCTGAAGAAGACATTGTTTCTTTATAGCTTTGAGGTTCAATTTTTAAAAAGTATGTCAGAAAATCAGGTTCAAATGACTTAGACGTTCTAGCTCTTTTGCTACATCTAGGTTCATTTTCCTCAATATTTTCATGTTGATCTGATTCTTGATCAACTTCATCACTGCCTGTAACAGTATCAATAGTTCTTTTGAGAGACTTTGTTCTTTATTTTTCCTTATAAGGAAAAGTCTCTTCAAAGAATGTCACATTCCTTGACTCAATTATCATATTTGGATTGATGTCAGGAATTTCAAACTTATGTACCAAGAATCGGTGTACACTACTGTTGTGAGCATATCCAATGAGTATACAATCGACAGTCTTGGGTCATATTCTAACCTTCTTAGGTTTATGAACCATTTTTTTGGCGAGACACCCCCATATTTTTTGATATTTGTAGGAAGGTAACCTTTCCACAATTCATAAGGTGTCTTGTCCAATCTTCCGTGAGATAGTTTGTTCAGAACGTAGTTGGTGGAAAGCAAGGCTTCCCCCATAAGTCATGGGGTAAACCAGAGCTTGTCAACATGACATTCATCATTTCCTTCAATGTTCGGTTTTTACTTTCTGCAACCCCATTTTTTTAAGGCGATTAAGGAGCAGTAGTTTCGTGAATAATTCCATCATTGGAAGAATATGCACCGAAAGGTGACACATATTCACCTCATCTATCACTCTTGATTCTTTTGATTTTCTTGCCAAGTTGATTTTAAACTCCATCCTTATTTTGTATAAAGCTCTCAATAGCTTTATCTTTGCTCCTCAGCAAATACACATAATAGAATCTTATGTTATCATTGATAAAATTGACAAAGTACTTTTTACCGTATCTTGTTTGCACAACATTCATATCACACACATTGGTGTGTATAAGTTCCAAGGGTTCAGAACTTCATTCTATGGAATGAAATGATGTTCTTTGCATTTTTTCTTCAACACATGCCTCACATTTATGTTGGTTATCAATTGTAAATTTAGGTATAAGGTCCATATTAATTAATTTATGCATTGTATCATAATTAACATGTCATAACCTCTCATGCTATATATTTTGTGACTCAATAATATAAGCAGAAGATGTAGCTTTATTATTAGCACTGTGTCGATTGACAGTCATTACATTAAACTTGAAAATGCCTTCAGTGAGGTATCTTTTTCCTACATAGATATCATTTTTTTATCAATACAAACTTATCAGAAACAAATACAAGTTTGAAACCATTCTTGTTAAGGAGTGAACCTGAAAACAAGTTCTTCCGAATATCAGGAACATGCAAAACATTCTTCAATGTAAGCTCTTTCTCAGATGTCATCTCCAGAACCACAGTGTCTTGTCCAACCACTTAGAGGTAAATGAGTTTCCCATTGTCATAAGATCGCCACCATCGACCTTCATCTTGCTATCAGTACAAATATGATGAGTAGCCGCTATGTTTACCCACCATTCTCTCGGATTCACAACCAAATTGACTTCTGTTACAACTGCTGAGAGGTTCATCTCTAAGATCTCATTAGTTAGCTGCTCATCCTCAGTGACATGGGCTTCATTTTTCTTTTTCTTGCCCTTGTCTTGAGACTTTTTATTTCTGTAGTCATTTGCCATGTGACCGCTCTTTCCACAGATGTAGCAATTCCACTTGAACTTCTTATTTACTTGGGAAGAATCAGCTTCATTGTTCTTTCTCTTTTTTGCTACATTTTCCACCTTCGACGATGTTGGCCTTAGACTCCATAGACTTGTAGCTAGCCTTCTCGGACTTCTTGTTGTCCTCTTCGATCCTCAATCGAACTTCAAGGTCTTCAAGACTCATATGTTTCTTCTTGTGTTTTAGATAGCTCCTGAAGTCCTTCCATGATGGAGGTATTTTTTCAATGATTGTGGCAACTTGAAATGTCTCGTAGAGTTTCATTCCCTCATCCAATATTTCATGAATCATTAACTATAGTTCACCCAACTAAGACATCACCATCTTGAATCTACCATTTTGTAGTCCAGGAACCTACCCACTATAAATTTATTATGTCCAACATATTCGGTTTTATATTTCTTCTCGAGAGATTCCCAAATAATCTTCACAGAAGTCATGCCTTGGTACACATTGTATAGGTATTGTCAAGTCCTCCCAAGAGATAGTTATTGCACAAGAAGTCGTCTGACGACTATGTCTCTTCTCGCAGTTGCTTGGCTATTTCCGTTTCTTCCTCCATAGGACTTGGAGGATCTTTGAGATACTTAGCCACATGTAGTGTTATCAGGTAGAAAAACATTTAACTCTGCCACTTTTTGTGTTAGGGTGGGTGCTCGGAGCACCAATTTCCTATTGTATTTCCTTGTAAATACTATTGTAAACATTTTATTATGAATAAAATAAACAGTTTCTATAATATAATATATCTCTTTATATGGTAAAAACGTAATTGACCTTAGAATGATTAGTTATGATACAGTTGCAAAAGCCTCACAACTGACATTGAGTTGTATCATGACATTGTCATTCTCAAACAGTTTCTGGTCAACGTTTACACTACTTGATCAGTAAAGTAAACTCGTTGAGACTGATACATGTCGTATGCTGGAATATTAGATTCCAATGGTTTCTCAATGAACCATGAGTCTTGGAGACTCGTATAAACGTATAGGTGTTTATAGCGGATAAACATTGAACGACTAATCGAAGATTCTTAATAGATGGTACACCAACGTCAATAAGAATCTTCTCGGGTTGAGAAGTATAAGGGATTCTTCGACTTGAGATACTACTGTGGGCACATGAGACATCTTTCACACTTAGATGGCAGTCACATCACCGACCTATTAAAGTCAGACCTCCGCCTATTCGTTGGGTGTGGACAGATCCTCAGGGTGTCCTGTATGTGTCAAAATATGATCTGTCAGCTCTGTGTACAGAGCATAGGTAGTCCATATATGATTAGAAATCAATAAAAATCCATGGGTCCGTGGTACACTTTAGAAGTGAGTTTTAAGTGTTCTTTTAGAGATTGCTAATAGATACGTCGACGAGATTATGCCTATAGAGATTTGACGTTTACATCTATATCTCTGGGATATATCCGGATACTTGTGATGGAGGAATTAAACATATGCAATGACCTCGACCTGTATGATTCAGCGAGTTTATCCATGGTCATTATAATTTATGGATGGATGAATTATGGACACGAAATTAGCTTTCATGACGGATATGCCTGAATCTAGAGAGTCTCACTAATGAAATAAACTCGTAGAGCACTAGGGAAATTTTTTTATGAATAATGGTGATTATTTATAAATCGTTTAACGGTTAAACGAAAGATACATGCTTTAGGGGCCAAACTATCATTTCCTAATTAGTGTGTATTTGTATTTAATATATGATATTATTAAATACACAATAATTAATTGTCAAATTATGATATTTGACATATATCATTAATATATGTATTTGAGATATTTAAAGTAAATATAATACATATATTTGAGATATTTGTATTTAATTAATTAATTAATTATTTAATTGTTAAATAATTAAAGTAATTAAAATATAAATATCTAACCAAATGATAAAGTTAGAAAATGATTAAAATGTAAATGTTTGACTTTTACATTAAAGGAAATGGTTATTGAAATGGTTTTGACTACTTAGATATTTATTTTACATTGTTAAAAATTGAAAATATCTAAAAATATCTAATTTATTTTAGGTTATCATTTTCGGCCAAACCCTTAGTATTTAAAGTGTTAATTTTTTTCATTTACTTCACTTTTTCTAAGCCTCCATAAACATAAACAAAATAAGATTGAGAGAAAAAAAGAAGAAATCAAAAGGAAATCAAGAAAAAAACTTGGAAATAAGTAAGTATTTCCAACTTGCTATTTGTAGGAAAAATATTCCTCTTATTCTTGGCTACATACTATGAATTTCTTAAGTTTTTATACTCTTTCTTGTTTGTGTTTTTTATGGTTGGAAGCATGGATAATAGGGCTTTGCATGTATGATGTTGAAAGGAAGCTTATAAGGAGTTATTAAGCATTCTTTTGATCATTTGATGATCTAGTTGTCATCCTAGAGTTGTTGGGCTACTCATTGATGACCTAGAATTGTTCTAGATTTATTTCAAAGTGGTGAGACTTGTTTGGTATGGTAGAGATTTGATTAAAGTATTGGATTTATTTTATTTGGTGTAATTTGTTCAATTTGAAGAAATTATAAAATTAGGGTTTATACCCTTTCCAAATTTGGGACTTTTCATATATGTGTTGTGTAATGATGTATATATGATGTATATTAAATTTGGGATTGATTGGATATCATCTAATGTTGTTTTGAACAAGATTGGACCAACATGCACAAATTGGAAACTATAGGGTGCTCTCGGTAATTTGGCCAAAATTGGGGAATTGAGTTACAATTTATATTTTGATATGTAGGAAATGTTAAAATTATTTTGGTATTGATTTGGAATCACTAAAATTATATTTGACAATTTAAGGACTAAAATGAACAAAATCTAAAGTTTTGGGGCAATTCGGTAATTAATAAGAAATATGATTTATTGGGTAAAAATTTCAGATTTTAAGTATTGAGTAATTAAAATAAATAATTTTATTTTAATTGACCAAGAAAAAGTTTTGAAATCGAAAAATTTTGATTTTCCGCGTTCCGCTGCGTTACCCGGTAATACCCCTTAAAACCCCAACAAAAAATGGTATTAGAGCGAGTCTGATTCTAGGTCCTTGATATGATTAGCCCTTTAAATTCAATGTTTAATCTTGTCTTTGCTTAATACATGCTTGAATAATTTATTTTGATTAAATTTATGGTGTATGACACTTTATGAAAAATCCACAATTAATAAGGTTATATGTTAATTATGTATTTGATGCATGTTACATGGTCTGTCTTGTCAATATAATTTATGGATATCTTTTCTATGACTACATCCAAGAACATGCCAAAGCTGTAAGGATGTAACCGATAGAAATTTATTTATGCCGGATGTATAATGATACTAGATAAATTCAAGCAAAAGCGGAATTCTAAATGTGCCAAAGCTGTCAAGGTTACACAAGTAGCTTGAGTTTATCATTGATGAGTTTAACCTTGGTACGCTATCATTGATGAGTTTAACCTTGGTACACCTCCTTGTGAACGTGCCAAAGCTATCACAATGAGAAACGACCATGACCGGAACCCAGGAGCCATTAGTGAGTGATTGACAATGAGTTGTCTACCTAATGAATATACTTAGGCGACAACGTGCCAAAACTGTGAGCTGAAATATATTCATGGGATCCACCTTTCACTATTTATATTTAATTTAATTATTAAATCTTCGTATTCTGTTTGGGGATTACAATATTGCATGATTTAGTGGGAGGGGTATTTTTAGATTAAAAATCCATGATCTAGTTAATGCTTTTGATATTATATAAAACTGTTTAATTTTGCCAACTGTTTTTCGTAATCTATATAATAGATTTGCGATGGCGGCACAATCGACTAATCTGTTTGCATGTATATTGGATTCAAACTGAAATGCGCTGAAAACTTTACCGATTGGGATATGGATTTAAGGATTGTCCTTGAATCCGAAAAGTTGGGATATATACTTGATAGTCCACTGCCCCTTGCTTGTCTGAGGATGCAACACCGGATGAACTGGAAACTTTCCAGTCTTGGAAAGATGATGATTTAAAAGTTAAATCATACATTTTAAGTTCACTGGCATCAGAACTCAAGAGGCAGTACTATGGCATGGTAGTTGCATATAGTATGATGATGCGATTAAGAGAATCATACATGAACCAAGAACAAGTTGTTGTTCATAAAGTGGCGATGGAATTTTTCCATGCGCGACTGGATGAAGGGCAAACTGTGAGCTCACATGTTCTTCACTTGATCGATTTGATCGAACAACTGAGGCAACATAATCTCCATCTGAATGAAATTCTCGGTAGGTTTATCATTCTTGGTTCGCTCCCAGCATCTTATCGCCAATTCGTAATGTACTTCAACATGAACGAGATTATCTGTTCCTACCATGAACTGCAGAGGATACTGATCACATCGGAAGAGGACCTAAGGAATGGAGTACCGACTCACACTCTAAAATCTACTTCACTTTTTGCTTCTTCCCAGGCTAGGCCAAAGGGAAAAAAGACGAAAGTGAAGAAGAAGGGTTTTGGTCCTCCATCACAAGGAAAGATAGTTAAACCCAAGAGGGCGTCTGAAGACAAATGTCATCATTGCAGCAAAGTCGGGCACTGGAAAATGAACTATCCAGACTACATTGCCCAGATAAAGAGAGAGAGCATCTACATCATATCCATTTATTTTTCCAGTTATTGATATCTCACTAGCTTGTGAAGCTGTTACATCTAGCTGGATTTTAGATTATGCTTGTCCTGTTTACATTTGTAATT
Organism: Zanthoxylum bungeanum; assembly: GCA_019454045.1. Lineage (NCBI taxonomy): Eukaryota > Viridiplantae > Streptophyta > Magnoliopsida > Sapindales > Rutaceae > Zanthoxylum > Zanthoxylum bungeanum. The sequence continues at coordinate 84,704 of SKCR01035496.1, forward strand.
CATTGCATATGCTGAAGGAAAGTAAGAAGCTAAAGCCTGGAGAGATGTAGTTGGGTTTTGGGAGTGGAGACTCTCTGGATGCAGTTGCAGTGGGAGTATGTGAGATCCCCTTGCCGAGTGGGAGCCTTTTGTTAAATGATTGCTACGTTGTACCAGGATGTGTAGCAAATATTATATCTCTTTTTATATTAGATACAAAAAGTTATCATGTTAATATTAAGAATTGTTCTTTATATTTATATGATAGATGTAATATTCAGATCATTTGTTGTCCAAATGAGCATGGTCATTACATATTGCATACTTCTAGAGATATTTTGAATACTAGGATTAATAAACGTAGTTTGCCTGTAGTTAATAATACTGAACTATGGCATATGAGGCTAGGTCATATAGGCGTGAAACGCCTTACCCAATTGGTTAGGAATGGTTTGATACCAGATCTCACCATTGAACCTTATCCAACTTGTGAATCATGTATTCAGGGTAAGATGACCAAGGCCCCATTTTCTAGTGTTGGACACTGCGCCACTAACTTACTGGAACTCGTACATTCTGATGTGTGTGGTCCACTAAGACAGACTGCTCAAAGTGGTTATTCGTACTTTGTTACCTTTACCGATGATCTGTCACGGTACGGTTATGTCTATCTGATGAGACATAAATCAGAAACCTCTGAAAAGTTCAAAGAGTTCCGTAATGAAGTAGAAAAAAGACTGGTCAATATATTAAATGCCTTAGATCTGATCGAGGTGGCGAATATATGAGTAGTGAGTTCATGGATTATATGAAGGAGAATGAGATTCTCGCTCAATATACTCCTCTAGGTACTCCACAACACAATGGAGTGTCTGAGGGGAGAAATCAGACTTTATTGGATATGGTCCGATTTATATTGAGTTTTGCAGATTTGCCCTATTATTTATGGGGCTACTCTCTTTTAACAGCTGCACATCTTTTGAATAATATTCTTTCAAAAGTTTTTCATATGAATCCATATATGATATGGACCGGTAGGAAGCCGAATCTTAATTATGTTAAGGTTTGGGGTTGTTCTGCCTATGTCAGGATGGCTCAGCAAGATAAGCTTTCACCTCGAGGGCAAAAGCTTAGGTTTGTTGGATATCCTTCGAATACGAATGGATATATGTTCTATGATATCGAGCATCGAAATGTGTTCGTATCTTGCTTCGTAAAATATCTAGAGGTAGAATTTTTGTCAGAAGGTTTTAATCATAGACATGTTGAGTTTGATGAAGTCCAACCTGAAAACAATGAACCAACGGAGGAACCTGAAGTTCAAGTAGATGAAGAACCTTCAACACACACACTCTGTAGGTCACAAATGGTATCTAGACCTCCTGAACGCTTGTATTTGATACAAGAAAAAAGTCTCGATGTTCTCTTAGTTGAAGAGACTGACCCTTTTACCTTTAGAGAATCGATGTTGGAAATCGACTCAGTGAAGTGGAAAGATGCCATAAAATCCGAGTTAGACTCAATGCATGAGAATCAAGTTTGGGACTTGGTTCCGCTTCCCAAAGGAGTTGTTCCTATCGGTTGTAAATGGGTTTACAAGATGAAGCGCGGGTCTGATGGAAAGGTTGAAACCTATAAGGCCCGACTGGTAACAAAAGGTTACATGCAGCGACCTGACGTCGACTACGATGAAATTTTTTCACCAGTAGGAATGCTTAAGTCTATTAGGATTTTGCTTTCTATAACTGCTTATCATGATTACGAGATTTGGCAAATGGATGTCAAAACGGCTTTTCTAAATGGATTTCTTGATGAAGAAATCTATATGGAATAGCCGGAGGGTTTTGCAACCAGTGAGAACTCGGGTATGGTATGTAAGCTTAAGAAGTCCATTTATGGACTTAAACAAGTTTCACGAAGTTGGAATCTTTGATTCGACAAGATTATTAGATTGTCTGGTTTTCTCAAGAATTCGGAAGAATCATGTGTGTATCAGAAGGCCAGTGGGAGCATGGTGGTATTTTTAGTCCTCTATGTTAACGTCATCATAATCATTGGGAATGATATAGGGATGATGCAAGGCGTCAAAGCTTACCTTTGTAAGAATTTCTCCATGAAGGACCTGTGAGAAGCTTCCTATGTCTTAGGCATAAAACTCTATAGAGATAGAAAGAGGAAATTGATTGGGTTATCCCAATCAATGTACATAGATAAGATCTTAGAATGGTATAATTTTGGTAATTATAAGACAATAAATATATCGTTCAGACATGGGATTCATCTTTCGAAGAAGATGTGTCCGCAAACAGAAGATGAAAAGGTTAGAATGTCTAACTAACCTTATGCTTCATGTTTGGGTAGCATAATGTATGCCATGTTAGGTACTAGGCCTGATATCAGTTTCACTGTTAGCGTAACCAGTAAATATCAGTCCAATCCAGATAATGACCATTGGATGGCCATTAAACATATCCTGAAGTATCTTAAAGGTACTAAGGATATATTGATTATATATGGAGGAAATGAACTGCAAGTTAATAGGTATACAGATTTTGACTTCCAATCGAATTCCGATGATAGAAATTCTACATATGGATTCGTCTTTACCCTTAACGGAGATGCAGTTTGCTGGAAGAGTTCCAAACATGGGTCAACAGCTGATTCCACCATAGAGGCGGAATACATTACAGCTTCTGAAGCTGCAAAGGAAGCTGTATGAATTAGGAACTTTATCATAGAATTGGGAATGGACCCAAGTATCGAGAATACGATTCCGTTATACTGTGATAATATTGGATTTATTGCGCAAGCAAAGGAACTGAGGGCGCATCAGAAGTCGAAGCATGTGGAATGCAAGTACCATATCATTCGAGAGATTATGTCGCGAAGGGATATTGTCGTGTGCAAGGTACATAGTGAAGATAATGTAGAAGACCCGCTTACGAAGGCCATACCTCCAAAGTTATTTGATAAACATGTGGAGTCGATGGGTATTAGATACAATCGATACTGGCACTGGAGCAAGTGGAAGATTTTATTAGGGTTGGTGCTCGGAGCGCCAATTTCCTGTTGTATTTCCTTGTAAATATTCTTGTAAATGTTTTATTATAAATAAAATAAATAGTTTCTATAATATAATATATCTCTTTATATAGTAAAGACGTAATTGACCTTAGAATGATTAGTTATGATACAATTGCAAAAGCATCGCAACTGACATTGAGTTGTATCATGACGTTGTCATTCTTAGAGAGTTCCTTGTCAAGGTTTACACTACTTGGTCAGTAAAGTAAACCCGTTGAGACTGGTACATGTTGTATGCTGGAATATTGGATTCCAATGGTTTCTCAATGAACTATGAGTCTTGGAGACTCGTATAGACGTGTAGGTGTTTATAGCGGATAAATACTGAACGACTCACCGAAGATTCTTAATGGATGGTACACCAACGTCAATAAGAATCTTCTCGGGTTGAGTAGCATAAGTGATTCTACGACTTGAGATACTATTGTGGGCACATGAGACATCATCCACACTTAGATGGCAGTCACGCCACTGACCTATTAAGGTCAGACCTCCGCCTGTTCGTTGGGTGTAGACAGATCCTCAAAATGTCTTGTATGTGTCAAGATAGAATCCGTCAGTTCTGTGTACAGAGCATAGGTAATCCATATATGATTAGCAATAAGATAAAAATACGTGGGCCCGTGGTAGACTTTAGAAGTGAGTTCTAAGTGTTCTTTTAGAGATTGCTAATAGATACGTCGACGAGATTATGCCTATAGAAATTTGACGTTTACATCTATATCTTTGGGATATATCCGGATACCTGTGACGAATGAATTAAACATATGCAATGACCTCGACCTGTATGATTTAGCGAGTTTATCTGTGGTCATCATAATATACAAGTGGGTGAATTATGGACACGAAATTGGATTTCGTGACGGATATGCCTTAACCAAGAGAGTCTCACTAATGAAATAAACTCGTAGAGCACTAGGGCAACTTTTATGAATGATGGTGATTATTTATAAATCGTTTAATGGTTAAACGAAATGTACATGCTTTAAGGGTCGAGCCGTCATTTCATAATTAGTGTGTATTTGTATTTAATATATGATATTGTTAAATACACATTAATTAATTATCAAATTATGATATTTGACATATATCATTAATATATGTATTTGAGATATTTAAAGTAAATATAATACATATATTTGAGATATTTATATTTAATTAATTAATTAATTGTTAAATAATTAAAGTAATTAAAATATAAATATCTAACCAAATGATAAAGTTAGAAAATGATTAAAATGTAAATGTTTGACTCTTACATTAAAGGAAATGGTTATCAAAATGGTTTTGACTACTTAGATATTTGTTTGACATTGTTAAAAATTGAAAAATATCTAATTTCTTTTAGGTTATCATTTTCGGCCAAACCTTTAGTATTTAAAGTGTTAAATTTTTTCATTTACTTCACTTTGTCTAAGCCTCCATAAACATAAACAAAATAAGATTGAGAGAAAAAGAGAATAAATCAAGAAAAGCTTGGAAATAAGTGAGCATTTCCAACTTGCTATTTGTAGGAAAAATATTCCTCTTGTTCTTGGCTACATCCTATGAAGTTCTTAAGTTTTTCTACTCTTTCTTGTTTTTGTTTTTGATGGTTGGAAGCATGGATAATAGGGCTTTGCATGTATGATGTTGAAAGGAAGCTTATACGGAGTTATTAAGCATTTTTTTGATCATTTGATGATCTAGTTGCCATTCTATTTCAAAATGGTGAGACTTGTTTGGTGTGGTAGAGACTTGATTAAAATATTGGATTTATTTAATTTGGTGTAATTTATTAAATTTGAAGAAATTATAAAATTAGGGTTTATACCCTTTCAAAATTTGGAGATTTTCATATATGTGTTGTTTAATGATGTATATATGATGTATATTAAATTTGGGATTGATTGGATATTATCTAATATTATTTTGAATAAGATTAGACCAAAATGCACAAATTGGAAACTATAGGGTGCTCTCGGCAATTTGGCCAAAATAGGGAATTTGAGTTGTAATTTGTATTTTGATGTGTATGACATGTTAAAATCATTTTGGTACTGATTTGGAATCACTAAAATTGTATTTGACAATTTAAGGACTAAAATGAACAAAATCCAAAGTATTGGGGCAATTCAGTAATTAAGAAGAAATATGATTTCTTGGGTAAAACTTTCAGATTTTAAGTATTGAGTAATTAAAATAAATAAGTTTATTTTAATTGACCACGAAAAACTTTTGAAATCGGAAAATTTTGATTTTCTGCGTTTTGCTGCGTTATCCGATAATACCCCTTAAAACCCCAACAGTTTGAAGTTTTCTCCACCAAACTTGTCATGTTTTTCTCCATGAGAAACCGGTACTGTGATATTTCCTCTAGCCATGTGTAATTGGAAAAGTAACAGTTATCAATAAGTCTACAAATGACAAATCACACAACGATCAAATGTATGATCTTGTTTAAGTGATACAATAAGACTTGTTTTTATATTGGACAGTAGTACCAAATAACACAAGTCCTTGAATTTATGACTAAGGTTTCTTATGATAAGTGAATAGAGAAAAATTCCCAAAGGGTGAGGGGGGTCTGGTGTAACCACTTAAATCCATGCCTACTTAGGCTCTTATCGCCTTGTTGACAAAATTTCCTTAAATATTTTCTTAATAGAATATCTTAGACTTGCAAACTTAGTGTTACACTTCAATTCACAATAATAATAGATATGTGTAAATATGTATGTATATATATCAATCAAGTTTGGATGGAATTACTTGTGCATGATTACACTTTAATTCTCAACCAAGTATGCAACAAATAATTTTCAACTTTATCACAATAAAACTATGTGTATGCTTGTGATAATTGAATACCTTAATATTAACTTAAACATATACTACCAAGTTTATTGAAATTCAGTAGATGATTCCATAAAGCTAATTCCATGTATATCATACTATAATATAAATTTATCTAAGTCTATGTTATTAATCGATATTATTAATTTTTGAATTTAAAAATTCCAGGATTAACTTGCATTAGTATCACGTTCGTTCATCTATTCGAACGAAACAGTCCAGTGAGTTCACATTCGTGTAACGTTCGAAGATGCATTCGAACGAAACTTTCCAAAGGAATTGCGTTCGAGTTACGTTTGAAGACGTGTTCGAACATTCCTTTCCAGAAGACTGACATTCGAGTTTCGTTTGACGTGTTCGAATGTAACTGCGTAAAATAAAATTTTTTGCCTACGCGTTCAAATGCTCATGCGTAATTTTCATGCATAAAACACATTTTCCAAGAATAAGACACTTAAATACATACAAAACAGATCTAACAACACATAGAAAGTAATAAGTTCTTAAGATTGTTGGATAATATATGTCATTAAACAAGTTTAACATGCAAATTACCAAAATCAAAACAATAACCAAAAGACTTAGAAAAACTTGGAAAATATTGAAGATGATAAAAACTGAATCCAAGTCGAGTTGCCTCTGTCCTTAAGAACGTATTAGCCCCACCTTGGTGCTCCACGAATGTCTTGTGGCTAACATTCTCCCAGGATTACTTGGACGATTATTATAGAAGGGGCACCCATTTCATAAGAACTTGAATAAGGACAAATGGTGGGAACTCTTTTGATCATCAAAACTCAATACCTCATAATATGCAAGATTTGTAAGAGAATGTATAGGAAAATTCATTAAATTGAAAATGAGAATCCAAGACCTTATTTATAGACATGGAAGGTTACCATTGAATAGGCACTCTTATGTCAATTAAGGCAATTCCTAAGGGTTATGTTCTTTCCCCTTAAATGACATACCCTTCATTTTAAACTCAAGGGTTTAATTTATTCACTTAAAGATTACATCCTTTCATTTCCTATATAAACTCTTACAACCATATTTAGAAAATTTTCCTACACATACAATATGCTAAGTTTGATTTCTATCAGCTCCCCTTAAGCGTGCCATGCCATGTAATGGATGTCGAGCTCATAACGAAACGCAATGAAAGCTTGCTTGTCGAGCGGCTTGGTTAAAACATCTATAATCTGAAGTTGTGTATGAACCTAATAATTTAATTAATTCATTAATAATAAATAAGAAATCAATTATAAAATAAAAATATAATCTCTTATTAAAATAAGAAAAGTATTAATTTAATATTGTAATATCCTGAAATTTATGGGATATTTTTTAGAAGTCCTCGGATCAAAATTTAGGACATAGAACGAGACGACATTAAAGAATAAGAGTTTAAGCATTGGAAAATGTGTTAGAATATTTTAAAGTTGAATCTCGTTGCATTGGAAATCATAAGATTAGAAAGGATTGGTTACACGATTTTTATTCGGAGAAAATTTATTATTTCGGCTATAAAAATAGAAAATGAACTCCGATTTAGCAAAGTTTAGATCTGTTGGAAAGGTGTTTCGAAGAAGAACAATTTTAATGTTGAGAACTTTTCGGAATTCACATCAAAAGAGCTTCAAAATAGCTGATTTTCAAAAATACCCTGATAAATGGGGGTAATTTTGTAATTTTTAGAAAAATGGCAATATATGAGTGAAGTGTTGCATTGTTCATCATTACAAAAACTGTAAAGAGAGAATAGAAGGAAAAAAAATAAAAGAGGATAGGGAAAAGGTCGTTGGAGAAGATTGGCTGGTGGACTGCCTTATGGTAAGATACGACGGGGTGTGTTGGCATAGGGGAAGCGTCTCGGCGAGAGCTTTCCAATTGTTGGTCGTAGGGCCCCACATGGGCCCTAGGTGGGCCCCATGTGCTTGAGGAATATTAGGGGAAGAGAACTTTGATCCCACTTTGTTTCTTCAATCCATGTGTTGAGCCACCCGCGAAATCGAAGCCCTTAGAGAGCATTACAAGATGGTGGTGTCGTTTTCTCATATCCGTGCTTAGTGGCACGTAAAATGAGGCAAAAACAAACTATATCTGGGTCCCACATAGCTCGACAACTCCAAATAGAATTTCGACCACACCAGCGCGTTTGTGGGCTTGTTTGGAGTCTGTTGGTGTCCTCCAAATCTTGATAAGACATCCCGATCAAAATTTGATATTTCTAAGTTTCTCGTTTTGTATTCGGATGCTTCCAGTATCGTAGAGTAATATTTTGAGTTGTGTTGAATTGGATAAGTTAGGATATATCAAATTTATGCTATTGGTAGAATCCAAGTGAAATCGAAATAAATTGGATCGATTCGGTAGGATTAATGAGTTTCCAATAAAATTGAATTTCGTGTGTGTTTGTGCATTAATGGATGTAATGGTAATATGAGTTAAATATGATAAAATGAAAATGTTTAGACGGTTTCAGAAAGTTTTGGAGGATACAGGATCCTTCCGTTGTATTATCGGAAACTTTTACATAAGATTTTTCAAAAATATGAAAATCAAGGATTTAAGTTATATGGTTATCTTAAAATGTTATATTATGATGTAATAGGAGTATTAGATGTGTTCCGAGTGGAACGCGAAAGATTCGAAATGTTTCAGATTCATCCGCAATGTTTTCGGACTTTCCGGAAGGTTTTATGAATTTTTACCGGAAATAGAATCTAATGTTATGTATATGTTACATTGGATGTATTACGAGTAACGAAACTGAAATCATTGAAGATGGATTTGATTTGGATATTCCGGGAAGATCTAGAAGTTTGTTATAGTTGAGTCTAGAATTCCGCATAACATCAGTTTTGATTGTATCTGTCGTTTGTTTTGACAATTTGACTAGGTTCAGGAGTGTTAGCGATATATATTGTAATTATTTCACAATTTACGAGTTATTTGTCGATGAATGATGAATTTGACGTGTGTATGTGATGAGTCTAATATGTGTGTGGATAAGCTTGTCACACTAATGTTTTTCAAGTATATGATTATGTATGTTTTCTCGAATGAATTTTCAAGGTAATGCATTAAATGATTTAGTTTTAGAAAGTTTATATTTTGTTATAAAAGAATGGACCAGATATTATGATAAAGTTATATTTGTAAATCATGAAATTGTAATATGTGATAAAGTTTGCATGATATTTGAGATACATGAGCATGTGTTTTAGAAATCCCGATCGTTGCATATATATTTTCAAAGTTTATTGGTTTTTCATGATTAAATAATAATGTATCATGATTTATAATTACGTTTCATGATTGACGATTTATGTTTGTCATGTGTGTTAAGAGTTTGGTTGGTAAATTAGTAATGTGTCATAGCAGTGCTGGTTAGAGAATTTGTTCGGACAATATGGTATGCGGAAACTAATACATATGTCTATATATTATGTGTTTAAACATGTTTTGGAAGTTTCTGCCATATGTTTATGATATATGATATTATACCTTAACCTATTTTTCTTATGTCATTTATGGTACGAATGTGGTTACTTACTGAGTTTTATAACTTACAGTAATACAGTTTACTAATTTTGTAGGTTGGTTAGCCCTTCAAACTCTTGAAAAGTCATGCTCGAGATGACATATCACCCAAGTTGCAGTCATCCATTCTAGTTTCCTGGGAAGTGTCATAAAAGTCTAGAAATCAAGTTGTTTATTTGTATATTTGAATCGTATTAAGCAAACTGTTGTATATATACAAATAAAGGTTTTGATTGGTATATGTAATTGAGGGCACAAAGCCCTTAAGTATTGATGATGAGTACGTAGTTAATGTGTCTCGAGTGGTGGACCTGAGGTCCTTGTATGTATTGATATTCATTATAGGTCATATTGTGGTGCTGAATTATGTTCAAGGTTGTATAAATTTAGTGTGCGTCATGTTCGAGATGTTATAAATATATGACACATAATCTCCACGATTAATTTTTTATTATTAAATTAGAAAATTAAAATATCTCTAAAATTAATTTTTTATCTTAAAATTATAAAATTAAAATAAGAAACTTATTACAAAATAAAAATAAAATCTCTATTATTAAATTATAAAAACATAATCTTCTATTAAAATAAGAAACATATTAATTTAATTAATTAATCATGTAATTTTTTATTATTAAATTATAAAAAGAAGTCATATTAAAAAAAAACATGTAGTACATAATCTCTATAATTAATATTTTTATTACCTATTATACTAAAAAAGATATATAGTAATCTCCTATTAAAATAAAATAAAAAATAAAAACATATGTGACACCTAATCTCAAATTTTTTTTTTTATTAGTAACTTATAAAATTAAAATAAAAACCTATTACAATATTAAAACATAACCTCCTACTAAAATAAGAGACATAAATAGCAGCCGTCCATAAAAAAAACTAGCCAAATTTTTAATTTTTGGGTTTATTATTATTTAATATTTTATTTTGAATTATTTCTATGAGTTTTTCATGAATTTTTTATTATTTGTTGTGTTTCATGATGGAGACTCTAATTATTAGCTCCTGTATAATGACAATCAAGACTCTAAGTTTGATAAGAAAATTTACACTTAAATTGAATAAATTACATTAAATTTTATTAGAATTTATCCGAAAGAAAATTAAATATTTTTAAAGTTATTTATAATTAAGAATATGTTTTCAAATGATAGAGTAAGACGAGAGAGAAAATATAATGTGAATTAGAAACACTGTTTGAGAATTAACAAAAAAAACAAATGAGATATAAATATAAATGTAAGTAAATCAATTGTCTCATTTAAACTATTAAACTTATTAGATCCAGATCATTTATATGATCAATACCTAAAATCGTATTAAGATTTTTGTTATGATATGAAATTATAGTCAAAGATGTGTTCAACCTCAATAAAGTGAGGGCTATATACTAGGTTTTAACCTTAAAAATAAAAAATAAATATGCGAAACTATTACATTATCTAAAAATAAATCATTTGTGTGCGCGCCTATGAATAAATTAAAATTGTGTTTTTATGTCTTTTTATTTGATCCGTAACTTAATAAAATGATATATCCCTAATTAGAAAGTGATTTTACACACACACACATATATTAAATTATTTCATTTAAGTTTTTGTACTATCTATGATTTTTATATTTGTATAAATATTAAGATTTTTTTTTTATTTACATCTATCTAAAATTATAAAATATAATTTAAATCTAGTTATTGAAATATTTTAGAATAAATGATTAAAACCTAAATGGGTAATAGGGAGGGGATGAGAATTTTAATTACTTGATCATTGTCCCTTATCCAAATAAGAAATATATATTAAATTTCTCTCATTTCATACCCGAATCTCTGCCCCTGTTGAGGAGGGACCCTAAGAGTCCTCGTCTCCTCAGAAATTTCTCCCATCCCTAACTACATAAGATTACAACAAACTCTAACTTTTTTCTTCTTTTTGAAAATTTTATACAATGTAAATGAAAATGAAACCTTAAGCTTTAAATGGATCGTAAACCATTCTACCTATTTTGTCTAGATATATGTAACCAATATAATTGAATTTTGAGAACTTCTATTCAACCTGCAAAATTGATATCGCTCAATGGTGGTAAAATCTTGCAAAATTGACAGCTAATATTTGATCAACCATTAATTAGACAGTAACTACTGATATAAAGTACCCATTGCCTTTGCCAGATTTTGACTCTGGTAAATTAGCTCTCAGCTTTATGAAATTTAGCGCAACACTGGCCCGATTTATAAGGCTTCAATTTCATCCTTCTAATCAGTTTACACGTGGCAAAAGGATATAGTTGCAGGTGTTTAATAAACACAAAAGTAAAGCCTTAGTTAATCTAATCAGAAATAATAGCTACCTGATATTCCCTGATATTTTTTGTATAAATATATCTCTTATCACAACTAACTTTCTAGCTCTTACTTTTTTTTTTTTTTTTTTTTTTTTTCTGGGGGTCGATTTTTTAATTTCTATCTTTTCGCAAGTCGTTCATGAAGGACCAAAAACAGAAGAAGAAACTTGGGGTTGAAGGTACAAACCCTATTGGTCAAAACCCTGATGGAGAAAACCCTAATGTTGAAAGCCCTAAAAGAGGTAGTGATGCTTCGCTTGTGCCGCATCTAGTGAAGGCTGCTAATCATGATTCTACGAGAAGTGATGATGATTCTTATTTCGAATCACTCCCGCCTGGTTTTCGTTTCAAACCCCACGATGGAGAACTTATGGTTCATTATTTGTGGAGGAAGATACAGAATCAACCTTTACCACCAAACCAGATCAAAGTGGTTGAGTTATATAGATTTAATCCCAACATACTTACAGGTTTGGAAAATAAACCACTTTTTCTTTCTTATTTTCTCCATTTAAGTTTTGTATATTTTAGCACATTAACATCAAAGTATTCATATAGCCGAGTCCAACTTAATGGTAAAAAATAAATCCTAAAGTTTTCCTTGGAAAAGGTTTTTGTTTGATCTGGTTTAGGGTTTGGTTTGATTATTTTGTTAATTTTCTTATGAGTTCTTCAGTATTTTGTTAAATGATTAATCTTTTAGTTTCTTTTAATTGAAATAGTTAAAATTGTTCCAATGGTACTGAAGTTACTTTCTATATCTTTTGTTGGCCTATCATAACCAAAAGAAATATTTTTAAAAGGCTTATTTGATTATCATCAAAAAAAAAAAAAAAAAAAAAAAAAAAAAAAAGAGTTCCTTGGATCTAGTTAATTCAATTTTCTTTTCTGATTTTTTTTTCTTTTTCAATATATGAGATGATTTACAGAAATGTATAAGCCACTTGGTGAAATGGAATGGTATTTCTTTACACCAAGAGATAGAAAGTATCCAAACGGGCAGAGACCTAATCGAGCAGCTGCAGATGGATACTGGAAAGCCACTGGAGCTGATAGACCTGTTAAACACAAAGGCAATTTGGTTGGATTCAAGAAAGCATTGGTGTTCTACAAGGGAAAAGCTCCAAAGGGTGATAAGACTAGCTGGATTATGCATGAATACAGAGTCAATAATCCACCACAGAAACAAAATTGCGCAAATGATATGAGAGTAAAAAAAAATAAAAATTCCTTCTCGTCCAAATTCATTTTAATTTTCCAATTTTGGTTTTGATTTCACTAATTCTTGCCTCATGTCCCTTGCAGTTAGATGACTGGGTTCTTTGTAGGATATATAAGAAAACGAAGCAGTCTGCAAAAGCTTCAACGCTGGATCAACAACCAAGAAGTGAAGTTCCAACTTCAGTTGATCATCAAAATCCTAAAATGTTGCCCACAAGAGAGAATTTAAAGTTTCCTGAAGGCCATGGAAACTTTGACGTGTCTGAGTACTACAACTTGAGTGCATATGATAATGTCCTTTTATCTTGTCAGAATCCATATGTTAATTTTCAAAATGGCCAGGTTAATTCTCAGAACTGGTTTCCTTCAATTCCTCAGTCCTATCATCACAATCCTCCTTCGGGGTTTCCGCAAATGCTTCATCAGAATCCTCCTAGCTCGGCGGCAGAATCAACAATCAGGATAAAGGATCAGACTAACCCTATGAAGCCTGAACAGTTCGGATATCTTCCGGATGAATTGTTGAATGTCCCCTGGGAAGACAGTTGTTTTGATCCCCTAGCTCATAACTTGTTTTGATGACATGTGACATTAATTAGTTAATTAGCATTTGGTAATAAATCAATTAGTGTGCATTTTTAACAGGTGGGATGCTTTCTTAAATTCTATTTTTCTTTAGAATTTTTTTGGGAATTCCTGTATATTAATTTGAATGTTATTAATATAAATGTTAGCAGCATTAATATTGAAGGAGAGTTCAAACTTGCAATGTTTGTAGGCCAATTGTTGAATAGAGCTTGCTTGGCTAAGCTTTTTTCCAAATCACTAAACTTATGTTTGCCTCTGAAGTTTTATTTTGTAGCTTTTGTTAGAGTTTTTTTTTTCTTTTCGTTTTTAATCCACTACAAAAACACATCACAAAACATTATGTTATATCGTTATTTTTTACAAGTTTTTAAGCAAAGTGAAAGTATCTTCTTTATACATATTAATGGTCTTATCGCTTTTATAAAGATTCACTTTTGCTTAATAGATTATTGTTGATTAGATTCTAAAGAGAATGAGAATAAAACCTATATAAGTAGGTTGATATAATCATGTCTGAAATCTGTGAGAACAATGTCTGAAAGTTAATAATTACATGAATTATTTTTTCACTTACGCTACTATCAATAATCAAACCCAAAACCTAATATATAGAGTATGAGTATCTTGATCATGTGAGCTAGTTCATAATAAGGATCATAATGCATGATTTTTTATAATCAGTGTCAAAATAGAATTTTAGTTTGATAGGAGTTATAACATGTGGAGAAAAATAATAAACTTGAGTTTTTTTTTTATAACTTGTAACATAAAAACTCTCAAGTTTTGAAGCTTATTGATCATCATGCCAATTGCTTTTCCTAGTTATAGATTTTCTTAGTTTTTTTCTTTTTTGCTTGTATTTTGATTTTTCTCTAGCTTTTTTTATGATCTAAGCTTGTACTAAATTTTAACTTTATTTTTATTTGTTATTCATCACTCCCTGTTAATAATGTATAGTTCAGATTTATCATTAATTATTTTTATTTTTATCAATCACAAATTATATCCATATATTTGCTAAGCAAAAATCTAAGACAGTCACAGATCAATAACCCAGTCTCATGCCGAATTCATTTGGTCCCATATTATTTCGTCCAAAGTTAAACATAAAATTATGAAAAATACACCACTAAACAAATAAAAATCTATTTAATGTAATTTCATTAAAATATATTTGTGTACATATATTTTTTCCATTAACATGAGGAACTATGGCGGGTGGAAATGTGCTAATATATCGGATTTTGCTAAGGATGCATTGAATTAAAAAGAAACTTGACTACATTGTCGCCATCTGAGTAGATAAATTCTTTTTCTGTTTGTCCTTTGAAATAATTTGATTACTTCTCAATCAACCACCATAACAGAAAATATCGTCGAGTCATCACAAGTACAGAAACTATATCCTACTTTGTAGAATCACTAAACTTAATCATACCAAAAATCATTTACCACCGTCTGATGAGCATCTACACAAGTATCAAAAAAAAAAAAAAAGATAAAGCCCCTCCAACAAACAGTTTTGATAAATTTAAAGGAAAAAAACTTAATCAGTTAGAAAAAGTAGATACTTAAGTTAATACATATTCCAAAATAATGGTATAAATTAAGCCTGCAGACCAGATATATATCAGATCACAACAAATATTATTTTGAGGTCCATCTCTTTCTTGTTTCAGTAAAAGTTATCAATGGAGGATCAGCAGCAGCAGAGGGAAAATGGCTAAAACCCTAATGGTCAAAACCCTAATGACCAAAATAGTATTAATGGTAAAAACAGTACTGATGGTCAAAACCCTAGAGGAGAAACCTCTGGATATCATACTCATGATTCTTAAATAGTGCAGTATCAGATGAATAATGTTAGGGGTGGTGCTGAATGTTGTAAATTCTTCAAATCTTCAAATATTATTGTTTGGATGGAGGAAGGACATGTCCCTTGGATGGTACCCTATAGGGACATGTCCTCCAATTGTGTATAACATGGTTCTAGGCTCCAAGGGATACATGAGAGGGGTACAACCCTTTGGAGGGTTGCACCCCAACCCTGCCTTTATAAGAAGGCCTCCATGTTCATTATATGGATCTAAAATCAATTTGAATTCATCCTAAACAAAAAAGAGTCTCATAATTGATGGGGTTTTAAGGGGGAATATCGGTAACGCAGAGGAATAGTGGAAAATCAAAATTTTCCGATTTCAAAATTTTTTCTTGGATCAATTAAATAAACTTATTTATTTAATTATCTAATTATCAAATTCTGAAAAATTACACAAGAGATCAAATTTCTTGATAATTACCGAATTACCCCAAAACTTTGTAAATTGATTATTTTAGCCCAAAAATTATCAAATATAATTTTGGATGATTCTAAATCATTTCTAAAATATTTTTCAACACATCTAATGCATCAAAATCAGATTTCACACAAATCCCCAATTTTTCTGAAATTGCCGAGAGACCCACAAATTTTCAATTAATTGCGATTTGGTCTTTTTTGTTCAAAACAAGCCAAGATCAAATCCAATCAACCTAAAATTTTACATGAATCATATTCATACTATAATACATCACATATATGAAAAGCCCCAAATTTGGAGTGGGTTATGAACCCTAATTTTTCAATTTCATCAAATTGTCCAATTTCACCAAATTTACAAAATCCAACACTTTAATCCATTCAATTCTTCACCAATCTAGCCTCACCACTTTGAAACAACTCTAGAACAATTCTAGGTCACCAAGGAGTGGCTTACCAACTCTAGAATGGCAACTTGATTTTCCAAAAATCAAAAGTAAAGCTTTGAAACCATTTCAAGCTTACTTACATGCACACATCTTTCATTCAAGTTCACAATAACTAAAACACAAACTATAAGTAGAGAGACAAAATCAAAGCAACACAAGATGAAGCTAAGCATGTTAGAAACATTTTTCATGTTGGAAGATTTGAAAGAAAACTTACAAAACCTTAGGATTTCAAAGCTTTTCCTTCTTTTCTTCAAACTTTTCTCTCAACCACTTTTGTGTTTCTTTTGTATCTAATGAACTTCTTAAACCCTAAAATATGAAACAAAACAATATATACTCCATAAATTTAGCATTGGCCGAAATTTAAGGTGTATATACAAATATCTAGATATTTTCATTTCATTTAATTTTGCTTTATCAACTTGCTTTAATCATCATCAAACCATTTAATGATCTAAATTAAGTCAACAAAAGCAACTCAAAAATATAACAATTATATTCATTTAGGTATATGGCTGAAAATTACACTTAAAATTAAAGGAAAATGATATTTCAATTTTAAACATTTTAAACAAATATCAAAGAAGTCAAATCCAATTTGACTACCATTTCCTTTACTTTAAAGTCAACAATAAACACTTATAATCATTTCCTAACTTTATCATTTGGTGAGATATTTATATTTTAATTATATTAATCATTTAACAATTAAATAATTAAATAATTAAATAAATATAAATATCTCAAATATATGTATTATATTTACTTTAAATATCTCAAATACATATATTAATGATATATTTCAAATACCTTTATTTGACAATTTATTAATGTGTATTTAATAATATCATCTATTAAATACAAACACACATTAATTAGGAAATGGCGGTTCGGCCCGTTCGCATGTATATTTCGTTTAACGATTAAATGATTTATAAATTATCATCATTATTTATAAAAGTTGCCCTAGTGCTCTACGAGTATATTTCATTAGTGAGACTCTCTAAATTCAGGTATATCCGTCACAAAATCTAATTTCGTGTCCATAATTTACCCACCCGTAAATTATGACGACCACAAATAAACTAGCTGAATCATACAGGTCGAGGTCATTGCATACGTATAATCCATTCGTCACAGGTATCCGAATAATACCAGAGATATAGATGTAAACGTCAAATCTCTATAGGTATTATCCTGTCGACGTATCTATTAGCAATCTCTAAATAACATTCGGAACTTACTTCCGAAGTATACTGTGGCCACAGATTTAACAGGCTGATAATCATATATGGACTACCTATGTTCTGTACACAGAACTGACGGATCCTATCTTGATACACACAAGATATCCTGAAGATCGATCCACACCCAACGAACATGCGAAGGTCTGATCTAAATAGATCGGTGACGTGACTGCCATCTAAGTATGGAGGATGTCTCATACATCCACAATGGTATCTCAAGTCGAAGGACCACTATGCTACTCAACCCGAGAAGATTCTTATTGACGTTGGTGTACCATCCATTAAGAATCTTCGGTGAGTCGTTCAGTGTTTATCCATTATAAACACCTACACGTCTATATGAGTCTCCCCAGACTCATGGTTCATTGAGATAAACCATCGAACCAAGTCTCGATATACGACATGTACTGGTCTCAACAGATTTGACTAACCGACCCATGTTAGTAAATCTTGACCAGAAACAATATTTGATAATATACATTTAGTAGTGACACTTCCCAATGTCAATTACAAACTAGCTTTGTAACTGTGTACTGCATTATATATTATCGGGCCTTTGTCTAATATATACATATCACTAAACAACATTTAGTTTCAATCTAATCGTAATCAGATCGAATACGTATATAAAAACAAGAGGTGCAACCATAAATAAGTAATATTATGGAAAAATGGATTGTTCATATTCATGAATCAGACATAAATACGGTCCAGATTGGTGCTCTGAGCACCAACCCCAACAATAATTTCATTTTTTTTAGTCGAGAGAGTGTTCCTCCATTTCCAAGTTCAAGATCTTATTAAGGAGTGCCCCTTGAATAAGAGGAATCCGAGTTATCCTGGGAGAACATTAGCCACAAAACCCGTAGAGCACCGAGACGGGGTTAATAAGTTCTTAAGGATAGAGATCTATCTCGACTTGGACTATAAATTTTTTCATTTCCAAGTTTTTCATTATATTTCAAGTTTTAGGGTTTTTACATAGTTTTGTTGAGTTTTCTGGTTTTGATCTGTTTGAATGCATGTTAGTTTCTGTTTAATGACACAAATCCACCAACAATCTTAGGAACTTATTAATTAATGTTGTTAGATAGAAATTCGCATGCTTAGATAAGAAAATTTTCTGGAAAAATAAAGTATGTGCATGAAAAATACGTACGGCATTCGAACGTCCGACAAATGCAAAGGTAAAAATCTGAATTTTTGTAAGAACGTTCGAACGCGTCTTCAAACGCAACTCGGATGCAAGCCTTCTGCCTAAGAACGTTTGAACGCGTCTTCAAACGCAAATCGAACGCAAACACTCTAACTTAAAACGTTCAAACACGTCCTAAACGCAACACGAACGTAAACCCTCTGGAATATTTCATTCGAACGCGTCGCTCCACGAACGTGAATTCTCTAGAACACTTCGTTCGAACGTGTTCTCAAACGCAACATGAACGTGCACACACTGGACAGTCTCGTTCGAACGTAGATACAAACGTGACACTAACGAACTAAGTCCTGGAATTGTGTCTAAATTGAAAAGACTTAGATTAATTTAATTAATCAAAATGTTAACTTAGTAAATCATATACTGAATCACAATAATCTTGGTAGTATAGATTTAAGTTATTATTAGGGTGTTAATTATCACAAGCATACACATAATGATAAAGTTACAATAATCTTGGTAGTATAGATTTAAGTTATTATTAGGGTGTTCAATTATCACAAGCATACACATAATGATAAAGTTGAAAATTAATTGTGTGTTGTATACTTGGTTGAGAATTTAAAGTGTAATCATACATAAGTAATTCCATTCAATCTTGATTGACACAAACACATATATCTCCACATATCGTATATTGTTTTGTAAAATTAAAAGTGTAATACTAAGTTTGAATTGCTAAGAGATTCTATTGAGGAAGTGTTTAAAGGATATTCTATCAAAAAGACGATAAGAGCCTAAGTGATCAGGGATTTAAGTGGTTACTTCGGACCCCCATCGTCCTTTAGGAATATTCATTTATTTACTTTTCATAAGAAACTTTAGTCGAAATTCAATGACTTGTGTTTATTGGTACTACCGTCCAATAGAGCAACAAGTGGATACTTGGTATATTACTTGAACAAGATCATTTATTGATCGTTGAGAAATTTGTCTTTTGTAGACTTATTGACCCCTGTTGGTTTTTCCAGTTACACATGGCTAGCGGAAACATCACAATACCGGTCTCTCATGGAGAAAAGACGGAAAAGTTTGGTGGGACAAACTTTAAACAGTGGCAGAGCAAAATGTTGTTCTACCTGAGAACTCTCCAGTTAACTAACTTCCTCAAAGATCCTCCGGGTCCTGTGGAGGGTGGATCAGAAACAGCCAAGGAACTGCGAGAACAGACATGGTTGTCTGGAGACTTCTTGTGTAAGAACTACCTTTTGGGTGGACTTGACAATACCCTGTATAATGTATACCAAAGCATGACTTCTGCGAAGATTCTCTGGGAATCTCTTGAGAAGAAATATAAAACCGAGGATGTCGGGCAAAAGAAATTTATCGTGGGTAGGTTCCTGGACTACAAGATGGTAGATTCAAGAACAGTAATGTCTTAGTTAGGTGAACTGCAATTAATCATTCATGAAATACTGGATGAAGGAATGAAACTCTATGAGACGTTTCAAGTTGCCACCATAATTGAAATATTGCCTCCATCATGGAAGGACTTCAGGAGCTATCTGAAACACAAAAAGAAACAGATGGCCTTGAATACCTTGAAGTCCGGCTGAGGATCGAAGAGGACAACAGGAAGTCCGAGAAGGCCAGCTACAAGACTATGGAGTCTAAGGCCAACATCGTCGATGGTGTAAAGGGTAGCAAGAAGAGAAAGAACAGTGGAGCTGATTCCCAATCTAACAAGAAGTTCAAGGGGAAGTGCTACAACTGTGGAAAAAAACGGTCACATGGCAAGGGACTGCAGAAACAAAAAGTCTCATGACAAGGGCAAGAAAAAGAAAATGAGGCCCATGTCACTGAAGATGAGCAGCTGACTGATGAGATCTCAGAGATGAACTTATCAGCAGTGGTAACTGAAGCAAACTTGGTTGGGAATCCGAGAGAATGGTGGGTAGACATTGGGGCTACTCGTCATATCTGTGCAGATAACAAGATATTTTCCTTGTATCAGAAGGTCGATGGCGGCGATCATCTGACAATGGGAAACTCATCTACCTCCAGAGTGGTTGGACAAGGCACAATGATTATGAAGATGACATCCGAAAAGGAGCTTACATTGAAGAATGTATTTCATGTTCCAGATATTCAGAAGAATTTGGTCTCAGGCTCTCTCTTTAGCAAGACTGGTTTTAAGCTTGTATTTGTTTTTGATAAATTTGTATTGACAAAAAATGATGTGTATTTAGGAAAATGATACCTCACTGAGGGCATTTTCAAATTCAATGTAATGACTTTCAATCGACACAGTGATATTAATAAAGCTACAACTTCTGCTTATATTATTGAGTCACACAATATATGGCATGGGAGGTTAGGACATGTTAATTATGATACAATGCGTAAATTAATTAACATGGACCTTATACCTAAGTTTGCAATTGATAGCTAACATAAGTGTGAGACATGTGTTGAAGCAAAAATGCATAGAACATCATTTCATTCCATAGAACAAAGTTCTGAACCCTTGGAACTTGTACACACTGATGTGTGTGATATGAATATTGTGCAAACAAGAGGCGGTAAAAAGTACTTTGTCACTTTTATTGATGATAACACAAGATTATGTTATGTGTATTTGCTGAGGAGCAAAGATGAAGCTATTGAGAGCTTTGTACACTATAAGAATGAAGTTGAAAATTAACTTAGCAAGAAAATCAAAAGAATAAGGAGTGATAGAGGTGGTGAATATGTGTCACCTTTTGGTGAATATTGTTCCAATCATGGAATTATTCATGAAACCATTCCTCCTTATTCACCTCAACAAAACGGGATTGCTGAGCGCAAAAACTGAACGTTGAAGGAAATGATGAACGCCATGTTGACAAGCTCTGATTTACCCCAGAACTTGTGGGGGGAAGCCTTGCTTTCCGCAAACTACATTCTAAACAAGCTTCATCACACAAGATTGGACAAGACACCATATGAGTTGTGGAAAGGTCACGTACCTTCCTATAAATACTTAAAAGTGTGGGGGTGTATTGCCAAAGTAATGGTTCCTAAACCTAAGAAGGTTAGAATATGACCCAAAACTATTGATTGTATATTCATTGGATATGATCGCAACAGTAGTACGTAACGATTCTTGGTACACAAGTCTGAGATTCCTAACATCAATTCGAATATGATAATTGAGTCAAGGAATGCAATATTTTTTGAAGAGACATAAGGAAAGACAAAGAACAGAGTCTCTTAAAAGAGCTATTGATGCTGTCAAAGACAGTGATCAGGTTGACCGAGAGTCGGACCAACGTGCAAACGTTGAGACAATCGAACCTAGACATAGCAAAAGAGCTAGAACGTCTAAGTCGTTTGGTCCCGATTTTCTGACATACTTGTTAGAAAATAAGTCTCAAAGCTATAAGGAAGCAATGTCTTCGCCGGAGGCACCTTTGTGGAAAGAGGCTATCAACAGTGAGATTGATTATATCATATAGAACCATACTTGGGAGTTGGTTGATCTTCCTCCAGGTTGTAAGTCACTGGGCTACAAATGGATATTCAAACGGAAGATGAAACTGGATGGATCAATATATAAGTACAAGGCAAGGCTTTTCATAAGAGGTTATAGACAAAAAGAATGTCTTGATTACTTTTACACTTATTCATCTGTGACTCGTATCACATAGATAAGAATGCTTATAGCCATAACAGCTATATTTGGTCTTGAAATACATCAAATGGATGTAAAGACGACATTCTTGAATGGTGAATTGGATGAAGAGATTTACATGGAACAACCAGAAGGTTTCAATGTTCCTGGACAAGAACAGAAAGTGTGTAAACTTGTAAAATCCTTGTACGGATTAAAACAATCACCTAAACAATTGCATGAGAAATTTGACAAAGAGATGTTGTCAAGTGGGTTCAAAACCAATGAGTGTGATAAGTGTGTGTACACCAAGTCAACTCAAAAATGATATGTCATTGTGTGTCTCTATGTAGACGATATGCTGATAATTGGTAGTAATTATGAAATGATTATATCTACCAAAAGAGTGTTATCCAACAGATTTGATATGAAAGATTTAGGTGTAGCTGATGTGATCATTGGAATTAAGATTTCTAGGACATCAGACAGATATATATTATCTCAAACTCATTATATTGAGAAGATATTTGAGAAATATAACAAAGGGGATCTAAATGTGGTTAGAACCCCTGTGGACCTAACTATTCATCTATCAAAGAATACTGGCTCAAGCGTATCGCAATTAGAGTATTCGAGAATCATCGGAAGTCTGATGTATCTCACGAATTGAACACGACCTGATATCGCTCAAGCTGTGAACATGCTTAACAGATATACGAGCAATCCAGGACATAACCACTGGAAAGCCATAGTAAGAGTTTTGTGGTATTTGAGAGAAACTTCAAAATATGGGCTACATTATGGGAGATATCCTGTTGTTCTAGAGGGATACAGTGATGCTAACTGGATATCTGATACAGTGGATTCTAAATCTATGAGTGAATTTATTTTCACACTTGGTAATGCAGTCGTGTCATGGAAATCCTCGAGGCAAACATGCATTGCCCGGTCTACTATGGAATCAGAGTTCATAACATTAGACAAAACAGCGGAAGAAGCAGAATGATTTCAAAATTTCCTGGAGGATATTCCTAGTTGGCCGAAACTGGTGCCAGCGATAAGTATACATTATGATAGCCAATCGGCTATTGGGAGAGCCCAAAATAAAATGTATAATAAGTCTCGACACATACGTCGGAGACATAATATCATACGTTAACTGCTCTCAAGTGGCATACATTATGTTAAGTCGAAGGAAAACCTAGTGGATCCACTTACTAAAGGTTTACCTAGAGAGCAAGTTGAGAAGGCATCGACGGGAATGGACTTGAAGCCTATAAACTAAGAATTGTCACTATGGAAACCCAACCTAGCTAACAAGAGATCCCAAGATCTAGGTTCAAAAGGGGCAACTGAAACTTTGTGCAATTCAAAACAAGCACTAAAGAGTTTTGTACTCTTTCCCATTTCGATAATTACGCTGAGTGTTGTCTGTCAAGGTTAGGATAAGCTGAGGCTTTTAATGATCACTATATTAGGAGATGAGTCCTAATGGGGGTAAGGCAGATTACCTCTTCATAGTAGATCACATATTTCAAGTAAGAAGTGAGGCCGTTTCCATGAGATTTTACAAGCTGATTTCCCTAAAGTGCTTGATGAATCCAGGACCACTATTCAGGGCCGAAATGAACACAACCGTAGAATGGGAAAATGGTCGAAGTAAAGCTGTGTGTTGGCAATTGTATTGGTTTATACCAATGGCAGAACAGTTCAAGACTACGGGTCACTGGTTTGCCAAGTAAATCCGATTTTCATTCACAAGGTTCAAGGCGAAAGCTGCCTATTTCGATGCAGCTTTAATTCATGGAAACTCTCTTAAGTGTCTGCATGAATACTTAAAGAATTGTGGGGGATTGTTGTAAATTCTTCAAATCTTCAAATATTATTGTTTGGATAGAGGAGGGACATGTCCCTTGGATGGTACCCTATAGGGACATGTCCTCCAATTGTGTATAACATGGTTCTAGGCTCCAAGGGATGCATGGGAGGGGTACAACCCTTCGGAGGGTTGCACCCCAACCCAAAGGGTGCCCTTAAGGCACCATTCTAGGCCTTTATAAGAAGGCCTCCATATTCATTATCTGGATCTGAAATCAATTCGAATTCATCATAAACAAAAAAGAGTCTCATAATTTCATTTTTTTGAGTCGAGAGAGTGTACCTCCGAGAGCATTAGGGTTTAGGAGTGCCCCTTGAACAAGAGGAATCTGAGTTATCCTGGGAGAACATTAGTCACAAAACCCGTAGAGCACTGAGACGGTGCTAATAAGTTCTTAAGGACAAAGATCTATCTCGACTTGGACAATAAATTTCGTCATTTCCAGGTTTTTCATTATATTTCAAGTTTTAGGGTTTTTGCATAGTTTGGTTGAGTTTTCTCGTTATGATCTGTTTGAATGCATGTTAGTTTCTATTTAATGACACAAATCAACCAACACTGAATTCGATGATAATTTTCCACCAGGTTACCGGTTCAAGCCTCGTGATACAGAGCTTGTGGTTTATTACTTGGGCAGGAAGATATTTAATGAGCCTTTGCCACCGAATCGGATTATTGAGGTGAACTTGTTTAAGTTTAATCCTGATACACTTGCAGGTTAATAATACTCACTTCCTTTGAGTTCATTTGTTATTATTTTGTTATTTTAGCTAGTTGGAGGGTTGCACTTTTTTTTTTTTTTTTTGGGTTTTCTCACTGGATGACTAAAATTTTTAATGAGACTGATACCTGTTAAATTTTCTCTTAGGCTTGATTTTAGTATTTTCTCTTCCTTTTTGATTGTATTGAACTTAATCTTTTTATTATTAATAATATTCCACTCATGATCGGTGTGTTGTAAAATCTTATTCTGGGTTATTTCTTGTTGAGATCATAAAAAAAAAAAATAATGTTGACGGTGGATTTTGGTCTCAGGGTAATACAGGAATATCACCTCCGAGGGAATCCTCCTCCAACTGTGAATTTGTTTGGTTATGCGGGAAACCAAAAACAAACTTAGCGGAAAACAAGAAAATACGCCAATCAGACAAGGTGATTTAACGTGGTTCGGTGGATTTTGGGATCCGACCTACGTCCACGGACAAGAACATGGTGGTATTTTTTATTACTCAAATACACTCTTCGGGTCTCTTCTTTGCTTTTACAAATCGGAGCTTTATGATTCTAATCCCTCACTCTTGTGATGATTTTCAGATGATGCCTTCAACTTGTCCTTCTACACTCACTCTACCCTCCTATTTATAATGGTGAAGAAATCAGATTCCTATTTGTACAAGAATTCCCAATTTGGAGATGGTCTCCTTTTCCTATCAGGATTCCTAGTCAAAACTATTCCCTTTTCCCATAAGGATTCCTAATCAAAACTACATTTACTTCCTTTATCCTATTAGGATATTAAGTTATTACTTTACCCCCATTAAAGTAGGACAACTTATCCCTTTTCCGCAAGAATAGGATGCTTTATCTTCCTGAGCACGCCTCGTCATGTGCTCGGTCTTCATGAGGTCGGTCATGATAGCCATTTGAACTGAGAATGCTGCTGTCGATCTGATAATGCTCGGTCATCCGATCTCAAGTGCTCGGCCATTTAGTATAAAGTGCTCGGCCTCTTACCGTCAAGTTGTCGGGTCGGCTTTAATGGTCTTGATCAATGGAGTTACCCCTTTTACCTCTGTCGTGTTGTTTAAATAACATAGTGCCCGAAAAACACCATCAACATCTGTCCCCTAGTTCTCGGTTCCAACGAGTACACAAGTTGGTACCGGGAACTATAAAAAGATGGTGTGCTCATCGCCTTGCTGGTGGTCGCTCCAGAATTTACAGAGAAATTGCTTTCGCCATCAACTAAGTCTTCTGTTTCTATCTTCATATCCTCGGTTTATTGGAGATGCTGACTCTATTCAGAATGATTCTCCACCTCAAAGCAAATTGCTTACTTGGGTCGTTCCATCAGGAGATGAAGTTCCTCTTGTTGTCCAAACTAAAAATGACTCCTCCTCTGTAATATCTGTACCAGAGATTTGGGGGTCCTGACCCCTGACTGATCCAATCTCGATTGTGAGGAGAAAATTTTGCCTCTGAGCTAACGATGATGTGCTCGGTGGCATGTGATCATGTCTCGAGCTGTGAGAGATGCTCGGGCCTGGGGGAACGTTACGTCCCCAGTCCGAAGGACTGACTCGGTGGGACGCAACCCGACCCCGAGCTGAGAACGACACTTGGACCTGAGGGAATGTTACGTCCCCAGTCCGAAGGGCTGACTCGGTGGGACGTACCCCGACCCCGAGCTGTGAAAGGCACTTGGACCTGGGGGAATGTTACGTCCCCAGTCCGAAGGGCTGACTCGGTGGGACGTACCCCGACCCCGAGCTGAGAAAGGCACTTGGACCTGGGGGAATGTTACGTCCCCAGTCCGAAGGGCTGACTCGGTGGGACGTACCCCGACCCCGAGCTGAGAAATGCACTTGGACCTGGGGGAATGTTACGTCCCCAGTCCGAAGGGCTGACTCGGTGGGACGTACCCCGACCCCGAGCTGAGAAAGGCACTTGGACCTGGGGGAATGTTACGTCCCCAGTCCAAAGGGCAGACTCGGTGGGACATCGCCCGACCCCGAGCTGTAAGAATCACTTGGTCCTGGGGGAATGTTACGTCCCCAGTCCAAAGGCAGACTCGGTGGGACATCGCCCAACCCCGAGTTGTAAAAATCACTTGGTCCTGGGGGAATGTTACGTCCCCAGTCCAAAGGCAGACTCGGTGGGACATCGCCCGACCCCGAGCTGTAAAAATCACTTGGTCCTGGGGGAATGTTACGTCCCCAGTCCAAAGGGCAGACTCGGTGGGACATCGCCCGACCCCGAGCTGTAAAAATCACTTGGTCCTGGGGGAATGTTACGTCCCCAGTCCAAAGGGCAGACTCGGTGGGACATCGCCCGACCCCGAGCTGTAAGAATCACTTGGTCCTGGGGGAATGTTACGTCCCCAGTCCAAAGGCAGACTCGGTGGGACATCGCCCGACCCCGAGCTGTAAAAATCACTTGGTCCTGGGGGAATGTTACGTCCCCAGTCCAAAGGGCAGACTCGGTGGGACATTGCCCGACCCCGAGCTGTAAAAATCACTTGGTCCTGGGGGAATGTTACGTCCCTAGTCCAAAGGGCAGATTCGGTGGGACATCGCCCGACCCCGAGCTGTAAGAATCACTTGGTCCTAGGGGAATGTTACGTCCCCAGTCCAAAGGGCAGACTCGGTGGGACATCGCCCGACCCCGAGCTGTAAGAATCACTTGGTCCTGGGGGAATGTTACGTCCCCAGTCCAAAGGCAGACTCGGTGGGACATCGCCTGACCCCGAGCTGTAAAAATCACTTAGTCCTGGGGGAATGTTACGTCCCCAGTCCAAAGGGCTGACTCGGTGGGACGTACCCCGACCCCGAGCTGTGAAAGGCACTTGGACCTGGGGGAATGTTACGTCCCCAGTCCGAAGGGCTGACTCGGTGGGACGTACCCCGACCCCGAGCTGAGAAAGGCACTTGGACCTGGGGGAATATTACGTCCCCAGTCCGAAGGGCTGACTCGGTGGGACGTACCCCAACCCCGAGCTGTGAAAGGCACTTGGACCTGAGGGAATGTTACGTCCCCAGTCCGAAGGGCTGACTCGGTGGGACGTAACCCGACCCCGAGCTGAAAGAGGTACTTGGCTCTGGGGGAATGTTTCGTCACCGGACCAATGAGCATGACTCGGTGGGACGTAACCCGACCCCGAGCTGAAAGAGGTACTTGGCTCTGGGGGAATGTTCCGTCCCCAGACCAATTAGCATGACTCGGTGGGACGTAACCCGACCCCGAGCTGAAAGAGGTACTTGGCTCTGGGGGAATGTCCCGTCCCCAGACCAATGAGCATGACTCGGTGGGACGTAACCCGACCCCGAGCTGTAACAAACATCGATCTCGACGGTATAAGAGCAGACCCGAGCCGGAAAGAGACATCGGTCTCGGCGGTACAAGAGCAGACCCGAGCCGGAAAGAGACATCAGTCTCGGCGGTACAAGAGCATACCCGAGCCGGAAAGAGGCATCGGTCTCGGCGCTACAAGAGCAGACCTCTTTGGGATCTATTGCCTTTCTTGCAACTCTACACTGGTTCACTACAAGCAAGGCTCTTCTTAATATATCATCTCTGCATCTCAGCATTCCACGCATCCGACCGGATGACTTCCGCTACCAACTTGGTCGACCTAAAAAATCGAATGGTCTATGTACACACCGAGATAGTCTTCGTTTACCAAGTCTTCCACCTGCTCCCGCAGGTCTCTGCGCCCGTCCGTTGCACGTCCTCTGGAGTTGTGGTGTATGCAATAAGCCTTTTGGTTCCTCTTGTCCGGGGAAAATCTTCTTTGGTCGGGTTCTACTAAGAGGCCTTTCCCTTGGATCTCCACGAAAATTTATCCCAGTGGTTTATTTAGAGGAATGTATGCATTTTCCCCGACCACATGGTTTACTTGGGTCGGCGCCCTTCTCTATTGGTTGTCACGGTGCAGTGGTTTGAACTCCTTGTGCTTCGGGGGTGGTTTTCTGGGTTCTCTTTCTATACGGCGGGGGGCGCCCTCCCTTGTGTTCTTTCTCTGATGGTGTTCCCTTATCGGGATATTTTCTCCTCGTTCTCCAATAAAACGAATTTTCGGGCCACCTCTAGGGCAGTGGCGTAGTCCGGGGTGTCTTGGATCCTTAGATGGGTCCATAGTCTTCCGACCCTCAAGGCTCCTTTCAAGCTTTCCAGGGCCTCGGGGGATTCATACCCTCCGACTCCGAGTACAGTGTTGTGATACCTTTCAATGAAGCTTTTCAGTGTTTCGTCGTCTCCTTGTTTCATGAGTCTTAGTTCTCCAATTGTCTTTCTGGGGACACAAGCCCCCTTGAAGTGTCGTATGAATGACTTTCTCAGTTGTGCGAAGCTGCTGATGCTTCTTGGGGCTAGGCTTCTATACCATAGGATGGCCGGTCCGGCTAGAGTTAAGGGGAACACTTTGCAAATGGCGTCCCCTGTTACCCGTTGTACCTCCATTAGTAGGACGAAGTCTTCGATGTGGGTTTTGGGATCGGTACGGCCCTTGTATGGTGTCATGGTCGGCATGCTGAATCTTTTGGGATTTCTCCGATTTTATTTCCTCCGTGAGGGGGGACTCATCTTTGATGTCCTGGACATCTCCCCTGTTTGTATTGGGGTATACTCCCCATTTGACCAGCTCCTCCCGTAACCAAGATTTCATGCTGTTGTCTTTGATTCCATGCCGCCCCCTGTGGTTTCTTTTCTTTCTGCTACCTCGGGAGTGGCGCTTCTCAGGGTCGGTGTCGTCCCGCACTTCTTTGGTATGTTCTTTTCCTCCTCCTCCTCCGGGTACTGTGAGGGCTATCGTAGGAGGGATCTGGTGATGATTTGTCATCTTCCTCTTCCCATGTGTCCTCGGTTTGGGAATCCCTTTGTACTACCACGGATCTCACCCTGTAGGGTTCCCTCCTTTGAGGTCTGTCGTCTTCGCTTGTATCAACAATTCTCTTTCCTTCCGCTATCTCACTCCTTCGCCGGCTAGTCCCGGCCTCGAATTTTCCGTCGCGTGCTCCTTCCATCCTTCCAACCGGTCTACTATGGTTTTTAGTAGAGTTTGGTTTTCCTCCCTTCCTTCCTTCCTAAGGTTTTCCTCGATCTTTTCCATCCAGTCTGCAGCCGAGCTCCCTGATGATTGTTGGTTTCCGCCTTCCGCCATTTGTCTTATTACGCGAGTTGCTTTTCGTAGAGTTCCCCACAGACGGTGCCAACTGTTGACGGCTGATTTTGGTCTCAGGGGCAATATGAGAATATTACTCCCGAGACAATCCTCCCTCAATAGTGAATTTGTTTGGTTATGGGGGACCAAAAGCAAACTTAGCAAAAGACAGATAAATACACCAATCGATAAAGAGATTTAACGTGGTTCGGCGGGTGGCGACTCCATGTTATTTCGTACTTCCCAACTAGTGGGACCCGACCACTTAAGATCGGATGACCGGCCATTATCAGATCGACAACAGCATTCATTCTCAGTTCAAAGGACTATTATGACCGACCTCATGAAGACCGACCAGATAGCGAGATATGCTCCAGAAGATGACACCCTATTCTTGCGGATAAGATGACAAGTTATCATATTTTCATGGGGAAAACTGGTGAGTCAGAGTCCTAGTAGGATAAAGAAAGTAAGGGTAGTTTTGATTAGGAATCCTTATGGGAAAAGGGAATAGTTTTGACTAGGAATTCTTATGGGAAAAGGAAATTGTTTCAACTAGGAAATTCTTGTACAAATAGGAATATGATTTCTACACTATTATAAATAGAAAGGTAGAGTGTGCATAAGGAGGAGGTAAAAAAGTTGAGATCAAGATCATTATTGTGAGACTGGTAAACAAAAGAGAGAGCTGAGAAGCGTGTTTGAGTAATAAAAGTATCATCCTTTTTGTGCCCGTGGACGTAGGTCGGACCAAGATCCGCCGAGCCACGTTAAATCTCTTTATCGATTGGTGTATTTATCTGTCTTTTGCTAAGTTTGCTTTTGGTCCCCCATAACCAAACAAATTCACTATTGAGGGAGGATTGTCTCGGGAGTAATATTCTCATATTGCCCTTGAGACCAAAATCAGCCGTCAACAAATAATAATAAGAAGAAGAGATCTTCCTAATTAAGTATGAATTTCTTACTTAAAAGGATTTAGTTGCTTGTGTTAAAAGTGTAAATTTGGGTTATCCTTTATGGTGATGATTATCATTTGTTCAATACAAATACAATGCATCTGCAGGTTACAGATAATGATATTTGTTTATCAATGGCGCAGAAAATCATAAGCCACTTGGTGAGAATGAATGGTACTTCTTTACTCCAAGAGATAAGAAGTACAAAAACGGAAAAGAACCCAATAGAGCTGCTGGAGATGGATATGCAGTTAGATGACTGGGTACTTTGTAGGATATATAAGAAAATGGATAGGTCTAGGTCTAAGCTCTTGTCTTCAAGACCTTCAACTTCCCAAAGAGATTGTCCAGGCCTAGATGATGAACAATCAGACACTGAATTTCAGGATAATGGAGCCATTGATATTGAAGTTGAGGGCTTACTATGCTTCCCAAAGGCTCTAGAGTCATTGATATGTCTGGTTATTCCAAACAAGAAAGATTTTTCAATTCATCTGATAATACTTTTTTGTATCATCATCATAACCAAGTTGAAAATCACATTGTTCTATATTCTCAAGGCAGGCTTAATCCTGGAATGCTTAATCACAATGGTCCATATTCTCAAGGCATGCTTAATCCCGGAATGCATATTGACAATGTTTCAGATTCTAAAGGAAGGCTCCATGTCCCTGGAATTGCTCAATTTTCATATAACAATCCTATGTGGCAAAGTAATCCATGGACTCATCATATGATTCCTACATCTAATCAGAATCCTAATCAAGCAGCTGAATCCTCAGCAACAGCAGCAACAAGATCGTTCCAATCTATGAAACTTGAAGAGTTAAATGAGTGTCAGCCGGATGAATTTTTTAACGATCCCTTTAATGAGAATTGTTTTGATTCGGATGTTAATAACTCGCAGAAATTCTAACTCTTGCCATTTTGTCATCCTTAAATGACCGATAATACTTGGCTTTGATAGATTACATGTTGGAAACAGTATTCACATAAACAATTAACCTTGTGCTTTATTTGAACATTTTCATAGTTTTTCTTTAGGTATATTCTTAATTAGTTGAATCTAGTTCTCATTTTAGACGCGGGCGGGCCTAATTTCTTCTACTTTAACAAATGCTTAATTTGCACTGATTTGAATTATGTTGATTGCCAGTAGTCACATGATGTTTTAATCTTCAAAACTTTTATTTCTGCATTGTGATCGACACACCAGCCTCTGATCAGCATACCGGTTTCCTTGTTCTGCTTTGGGAAATTTTGCATGCTCTCTGAAACTGGGCTACTCCATACCGGTCTACCATACCGGTCAGTCTGGAGTTTGCATAGCTACTGGAACTAGTACGGATCATATTGGTCCCCATACTGATTAGCTAACTGACATATATGTCGGTCACCATACCAGTCAATAATCCGAGTGGTCTGTGCTTTATGCTCAACGGTCATATTGGATATAACCCTTTGAATTTGCAGGACCGGGATATCGGCCATTGTAGACCGGCATACCGATCTCATGACATAGAGCTGGGGCAGTTTTCACCTTCACTATATATTGAGCCCTAATTTCGTTTTTGCCAATTTCTTGCACCTTCTAACATTTCTTTAAAAGAAAAAAACAAATCTTCTCATTCACACTTTCTTGATTATCAAAGCTCGCTACATACGTCTTCATATCATTTTAGAAAGTTTGGATTTACTTGGGTTAGCAACTCACATCTTTAATCTTCTTTATCCTTTGTGAGTACCCAAGTGATAATTAAAACCTTCATATCTTAAACACTTGTGGTTATGGAAATCCCTTGTTGAGTGGATATACTCAAAATGGTAAATTTGTGTAAAGGTTTTGAGTGAGCCTATGAGATAAAACTCTTGTGTAAAAGTTTGGAGTGAACCTAGGAACAAAACTCTTGGTTTGTGAGTGAGTGTAGCACCCCGGTAATTCCGACGACTGCTATGTTATAGGTGACATAATACATGATATAAATCATGCTCTAGCGTGTATGTGCTCGTGAATTATTTTTTTTGAACATTCGATAAATTCTTTACAGTTTCGATACGAAATTTATGTTATGTTCTATTCCGAATAGCCTTTAGTATTTGGGCCATAACTTTTTTTATACGATCTTCGATTGTTATGCATTTCATATCATCAGAAAGATAAGACCGAGACCTACAATTTTCGTGTTGGACATTTTCCAAATTTGAATAAGAAATTAGTCAAAAATCATGATTATCGTGGCTGCTACAGTGAAATTAGAGAATGTACTAGAATGGGTGATGTGGCACAAATCTAGCCATTTATGCCAAACAAAAATCAGCCACTTTGTCCTATAAATAGGACACTATTCATTCATCTCTCTTTCAAGCCCAAAAAAGTGAAAAGCAAATACAAGAATGGAGGATCTCATGCTTCATCTCTTCCTCTTATCTTCATTTTCAAGTCATTCTTGATCTATCCAAGCACATTTCCAAGCATGGTAAGCTTCCTTTCTCTTTTCATCTTCTCATTTTTCAGTTTTGGGCAAATAAAATGAAGCCCCAAATTCGCACCATGCATACCCTAGGGATTGGATTTGTTTAATTGGCCTTGATGGTGTTGTTAACTTGCATTTTGAGAAGTGTCTTGATAGTAAGTATTTGTGTGTATGACTGTGTTAGGGGATTTTATTTTATGATGTGATGATACTAGAATAAATGGTTTGTGTTTGGGTTGAGGATATTAGATGAGTTTTCATCAATGTTGAAGTTTAGAGAAGTGCCTAAATGAAGGTGTTAGTGTGATGGTGGGTATTGTTTTGGGCATTAGCATTGGAGGTTGACATTTAGCCTTGAAATTAGGCGTGCGTCGCGACACCAATGAGCTTGTGCCGCGACGCGTAACAATGAGGTACTCACTGCCTCGATTCAGTTTGAGTAGGCATCGCGACCCTCAACACTTGACGTCACGATGCGGAGCAAGAAGAAGCTCTCTGCCTCAGGTCTGATCATGTGGGAGTCGCAATGCGGAACACTTAGCGTCATTACTCGTAACAAGCAATGCTCTTGATGAGCGGAAAATATATCACTATTTCCCACCCCTTTTACTTAATATTTGTATAGTTTCTCGGGTTTGATGAACGT
The DNA here is from genome assembly GCA_019454045.1 of Zanthoxylum bungeanum. Taxonomy (NCBI): domain Eukaryota; kingdom Viridiplantae; phylum Streptophyta; class Magnoliopsida; order Sapindales; family Rutaceae; genus Zanthoxylum; species Zanthoxylum bungeanum. Next base: position 118,966 of record SKCR01035496.1, read on the forward strand.
TTTGATGTGTTTTAGTTTATTTTACAGATAAAATAAAATTGGAACTCAATGGAATCATTTAGGATGAAATGTGGAACAAATAAGGGCAAAAACGGGACTTGACATTTTGATTTTGGAGATTGGAAACTTGAAATGGCGAAGTACAGTTTCAGAAATTCCAATTTTGCGTAATTGTCGTATTTTGGCCATAACTTTTTACTCCGATATCAGATTGAGGTGATTCAAGTTCCAGATTAAAGAAGACTCAATGATCTAAAAATTTGAAGAACAAAATAATTTTGAATTCTGAATATTTCATGACCGATATTGATGAAATATCCGTAAGTGTGTTATGTGTAATTATTAAAATCATTTTCAAAAGAAAAAATAAATAAATAAATAAAAATTGTCAAACTTCCACCAAACATGCTTGCATGTTTGGTGGAGCAATTGGTGGAGAAATTGGTGGAAACCTTTAGATTTTCCTATAAATACCAAGCAATTTCATTTGTAATTCTCATGCTTTCCTTAGGTTTTTGTAAGGAATTTAAGGATTGCATCTTGTTTGTTTATTTTTTGTAATTTAAATTATGTATTTTTATTTTCAGTAATAGTAGTAGTTTATTTTCTTTCATTTTCTTTTATGTTTTGTAGTTATATTTTCGCTGGGGGAAGGGTGAAGCTTTTATTATTTTAGTTTAGATAAATCTCCCTTAATTATAATATGGAAATTATAATTTAAATTAAAGGATTGCCGCCTTAATGGCTGGTTTTATTTATTTGACATAATGTGACACCGCCTATATGGCCGGTCTTTAGGTGACAGATGATTACCGCCTATATGGCTGGTTTATGAACAAATAATAACACCACCTTTATAGTCGGTTGGACTTAATTGAAAATATGACTTAATGAGGATATCGCCTATTGACTGGTGCTTACACACGCGATAACGCAAGCGCACGTATCGTTCAAGTAGTATAAAAAGTATCGATCCCACGAGGACTTAATACCTAAGCTATTAATTTTATGAGGTCAAATGATTACTAGTATCTAACAGGTTGTTTGATTGATTTGAAATGGTGACGATTCTAAATTTAAAAACAAGTAAATTAAATTATTCGAGAGTAGGTTTTAAGAAAATTCAATATTAAAAACTATCTAGGGTTGTGATTTCTTCCAATATCATTTTAAAGATGAAGTGGTTATTTTATAGTTGGGTAATATATTGATTTATTAACCTGGAACACTAAATTATGTGAAAGCCTCTGTCGATGGTCAGACACAAATAACCAGTTTAACCCAATTGAAGCATATTTCTATGTCAACCAAATTATCTGGATTCATTAAGTTTAAGTTCCAATTATGGCTACCCCCGCCCGATAGGTATATGTCTATCCTGTAAGGAAATCTATTAAAAGGTTATCTATCCTCAAGGAAGATCGTGGGCTATTGAGTCTAAGGTCTTAAACTTAAAATTCCTATGTCTAGTTCATTTTAAATTTACCTAATCAATTTTATTAGTGGCCAGTTAATAAAAAGCATTAAGATTAAGACTTAATAAATAAATCTTTATATTACCTAAACTATAATCTAACCCATTATAAACCGGTGATATTGGAATTCATCACAACCCTAGATAACTAATTTAGTTACAACACATAACTAGGGCTAGTAAAAACTTAAAAGTAAAAGCCATAAAGTAAAAATACGGAAAAGTAAATGCGGTAAAGTAAATACTGAAAAGTAAATTACAATAAAATAAAATGCTAAGGTAAAAGGAATTACTTTTACTATTTACTATTTTAGATATCTCCCATAAAATAATATATAAACTTATGATAACATTACCAACCAGCCATATAGGCGGTAACCTGATTAATTCAAATTAAGTCCGACCAGCCATAAAGGCGGTATGATTTGTCCATGAACCTGCCATATAGGCGGTAAGAAAATTTAATTGCCAACCAGCCATATAGGCGGTATCCTTGATTAGTCAGGTTTAAACCAGTTTAAAATGAATTACCAACCGACCAATATGGCGGTATCCTTTTTAAGTCAAATTTTAAATAGTGAATATATTATTTTTAAGGGAAATTAATCTAAATAGTAACAGTAAAAGAATTACCTTTCACCCTAGCGAGGGGAAGTTACCTCATCATGGTTGAATAGTAAAATTGAAACAGTAAAAACAAGATAAATTACTATTACTATTACAAAAAGTAATTACTATTACAGAACGTAATTAAAAATTAATTACAAAACTGAAATTAAAGAAATTAGGTAGGAAACTCCCTATTTACATCAAAGAATTCAGAGGGAGAGGTGCAATTGAAACTGAAATCTCGAGCTCAATTTATAGACTTCGGTAGGCCACGGGCGTCATGACGTCAAAGCCTTTGGCGTCGCGACGCTCTAACAGTTCACTTGGTGCACGCGTTTTGACTTTGACTGTTGACGCAGATTTCGTCGGCCCAAAAAGAATTCGACACGTGGCACGCGGTAAGATTCGGTTCAATGAGAAGATGACACGTGTCACGGGGAGTGTCGGCACCATAGGCTTGTGACACGTGGCCAGGCGCATGTTAGCGGATCCTCTATGATGGTGACACGTGGCACAACGCACGTTAGCAAAGTCAACTTTTCAGATTCTGACACGTGGACTCGGCGCACGTTAGCAAGGGACCGGCGCACTTTAGACGTCGCGATGCCAAAGGCATGCGCGTCGCGACACGCCCAAATTACCAAAATACCCTTTTTCCAATTTTCACTATTTTGGTCCAAATCACCTCCAGAATGTCCTGAAACTTTATTTATCTACAAAATAAGACAAAACACATCAAAATATTCACAAAACTTAAGAAACTATACAAAATATTAGGTTAAATGAGTGGGAAATAGTGATAGTTTTACCACTCATCACACTCCCAAACCTAACATTTTCCTAGTCCTCGAGCAAAACACAAAATAAAATAACATAATAAAATTTAACTAAGCCATTTTCGTAGGGATCACGGTTACATTTAGCGTATGCAACAAGCCTTTAAACCCCTAGGTGTCCCTAGTGGACGAGTTGTAGTCTCGTGAGGGTTTACAGCAATGATACCCACAAACATTTTACAAAAGTAAAAAGGTAGTGAAACTAATGCACACAAAAGCAAAAAGACAAGCGAAAAGAGAATAAAGAAGTTAGTGACTAATCAGGTGAAATTTCTACTCCAAGTTACTAGTTGTTTTGTTTCTTTCTAAATTACTGAATAAGTAAATTCTCCGATTATATTAACCATTCTCCATATACACAGCTAACAAAATATTAAACAAATCATTTTTGCCCACAACAGTCACAAGTACAGTTGATAATGGAGTAATATTTTTGTCCTAAAGTTTTATCAGAATTCACACCTTTTTGTAGAAATGGAGTAATTTTTTCGGATTTTTCTTATTTTTTTTTTATTTATATACAATATCTTCCATCTATGTAGCGAGTGTTGGGTCGGTGGCTCCCAAACCAGTTGGCTTTAGGGCACCAGATGTTAAGACACCCCTACAGACTTAATTACTCAGACTTCAGATATATATATTTTTGCAGCATCTTCGATCCATGTAACGAGCTTTGGGCCAGTGACTCCCAAACCAGTTGGCTTTAGGGCACTAGGTGTTAAAACACCCTTACAGACTTCATAACTCGAATCTCAGATTTTTTTTTTACTCCATCACTTTTTGAGATGCTTCCTCCAATTAAACTAGAGCACTGAATATTACAAACTTTTCAATTTTAGCTCATGTCCGTATGTTTCCATGTATGTTGATAATACCTGTCAGCTGAGCATACGAAGATCCATTTTAGTCAGTTTTATGGAGAATTCACAAATTAAATAATTCAAAAGGAAATAAACAAAAATTAACTTGTTCCGAAACAGGTTTGAGATATGTGGAAGCTCCTTACTCAGCTATCTCTTACCAATTTCACCTTTTTAGTCAAAACAAAAACGCAAAATATTTTTGTAATTTTTGAAAAAATTTCAATTTTTTTGTATTTTTCGAAAAATTTTGAACTAAAAATAAAAGCAACACACAAACTAAAAACAAGGTATTGATCAACTAATTCCTTCCCCCAAACCTAAATGAGACATTGTCCCAGATGTCTTTAAACAGTAGAAGAAGAGTTTAGAAGATAATACCTGGTTAGCTGAAATTCTACAGGAAATTAAAGTTTAAGATCCAGATTAATCCGACGCCTCTTACCACGATCGTCCGCGGACCAATTTATCTTTGAAAGGATAGGGTCAACTTGTGGTTCATATGCTAAGAGTTGGTCAATTAGATCTGGAGCAGTTCTGGCAGTAAATAGGAGTTCTTTCAAAGGTTTTGACACGAACCCATTTCTCCGGGCATCATCAAGAAACACACAAAGAAAATCATAAAATCCATCAACGTTAAACAGCCCAATTGGTTTCTGATGTATGTTCAAGTTCGCCCAAGATAGCACTATAAATATTTCATCGAATGTACCCAAGCCACCTGGCAAAGCAATAAAAGCATCAGCACGGTTAATCATTTCTACCAGTTGTTCAGACATACCTGGCACGATCAGTTCCTCCCTGTTTGATGGTTCAATAAGATTTGCCTCTGCCAAGGGTTTTGGGATGATTCCCAAAACGTTACTGCCTCCTTCCTGTACAGTCTTTGAAACGATCCCATAAGTCCAAGATTGCCTCCGCCATATATTAAGTGCATATTCCTTGCAGCTAAGACTCGACCCAATTCATGTGCTGCTTCTACGTATATTGGCTTAACACCAACACTACTACCCCAAAACACATAGATGTTTTCAACTCATCTTCTTGAAGTGGCTTCCATGTTTTACTCTGGATGTCTTCAAAAGTGCAATGACGAGTTGAATTTATAATACCTGAAAAGGGTGAGTAAAAATAGCACAAGTATCTTCTAAAGGACGATTAGTAGCAAAATAGTAAAATAAATCGTGATAGTCAAAAAGGTCTGGATCATGTCGGAGAAAACAAAAGAAAACAACAAAACAAATCACAATTATCAGGAAAAGACAAAGAGATGTAATATTTACAAGAAAAGTAGCGGCTTGATTGACGTCTATGCGTCAGGGACAAGCTTCCCATCCAATTTTCTTATAAATTGGCAAACATGGTCTTTTTAAGTCAGATTCCCGAGACTTAACAGTTGTCTTTCCTTTTGGAATTGTGCATATAACATGCGAATTTCATGATACACACATCCACTGAGATGCGTCTCAAGAGTTTTAGATATGTCATCCAAAGACTCCTTACTCAAGCCATCCCTAATGAAATTAATCTTATCTTCGCGGTTATCAGACACCATTCATAAAGAACGACAACGAGTATTACAAAACATACGAGCATATTTATAACAAACACACATTCTTTTGGCTCTTCTCTTTTTAGCATATGTGCTCTTTCCTAAACCAGACATATGTGAAATAAAAGAGTCAGAAGACTCACCTGCCAATCGAACCCGTGCTTCAATTAACCAACGAATGTCAGTAGGAATACCTTTGATCATCAGTAATCTCATCCGTTCCAAGCGAGCTTTATAGACTTTCATCAGAGATTTTTGAGGGAGAGAAGGAAATTGCTTGCAAAGATTTGTGAGAGCTTCTTCCATCGTGAAATGACTTTACCTGCAAAAACTAAACACACAAAAATAAAACACACCAGATCACAATATATACACAAATTGCATGGGTTGCCTCCCTGCGAGCGCTAAGTTTAAAGTCGTCAGCTAGACTTGATTTCTCGAACAATAAGCTGGATCTGAAAGTGTGACACTTTCTTTTTGTCGCTCAAATGATTCTCCCCAGTAGTGCTTAACACGCTTGTTTTTAACCTTGAAAGTTTTATTGGAATCAGGATCATGTATCTCAACGGCTCTATCTGGTAAAACTTTGGTGATCACAAATGGACCTGACCACTGTGATTTTGGCTTCCATGGGAAAAATTTCACCATTGATTTGTTTAACAGTACCTTCTGCCCTGGTTCCAGTTGTATGCGCACTAACTTCTCATCATGTCTCTTCTTGGCCTTTTCTCTGTACAATTCGGCATCTTCAAAAGGCTGATTGTGAAATTCCTCCAATTCGTTGAGTTGGTGGAACTTTTTCTCTTATGTTGCTTGTAGTGCAATAATTGGCTTTTTTAGTGCAAAAGACGCTTTATCTTCAGGCTCCACAGACAATTGACATGTTTTAAGTTTGTCAGTAGAACTTTGCATTGCTTTGGAGTTCTGAATGGTACTGTGTATCACATCAAGTCTGAAACATTCCTCCTTCTTTTCATCATCTGAGAAATTCACGGCCTTGAAAACATTGAATGTTACTTCTTGGTCCTGTACCCTCATAGTTAATTCTCATTTTTGTACATCAATAATGGTTCGACCTGTAGCCAAGAATGGTCTCCCGAGGATGATTGGCAAGTCTGCGTCTTCCTCCATATCAAGGGCAATAAAATCTACTGGGAAAATGAATTTGTCAACCTTGACCAGCACATCCTCAACTACGCCTCTTGGAAATACGAGCGTTCTATCAGCAAGTTGTAGAGAGACTGAAGTGGGCATTGTTTCTCCAATCTGTAGTTTCCTGAAAATAGAAAAAGGCATCAAATTAACACTTGCACCTAAATCACATAAAGCCTTACCAAAGTTATGTTCTCCTATGACGCAAGGAATGGTGAAACTTCCAGGATCTTTCAACTTCGGGGGAAGTTTCCTCTGAATGATGGCGCTGCATTCTTCTGTCAATGCTATTGTCTCGTAATCTCTCAATCTTCATTTTCGTGAAAGAATATCTTTCATGAATTTTACATAGCTGGGCATTTGTTCCAAGGCTTCTGCAAATGGAATGTTGATGTGTAACTTTTTAAATACCTTCAGGAAACGAGCAAACTGCTTGTCCAGTTTTTTTTTCTGAAGACGCTGAGGAAAAGGTGGAGGTGGAGTGATCTGTTCTTTTTTCATTTGCTTCTTTTTCCTACATTTGTTGCTTTGTTTCTTTTGGAACTTCCTCAGCAGTTGTTTTGGCTCCAACGTCTTTGTTGATTTCAGTACCACTTTTTAACATGATGGCATGACACTGCTCCTTTCCCATGTTCCTTGGATTTGGTTCTGTGTTGCTAGGAAGATTACCTAGCGGTCTGTAACTCTGAGCATTGGCCAGTTGTCAAATTTGATTCTCCAGTGCTTTGATGGAAGCAGATTGGCTTTGAAATATAGCATCATACCTTTTTAACTGAGCCAGCACTTCTGCTATTCCTGGTTCATTTGCCTGCTCATGACCTTTGTTCTGTTGCTGGAATCCAGGTGGTGGATAGTTCTGCTGTTGGCCTGAATTGTTGCTCCATGAAAAATTAGGATGATTCCTCCACCCTAGGTTGTAGGTGTTGTAATATGGATTGTTCCCTTGTCTGTTGAAATTGTTGACATAATTCACCGTTTCTTCAAGTTGGTTTGGTTCTGGTGCTCCTCCATATGGTGAAATTGTGGATCCAGTGGTAAGAGTCTCCATAAATTTGCATATCTGATCCAGCTTGGCGTTGACTGTTGTATTGGCTCCACTTTCATAAATTCCTGCAATTCTTTGGATCATACTCCTTTCTGTTGGCCACAAGGAATTGTTGTTGGCCATTTCTTCGATTAGGTCTCAGGCTTGATCTTCTCATTTTTCCATTAAAGCTCCTCCAGCAGCAGCATCGATTGTGGTTCTTATTATTCCAAAAAGTCCATTATAGAAAGTTTGGACTTGAAGCCATTTTGGAATCTCATGGTGAGAACATTTCCGGAGCAAATCTTTGTACCTTTCCCAAGCTTCGTAGATAGTTTCCGAGTCTTGTTGTACAAAGGATGTGATGTCATTCCTCAGTTTTCCAGTTCTGGCGGTGGAAAGTACTTTGTAAGAAATTTGGTGGCTAAAGTGTTCCAAGTTGTGATGGAACCTGCTGGTAGTGAATGTAGCCAAGCTTTAGCTTTGTCATTCAAGGAGTATGGTAAAACACGCAGTCTCATTGCTTCTTTAGCTTCTCGGTTGTAATTGAAAGTGCCGCAAACTTCCAGGAAGTTGCTGATGTGGGCATTGGGATCTTCAGTTCCATTCCCCCCAAACTGAACTGACTGCTGAATCATCTGAATTCATGTTTTGATGTCACCCGCATTTGCTGGTAAAGGAGGAAGTACAATACAAGAAATGAGTCTGTCAACCACCAGAATGGTTCTTTCTCGAATGGGATTTGGTGATGCAACCTCCAAAGGTTCAGGTGTTGGTTTCTATTAAGGTCTCAAGATCATAAACAAGCATGAAATAAGTGTGAATACAAATCAACGAACTTGCGGAATACTGACATCGATCGGTTGAGCGATGCTCGAGGCAACAAAACCAACTTTCTGCCTTGTGGACTACTCGGCAGTGACTGTGTGCAGCTCACTATTTTTGGCTCGGTTTTGGTCCTTCGTCAAGCTCCAAGCTTCGTCGAACGATTCCCGGCTCATGGGTGGACTTCCCTATCACCTTCACATGTCTCTCGGAGTGCTAGCTCTTGTGATTTTGCCACAAAAATCACACACTCAAGCTTCCCATCTCACGGTTTTTAGACAAAAACCAGTAAGTATTTTGCCCACCATGGGCGTGAGTTGTAGAGAGAAAGAGAGAATGAGAGAAAGTTGTGTTGAATTAGTTGGAAAAGTGTATAACATACACTTATATATTTTCCAAAAATAAATAAGTGATTTACCACTTTTTGGCTTCCAAAAAGTCAAATGGTAAAGCTTTCCAACAACTCCAACAACTACCATCAATCAATCAATCACATCAATCAATCAAATGTCACATCACTCAAAGTGACATGATTTGATGCTTGATGTGACTAGCGATTTGACGCTTGATGTGACTTACGTGCCGCACTCGAATTCGAAATGCGAATGCGCTCGCAAATAATCTCGGGCTCGGGCTAATTCCAAATTAACGAATTTTCCGTTGCGTCGTAATTAAAAATTTTGTTTAATATATCAAATATATTAATTTCTCAATTAATTCCAAATTAATCGTTATCTCTCTTTTAATGATATTTTATCCCAGATACAATATCTCCGTAATTAATCCTAGATTAATTTTCTCTCTCTTCTAATTAATCCCAGATTAATTTAGAGTGCGAGTCATACGTCATCGGTGAATCTTTGGGAAGCGACCCATGAGATCCCCGAATATGTTGGCAGTAAATTCGGTTGTCGGACTATCCGAACACGTAAGTACCTAGTATTACGTTTTACCGATTTATAAGACAAGGTTGGCTTCTAGCAAAACGTCATGCCTACCCAATTCTCCAGAAATATCCTTACAGGAATAAAGGATCTATATCAGGCGTAGTATACGTAGTATTGCGTATTTCTGTCCAGTATCGGATGATCACGTGCTAGGCCTGGGGCTGGAATTGTGTCTGCCCCGTACGAAGCACATGTCGGATGTCTGGTAACTAGTCTCTATAATCGGATAAACATGACATTGTCATTTTATCCCGATGACTGCAGTACTTAAGAGTACTAGTACCGTATCCTACGTGACCATCATCTCCATATGATTGGAGTGACACTTCCGTCTTGACATCACACCCAACACACTACGATTCTCAATATACCCAGCATTGGCGTACATAAAACCTGTTAAAGCCCTGGACGATCGCAACCAAAGTATATTGATTGTCGCAAGTATTAGCGGTGCAAGTCTCAGGTTAAAACCAAATACACCTACCCTGATTTCGGACTTCCATAGATCTAGGTGATCTAATCACAAATAATAAGAGTGCAATCTCCTTTGTCACATAGTTAATTTGTACAACAACACAATGATTTTATACAAATAGTGACGCTATGGGTCATAATTGTCCAACAATCTCCCACTTGGCCTATAGCCAGTCACTTGAGTGTCTGACACCTGAACTATATACGGTTGGCTCAAACTGTTGAGAAGGTGCTTTCGTCAGCGGATTTTCATGATTATCGTCTCATGCGATTTATTCGATCATCACATCGCCACGATGTATGATCCGAATGAATCAGATGAATATCAAAGTATATATCCGGATCGTTGATGAGACCATTAATTCTTTAGCCTGTGTCGACGCCTAGCTCAGCTGCTAACAGAACTATATCTAATCTAATTAGATTTATTTATCGACCCAAATGGCTTCTATTGCTGCCTCAGCTGCAGCAATTACCCGCATTTGTTGTTTATTCGGTAAACAGTATCTTGCTTGGAAGATTTCCAGCTCACTGTTCCGTTATTAAAACTGTATAGTACCGTTTGTGACTTACAGTCGTTTTATCGGTTTAGGAAACTTGCAGTAGTGATCTCAGTCACTTCAAGTTCTCCATCTTCATAGATTAAGACAGCATCCTTAGATCTCTAAGATACTAACGGATGTTCTTAACATCAATCCAGTGACTATCACTCGGATTGGCCTGTTTGTGACTTCATATGCTCAAAGCGTATGAGACACCAGGTTACGTACATTTTTCAATGTACAGTTTCTCGGAGAGTTTTCTCGAAAGCCAAGCTTTGACCGATTATTTTATGGGAATATCATTTCCAAGAAATGACGTATTATCATTATTTATAGGACATTTACTGTCAGTGCGCTCCCACTAACCCTCTTATATACACAAGAATCATTTCGTTTTGAATTAAATCATAAACCATTATGATTACATCAAAACGATAATTCCAAGAACCTAATGCTTGCTTTAATCCAAACATAGATCGAATAACCCGCAAACCTTGTTTGCTAGTTTTGGTACGACAAAACCGACAGGATGTTGTAAACATCCTCCAAAAGGTTTCCTTTTCAGGAAAGTGATTTTTCCCGTAAAGCTGTCATATTTCATAAATGAAACACGCAGCTTTAGCAAGCATTATCCAAATGGATTTATCGTGGCAACAGGTAAAAGGTCGAATCGTAATCGACACAATATTGATAACGATACATTTCCGTTAAAAGCCTATCTTTATACGTTGGTATGTTGCCTTCCATGTATGTCTTCCTTGAAGACTTATAAAGTACCAATAGGCATAATGCCTTGTACCAATAGTACCAATAGGTACATCAACTAGTATCTAAACTTGTTGATTTACATGGAATCCATTTCGGATTCGTGACACTTTTTCATAATAGGGAGTCGATACCTTGTATCACTTCCTCATACGTAGTCAGTTGGTATACCTCAATAAGATAGACATCTTTATGAGGTGAGATCAGAAACCCATACCCCAGGTTGTTTTCTGACTCTCTCCGACATACGCGGTTCTTGTGTATACGAAGATTAATGGTAATAGTTTCATCCTTGATGAACTATTTGTGTTCCATTAGGATTCGGTGCCTTGAACAGTATTACTCCGATTTTCATCGAGTTTTACTATCCTCCCACTTACCACTGCATATCGGTATTCCTCTTAGGAAAATCGCATGGTGAGCAACAATCTAATTGTTCTCTTGTGAGTTGTATAAGTAAAATACTTATGGTATCCCTAGGATAACCTACAATTGGCACTTATCCAATTTGGGTTTTAGTTTGGTTTCATCCAAACGTATCCCTAGCATACCCAAAAAAAATCAGGAATGAGAAACCCGGTTTCTTTCCTGTTCATATCTAATATGAAATCTGTCAAACAGATTATTATGGAATCTTATTCTAAATGAGTTCTACACTGTTTATGCTTATCCGTTGAAGGAAATGGTAGCTCAGAGCGACTCTTGATTAACCTTATTATGTCCAACAAAAATTCGGTTACTCAGGTTCGGACACACCGTCAAACTGACGTGTTCCGGGAGGAGTCCTCATTGAAAGAATACTATACTCTTTCAAGTATATTAGAAACTTATTGCTTAAGTATTTTCCATTACGGTCTTACCGTGACGGTTTAATACTTTAGCCGATCTGTTTGTCTATTTCGTGTCAAAACTTTAAAAGTTTCTGATTTGTGTTCTTCAAAAGAAACACATAACCATAACGCGATGCTACATTCGTAAGGTCACGAAATATTCATATCCACATCTAGCCTAGCTAGACATGGGTCCATTTGTTTCACTATGAACTAGGGCTAACAGATCGGTGGCATTTGCACTTTTACCAAGTAAAGGGGTTTTAGGCACTTTGCCCAGTAAACTAGATTCGTAGACTTTATTTGAATGGAATCAAATCAGTCCTAGTACCCACTCTTCGAAAGCGTGGATATACGAGTCTTGTTTGATTGTGTCCTAGACAATAATGCCACAATTAAGTTTCATCTGATCAAATCAGTTTGAGCTATTTGTTTGTCATGTTATACGTCCGAGATTTATTTATATTCAAAATATAAATTCTGTTATTCACATCTAATGTGTTTATCTCAATATCATCTTTATATAATAAAACACTTTAGTGTTATAGAATATAAAGTTTCACCCGCAACGGGTCAAACACTGATATAGAGATAATGTATCGAGTCAAACTAGTTACATTATAACAGTTTCCTAATTTAGGTACACACCCGAGGGTAGTTCCTAAAATTAGGTATCTACGGTTAAAACAGCGACTTCCGTCTCGTTTCCAATTCGTAGATAAATCTCTATTGAAGTCAGTATCCTGTTCAAAACAGATTCTGAACATCAATACATATTTATATCACACTAAGTATCTAAAATCCAATTTTAATACTAGTAGTGAACATATTTTGACAAACATATTTGAAGTCAGAGCCTTGCTCGTTCTTCAATTCCTTCATCTCTGCTTTGTCCAAACGGCAGTCACGCTTCCGCGATCCCGTTTGCCATATTTAGGCAGACATTTTGGGATATGTCCTTTATCTTCCCAGAAGAATATAATGATTTTGCCTTTGCCCTTTTCAACACTCTAGAAGCCTTTGGCCAAGCCTTGGCCTTCTAGAATATTGAAGTAAGGTGCGCCTTGCGCTACTTGCCTAATTGCAAACTTTGACTTTATCTCATTGAGAATAGTCATTAACTCTCCAAGAGTTATTTATTGCAATTTAGTACTTCTAAAATCTAATGATAGATTTATGAAGATCATTCAATTTCATTATCATACTTTAAGGATCTAATCCTTAGTTCTGATTCAGAAATTAAGGAGTTTACTGCGACAAGCTTAATGGATTAAGCACTTAAGTTATCATCACATAAATCTTCCAAAGATTATGCCCGACTATTTGCTTAACTCCGGACTTAGGCCTAATATGTTATTTTATCAAATAAAGTAACTTATTATTTTCCAGGACCATCCTGAAATTTATTCCCAATTTGAAAATTAAACCATTTAAATACATTTTCCCTAGGATTATGTTTTAAATGTCAATCTTTCAATTTTATCTTGATTTTAATAGTCCAACTATTTAATCAACGATTTAGGTACTATTTATTATAATGATTACAATAGTCCAACTATTTAATCAACTATAATTTAATAGATTAAAATCAATTATATTGATTACTATAATCCAATTATAAAATCAATTATAAATAAATAGTTTGAATATAGTCCAACTATTTATTAAAACAACAATTTAAATATTAGTCTAACTAATATTTTAATTTATAACGACGAATGATATTTATGATTGAGCGCGTATGGCAAGTAATTAAACGAGTATTGCAAATTCAATTCTTGCCTCCCACTATTTTTCGGCGAGCCTCTAACCCTCTGTCGAGTACTCGGGAAACTGTGTTTCCTAGTGGGCTAGGATCCCGTTAAATATCACACAATCTTGACTTTGGCCAACAAATTGTATGATAATTAACTAGGTAGATCCCTAAGATCGATTGGATCCAATCCAATTCCTAGATCCAGTAGGGGGACATCCAAGTCCGAAACATATATCTTATAAATGCCAATACATCCAATGTATTACCTAACCTTTTTCCTCTTAACCAACTAAGCTTGGCTTTGGCACAACAAACTTAGTGATCCCAGTTAAGCGCGACCTATTGACCATGGAAAGCTACGTAATCAATGTCGATGGACAAGAAGTGGTCTTGACTTTGGCCAACAAACCACAACTTGGACAAGACACCAATATGGAACAAAGCCTTCGTGATTCAAACACATCCTCGACGGACAATGGCCTTGATTTTGGCCAACAAGCCAATGCCAGTCTCGGATCTTGAGTGAGAATCACTCAATGGAAGGAAAAATGCTTAATATTTTGCGAGGGTTTTTCGAGTGCAAATTGGCAACCAATTTATTATCTTTGTTAAGGTCTCATCATCATACACCCTTAAACATGCATTCTAAACACATAATAAAGCGCATATGAATAAAATAATAATGATATGCGGATAGATACTTTACACATTGATCCTAGATCAAATCTCTCATTTCTCTTTCCCGCTAGCACATGTATTTACTTCTACCCGTTACACTACACTTCTAAAGAAACCTCATTTACATTTAGGGGAATAGGTGAGAAAAGAATACAAAGAATATGGAGGTATAAGGTGGACACGCAGGTCCAATTAATAAATCAAATTTATTACAACAATTTCTAAAATTGTCTCACCCATCTAATATCCATCCGATATACATTATTCATGCATCGCAACCATGTATTCACACAAGCATGTTATCAATCAATCTAATCAAATCTATTAATCTGATAATTAGTGATCATCCAATGTTCAATCAACGATTTGATTTTGCTCGAGTCAAACTCATTTTTGCGAATAAGTACTCAAAGTACTAATTCTTGAATTAAATTAAACTACATCATTAAATCCAATTTAATATGCATTCAATTCTAATTCGCTATTTAATTCCAAATTAAATACTACACTTTATTAATGAACTTTTACGACTTAAATTCCAAATTTAATCGTTACGGGTCTCAAAGCCCGATTAACGTCCAACGTTAATTTAATTAAAGTCCAATGGGCTTTTAATTAATTTCTTAAGTCGTGGACTTTTGGTCAACTCGGGTCAAACCGAATAACCAAAATCCAATCCGGGAGTTACCCCATAAGCCCAGAAATCAATTTAGGCCCATTAGGCCTAATTAAACTATAAAGGTCCATTAAGTCGCATTTGGGCTTTATGGAAGCGGTTTTGGGCCCAATTGGATCCAATTCATTTGGCCTAAACCCAACTTTGTACAACAAAGCCCAACAAGCCCAACAACAACTTTAAAAGGCCCAAATCCAATTTTAAGCCCATTTAACCAAACACAAAAATTCCAAATTTAATGTTTAATTAAACTAAAGTGTATTAACATAATTAATCACTCAAATCAATATTTCCAAAAAACCAAATTAGTACTAATTAATCATGCCATCAATAACAAAACATGTCCAACACATTTTATCAAAAATCAAACCCAATTTACATGCTCAAAGTCTCGACATTTTAGGGAATTTTATATCCGATTCGGTTTCAATCCAATTAAATCCACAATCGACATAAATCAAAATTCCCGAATGATTTCCAACACATCCAATGATAAAAAAAAATCAAAATCCAAGACATTAAGGGCTAGTCAAGTTTCGGCCAAGCCAACTCATTTTGGGGAAAAATGTTCCAAACACAAATTCATGAAATTGATCCAATCAATCTTCAATTCAACATGATTTAAGCATATTCAAACATCCAATTTAATCAAATCATGTTCAAAATCAATTTACCCAAATTTTAAGCCCTAAACTTTTTCATGCTCAACCTTGCTCAAGATGCCATTGTTGGTTTCTATTAAGGTCCCAAGATCATAAACAAGCATGAAATAAGTGTGAATACAAATCAACGAAGTTACAGAATACTCACATCGATCGGTTGAGCGAAGCTCGAGGAAACAAAACGAACTTTCTTCCCTTGTGGACTGCTCGGTAGTGATTATGTGCAGCTCACTGTTTTTGGCTCGGTTTTGGTCCTTCGTCAAGCTCCAAGCTTCGTCGAACGATTCCTGACTCATGAGTGGACTTCCCTATCACCTTCGCATGTCTCTTGGAGGGCTAGCTCTTGTGATTTTGCCACAAAAATCACACACTCAAGCTTCCCATCTCACGGTTTTTAGACAAAAACCAGTAAGTATTTTTCCCACCATGGGCGTGAGTTGTAGAGAGAAAGAGAGAATAAGAGAAAGTTGTGTTGAATTAGTTGGAAAAGTGTATATCATACACTTATATATTTTCCAAAAATAAATAAGTGATTTACCACTTTTTGGCTTCCAAAAAGTCAAATGGTAAAGCTTTCCAACAACTATCATCAATCAATCAATCACATCAATCAATCAAGTGTCACATCACTCAAAGTGACATGATTTAACGCTTGATGTGACTAGCGATTTGACGCTTGATGTGACTTGCGTGCCGCACTCGAATTCGAAATGTGAATGCGCTCGCAAATAATCTCAGGCTCGGGTTCGCTAATTCCAAATTAACGAATTTTTCGTTGCGTCGTAATTAAATGATTACGCCGAGCGAAATCACTATTCACATCGCTAACGAATTAATTCGTCCGCCTGAATTAAAATCTAATTTTAATTCCTCGTCGAAATCTAATTTCGTTTAATATATCAAATATATTAATTTCTTGATTAATTCCAAATTAATCGTTATCTCTCTTTTAATGATATTTTATCCCAGATTAATTTTCTCTCTCTTCTAATTAATTCCAGATTAATTTAGAGTGTGAGTCATACGTCATCGGTGAATCTTTGGGAAGCGACCCATGAGATCCCCGGATATGTTGGCAGTAAATTCGGTCGTCGGACTATCTGAACACGTAAGTACCTAGTACTACGATTTACCGATTTACAAGACAAGGTTGGCTTCTAGCAAAGCGCCATGCCTACCCAATCTCCAGAAATATCCTTACAGGAATAAAGGATCTATATCAGGCGTAGTATACGTAGTATTGCGTATTTTTATCCAGTATCGGATGATCACGTGCTAGGCCTGGGGCTGAAATTGTGTCTGCCCCGTACGAAGCACATGTCGGATGTCTGGTAACTAGTCTTTATAATCGGATAAACATGACATTTTCATTTTATCCCGATGACTGCAGTACTTAAGAGTACTAGTACCGTATCCTACGTGACCATCATCTTCATATGATTGGAGTGACACTTTCGTCTTGACATCACACCCAACACACTACGATTCTCAATATACCCAGCATTGGCGTACACGAAACCTGTTAAAGCCCTGGACGACCGCAACCAAAGTATATTGATTGTCGCAAGTATTAGCGGTGCAAGTCTCAGGTTAAGACCAAATACACCTACCCTGATTTCGGACTTCCATAGACACGTAGTCATACTACTAATGGAATTCCGAGGGGGTCTATCCAAAGCGAAGTCGTTTCCCGTACCATCGGTAAAATACAACCTCCTATTACACTTGCATGAGTATCATATACCCAAATATATGAGAACTATGCCGTTGTGCCCTCACAACGCGCACAAGTGTAATACTAGTCTTTTACGCATTATCGATGTCCAATCTCGATAATACACTGACTAGGGATATTTAATGATTTATCCTACGTGGACTGATACTGTCTCATATCATTCTCTGTCCAGGAACAAATCACAAGGACCTCTCATCATTTATACATCTAGGTGATCTAATCACAAATGATAAGAGTGCAATCTCCTTTGTCACATAGTTAATTTGTACAACAACACAATGATCTGTACAAATAGTGACGCTATGGGTCATAATTGTCCAACATCAGGTTCCATGTTGACTAAAGCTTCTTGGCCTTCTCGTCTTTCCCTTCTCAACTGTCTGATGGTTCTTTCAATTTCCGGGTCAAGCGGTCGGAGTTCAAAGCTTCTGGTTCGTCTCATGTAGTTTCTGAAAACCTGAAATACAAGAAAACAACAGCAATAAGTAAAAAGAAATTAGATACAAGTAAAGGTATCTAACCCCTAAACTAATAGTAAAAGATAAATAAGTCCCCGGAAACGGCGCCAAAAACTTGACCGGTGCTTACACACGCGTATAACGCAAGCGCACATATCGTTCAAGTAGTATAAAAAGTATCGATCCCACGAGGACTTAATACCTAAACTATTAATTTTATGAGGTCAAATGATTACTAGTATCTAACAGGTTGTTTGATTGATTTGAAATGGTGATGATTCTAAATTTAAAAACAAGTAAATTAAATTATTCGAGAGTAGGTTTTAAGAAAATTCAATATTAAAAACTATCTAGGGTTGTGATTTCTTCCAATATCATTTTAAAGATGAAGTGGTTATTTTATAGTTGGGTAATATATTGATTTATTAACCTGGAACACTAAATTATGTGAAAGCCTCTGTCGATGGTCAGACACAAATACCCAGTTTAACCCAATTGAACCATATGTCTATGTCAACCAAATTATCTGGATTCATTAAGTTTAAGTTCCAATTATGGCTACCCCCGATCGACAGGTATATGTCTATCCTGTAAGGAAATCTATTAAAGGGTTATTTATCTTTAATGAAGATCGTGTGCTATTGAGTCTAAGGTCTTAAACCTAAAATCCCTATGTCTAGTTCATTTTAAGTTTACCTAATCAATTTTATTAGTGGCCAGTTAATAAAAAGCATTAAAATTAAGACTCAATAAATAAATAAATCTTTATATTACCCAAACTATAATCTAACCCCTTTTAAACTGGTGATATTGGAATTCATCACAACCCTAGATAACTAATTTAGTTACAACACATAACTAGGGCTAGTAAAAACTTAAAAGTAAAAGCCATAAAGTAAAAATGCGGAAAAGTAAATACTGAAAAGTAAATTACAATAAAATAAAATGCTAAGGTAAAATGAATTACTTTTACTATTTACTATTTTAGATATCTCCCATAAAATAATATATAAACTTATGATAACATTACCAACCAGCCATATAGGCGGTAACCTGATTAATTCAAATTAAGTCCGACCAGCTATAAAGGCGGTATGATTTGTCCATGAACCTGCCATATAGGCGGTAAGAAAATTTAATTGCCAACCAACCATATAGGCGGTATCCTTAATTAGTCAGGTTTAAACCAGTTTAAAATAAATTACCAACCGACCAATATGGCGGTATCCTTTTTAAGTCAAATTTTAAATAGTGAATATATTATTTTTAAGGGAGATTAATCTAAATAGTAACTGTAAAAGAATTACATTTCACCCTAGCGAGGGGAAGTTACCTCATCATGGTTGAATAGTAAAACTGAAACAGTAAAAACAAGATAAATTACTATTACTATTACAAAAAGTAATTACTATTACAGAACGTAATTAAAAATTAATTACAAAACTGAAATTAAAGAAACTAGGTAGGAAACTCTCTATTTACATCAGAGAATTCAGAGGGAGAGGTGCAATTGAAACTAAAATCTCGAGCTCAATTTATAGACTTCGGTAGGCCATGGGTGTCGCGACGCCAAAGGCTTTGGCGTCGCGACGCTCGAACAGTTCACTTGGTGCACGCATTTTGACTTTGACTGTTGACACGGATTTCGTCGGCCCAATAAGAATTCGACATGTGGCACGTGGTAAGATTCGGTTCAATGAGAAGATGACACGTGTCACGCGGAGTGTCGGCACCATAGGCTTGTAACACGTGTCCCAGCGCATGTTAGCGAATCCTCTGTGATGGTGACATGTGGCACGGCGCACGTTAACAAAGTCAACTTTTCAGATTCTGACACGTGGACTCGGCACACATTAGCAAGGGACCGGCGCACTTTAGGCGTCGCGACGCCAAAGGCATGTGCGTCGTGACGCGCCAAATTACCAAAATGTCCTTTTTCCAATTTTCACTGTTTTGGTCCAAATCACCTCCAGAATATCCTGAAACTTTATTTATCTACAAAATAAGACAAAACACATCAAAATATTCACAAAACTCAAGAAATTATACAAAATATTAATTTAAATGAGTGGGAAATAGTGATAGATTTACCACTCATCACCTATATGATCGGTTGGTAATATCACTGATAATTTCTATATTATAATAAGGGAGATTTCTAAATTAGAATTAGTAAAAGTGGATCCCCTAACCCCCAGCATTTTATTTTTATTCTAGGGAAGTGATTAAACACAATATTAACATGCTTAATAATTGATTTAATTATATTATGGGTAATTCTTTAGTTTTTTTATTGAATCTTAAGCCTAATGCTTCTTGTTGCCTGATCACCAATAAGATTGATGTGGTAAACTTAAAATGAACTTGGAAAATGGATTTTAGGTTTCAGCCTTAGATTCAATAGCTCACGATCTTCCTTGAGGATAGATAACCATTTAATAGATTTCCTTACATGATATGAATATACATGTCGGGCGGGGTAGCCATAATTAGAACTTGAACTTAATGAATTCAGGTAACTTGATTAACATAGGAATATGATTAATTGGGTTATTTTGGGTATTTGCATCTGACCATTGGAATAGGCTTTTGCATATCTTCGTGTTCTAGGTTAACAAACTAATTAATTACACATATATAAGACAATCAATTCATCATTAAAATAATATTGTGTGGAATCACAACCCTAGATTTTTGTGTCTTTTGTTTATTTTTCCTTTGTATTTTCTTTTGTGTCTTTATTTATTTATTTAACAAATCCACATTCAACCAACAAAAAACAATCAATCCATTCTCTCTTTAATTAGATACCTATAAATAAATAGTATCAATAATTAATAACAACAGTAGAAATTAAGTCCTCGTGGGATCGATATTTATATACTACTTGAACGATACATGCGTTTGCGTTATACGCGTGTGATTACGCCGGTCAAGTTTTTGGCGCCGTTGCCAGAGACTTATTTTTCTTGAATTATTAATTTTGAAGTTATCTAATTTACTTTTATCTAATTTTCTTTATTTTTATTTGTAATTTTTATTTATTTCTTTTATTTTTCAGGTGGTTGAAAAATGGAACACTATTGGGAGATAGAAAGATTACGAGCTTTACTAGAAGAATATACACCCCAATTCAGGGAGCAACAGTCCGGTTTGTTGAGGCCTGTTGTCCAGCCCAACAATTATCACTGGATGCCAAAACCAAGCAATACTACTTTTGCTTAACAGAACACAATGAGGAGATGTGCAATATGTGATGGTAACCACCCGAGTGATCAATGTATATACATTTCAGAATGGAAGAATTATCGGAATCATTCAAGGTACGAAGAACCAGCATATTTCACTGAACCTTATTATCCATCTTATCCACCATCCACCTACGATCTTCATCAAGAACCAGAACGATATTCACCAGAGGAAAAACAGATGATGAGAGAAATGGTGGACATGCTCAAGAAAAGTAATGAAAAGTGGGATGCAATGCTTCAGAGTCAAGAGGCAACTATTCAGAGACTGACTGATCAAACAAGACAATTAACAGAAGACCAGGGCTATATACCTCAAGGAGCATTTTCAGATGACACTTATGAAGCCTTCAAGTACCAAACATTTCACGATGACACTTTAGCAAAGGAGGAGGCTGAGCAGTGTCAAGAATCTGAGGTATCAGTTCAGGAATTTGATTTTTATTATTCGGACTCTGTAGAGGATGAAGAAGCAGAGCTGTTTGTGCAAATAAAAATTGAGGATGAAATTATATATCCTTAAAATGAAGATCTTGGAGCTTCCATTGCACAGATGTTTGAAGAAGATCTACCTGAGCCAGTCATATCAACCTCAGATTGATACTTATGGAGCATACATTTCACATATGACAGATGAAGAATTGAATGTGGAAATCCTAAAATACATCTGTGAAGAAAATGTGGAGTAAGAAGCAGAGCAAATGGATGAGCAACTGTCTGACCAAATTGAAGATCTCAGACATTCAAGAGAAACATCACTGTTTTGGGGAGTATAGATCAAAGACATCACCCAAAAGCTTGACAGAATGGAACTCTCATTCCAAGTCAAGCACCATACGAGACCTCCTGATTTTCTTTCTTTCTTTTCAGGAACCACTTAAGCGACAAAGATTAAAAAGGTGGCACAAGCACTGAATGGGACAAAATTTTTTTGCCACTTTACCGTTAGAAGAGAACCTTCAAAAGCAATGCTCATGGGATTGTCTTTAATCGGACGTCCAAAACCATGCGGAAACCTCCATAACAGATGGATTTCAGTCACGTCTGGTTGAAGATGAAAAATTTAGCACTAGCAGTGAGGAAACCCATGCAATTTGTTTTAATGTCTATTTTTATATTTTGTGTATACATGTTGTAGAGTTTTTAATTTTGTGTGTTATTTTTATAGGGAAAGGCACAAACGAAGCATTTAAGGAGGAATGGTGTTTGGCAATCACAAAGATGAGATTTAAGTCATTAGTGATGGCTGAATAAAGAATGGATTCATGAGACGCATCCTAATGGATTTATATACCAAACGAGTGGCGTATTGCGTACATAATTCTGTTGCCTTAATAATTGCTTTGATTTGCTTTTCTTTTGTTATTTTCTTTTATTTTCGCCGACGAGATCTATACTTTTTGACTTTCACGATTTATTTTAACGTTCATTGTCATTTGACAGGTACTAGTGCTATTTTTACTCACCCTTTACAGGATCTATAAATTCAGCTCGTCATTCTTCTCTTCTACACATTCAGATAAACATCCAAATAAGAGAGAGAAAATAGAAGCAACTTCACAACAGCAAGTCAATAAAATCTGTGTGTTCTGTAGATCTAACTCTGGCAATAAACCAGAGTTCGTTGAGGCTGCAAAGGAATTGGGGAGAGTTATAGCAGAACGAAATATGCACATAGTATATGGCGGTGGAAATCTTGGATTGATGGGAAACATTTCAAAAGCCGTTCAAAAGGGTGGCAGTCACATTTTAGGAATCATTCCAAAAACTTTGGCGGACAAACACATAATCGGAAAAAACAAATGGAGATGAACGCATTATCTCGGGTATGTCTGAACAACTCCTTGAAATGGTCAAAACTGTTGATGCTTTTATTGCTTTACTAGGTTGGCTCGGAACGTTTGAAGATATATTCACAGTGGCATCATGGGCGCATTTGAACATTCATCGGAAGCCTATTGGATTACTTAACATTGATCATTTTTTCGATTTTCTGTTTGTATTTCTTGCGGAAGCCAAAAGACATGAGTTCGTCACAAAAATCAGTACAAGATATTTTCCTGACTGCAACAAAGGCTGAAGAATTAATTAACCAAATCCTAGCCTTTGAACCAAAAATCGACCCAATTCTTTCCAAGTTAAACTGGTCAAATAGCGATCGTGGAAAAAAGCGTAAATTGGACATAGATCTTAATCGATAATTTTTCGTAGAATTTCAGCTAACCAGGTATATCTTCTAAACTCTTCTTCTACTTTTTCAGACATTGGGGACAATGTCTCATTTAGGTTTGAGGGAGGGGAATAGTTAATAGTATCTTATTTTTATTGTGTTATGTTTAGTCCAAAATTTTTCGAAAAATTCAAAAAATTTGAAAAATTTTACAAAAATTAAAAAAAATATTTTGAGTTTTTGTTTTTAACTTGATTAATTAGGTGAAATTGGTGAGAGATAGTTGTGTAAGGAGTTTCCACTATTGATACGTATCTCAAACCTATTTTCGAAACAAGTTAATTTTTGTTTATTTCCTTTTGAATTATTTAATTTGTGAGTTCTCCATAAAACTGACTAAAATGAATCTTCATATGCTTAGTTGGCAGGTATTATCAACATGCATGGTAACATACAGACATGAGCTGTAATTGAAAATTTTGTAATATTCAGTACTCTAGTTTAATTGGAGGAAGCATCTATAAATGGCAATGGAGTAAAAATAAATAAAAAAAATAAAAAAAAAAGTGTGAAAAAAAAACGTTTGAGATCCGAGTTATTAAGTCCGTATGGGTGTTTTAACACCTAGTTCCCTAAAACCAACTGGTTTGGAAGTCACTGGCCCAAAGCTCGCTACATGGATCGAAGATGTTGCAAAAAATATATATATCTGAAGTCTGAGTAATTAAGTCCGTAGGGGTGTCTTAACACCTAGTGCCCTAAAGCCAACTGGTTTGGGAGCCACTAGCCCAAAGCTCGCTACATAGACGGAATATATTGTATATAAATAGAAAAAATCAAAAACCAAAGAAAAAATCAGAAAAATCAGAAAAAATTATTCCATTGTTACAAAAATGTGTGAATTCTGATAAAACTTTAAGACATAGATATTACTCTCTTCTCAACTGTACTTGTGACTATTGTGGGCAAAATGAGTTGATTAATATTTTTTTGGTTGTGTATATGAAGAATGGTAAAAATAATCAGAGAATTTACTTATTCGGTAATTTAGAAAGAAAGAAAACAACTACTAACTTGGAGTATAAGTTTCACATGTTTAGTCACTAACTTCTTTATTCTCTTGTATTTTGCTTTTGTGTGCATTAGTTTTACTATCTTTTTACTTTTATCAAACTTTTGTGGGTATCGTTGATGTAAGCTCTCACGAGACTACAATTCGTCCACTAGGGACACCTAGGGGTTTAAAGGCTTGTTGCAAACGCTAAATGCAACCGTGATCCATACGAAAGTGGCTTAGTTTAATTTAGTCTTAGTTGTTTATTTTATTTTATTGTTTTTCTTGAGGACTAGCAAAATGTTAGGTTTGAGTGTGTGATGAGTGGAAAATATATCACTATTTCCTGCCCCTTTTACTTAATATTTGTATAGTTTCTCGGGTTTGATGAACGTTTTGATGTGTTTTAGTTTATTTTGCAGATAAAATAAAATTGGAACTCAATGGAATCATTTAGGATGAAATGTGGAACAAATAAAGGTAAAAACGGGACTTGACAATTTGATTTTGGAGATTGGAAACTTGAAATGGCGAAGTACAGTTTCAGAAATTCCAATTTTGCGTAATTATCGTATTTTGGCCATAACTTTTTACTCCGATATCAGATTGAGGTGATTCAAGTTTCAGATTAAACAAGACTCAATGATCTACAAATTTTAAGAACAAAATAATTTCGAATTCGGAAGATTTCATGACCGAATTTGATGAAATATCCGGAAGTGTGTTATGTGTAATTATTAAAATTATTTTCAAAACAAAAAAAATAAATAAAAATTGTCAAACTTCCACCAAACATGCTTGCATGTTTGTTGAAGGATTTGGTGCCATGTTTGGTGGAGCAATTGGTGGAGCAATTGGTGGAGAAATTGGTGGAAGTCTTTAGATTTTCCTATAAATACCAAGTCATTTCATTTGTAATTCTCATGCTTTCCTTAGGTTTTTGTAAGGAATTTAAGGATTGCATCTTGTTTGTTTATTTTTTGTAATTTAAATTATGTATTTTTATTTTCAGTAATAGTAGTAGTTTCTTTTCTTTCCTTTTCTTTTATGTTTTGTAGTTAGATTTCCGCTGGGGGAAGGGTGAAACTTTTATTATTTTAGTTTAGATAAATCTCTCTTAATTATAATATGGAAATTATAATTTAAATTAAAGGATTACGGCCTTAATGGCTGGTTTTATTTATTTGACATAATGTGACACCGCCTATATGGCCGGTCTTTAGGTGACAGATGATTACCGCCTATATGGCTGGTTTATGAACAAATAATAACACCACATTTATGGTCGGTTGGACTTAATTGAAAATATGACTTAATGAGGATACCGCATATATGGTCGGTTGGTAATATTATTGATAATTTCTATATTATAATAAGGAGATTTCTAAATTAGAATTAGTAAAAGTGGATTCCCTAACCCCCAACATTTTATTTTTATTCTAGTGAAGTGATGAAACACAATATTAACATGCTTAATAATTGATTTAATTATATTATGGGTAATTCTTTAGTTTGTTTATTGAATCTTAAGCCTAATACTTCTTGTTGCCTGATCACCAATAAGATTGATGTGGTAAACTTAAAATGAACTTGGAAAAGGGATTTTAGGTTTCAGCCTTAGATTCAATAGATCACGATCTTCCTTGAGGATAGATAACCATTTAATATATTTCCTTACATGATAGGAATATACCTGTCGGGCAGGGTAGCCATAATTGGAACTTGAACTTAATGAATTAAGGTAACTTGATTAACATATGAATATGATTAATTGAGTTATTTTGGGTATTTGCATCTGACCATTGGAAGAGGCTTTTGCATATCTCTGTGTTCCAGGTTAGAAAACTAATTAATTACACATATATAAGACAATCAATTCATCATTAAAATAATATTTTGTGGAATCACAACCCTAGATTTTTGTGTCTTTTGTTTATTTTTCATTTGTATTTTCTTTTGTGTCTTTATTTATTTATTTAGCAAATCCACATTCAACCAACCAAAAGCAATCAATCCCTTCTCCCTTTAATTAGATACCTATAAATAAATAATATCAATAATTAATAACAACAGTAGAAATTAAGTCCTCGTGGGATCGATATTTTTATACTACTTGAACGATACGTGCGCTTGGGTTATACACGTAAGATTACGCCGGTCAGCTCTCTATTTCAATCTGATCATATGAGCGTCGCGACGCGCAAGACCTGGAGTCTAACATTTATTTAAAAGCAAAAATAAATAGAGAAAAACAAAAATTGGGGCTCACTATATATTGAGGTCCAATTTCGTTTTTGCCAACTCCTTGCACCTTCTAACATTTATTTAAAGCAAAAATAAATATAGAAATAAATCTTCTCATTCACACTTTCTTGATTATCAAAGCTTGCTACATAGGTCTTCATATCATTTTAGAGAGCTTGGATTTACTTGGGTTAACAACTCACATCTTTAATATTCTTTATCATTTGTGAGTACCCAAGTGATATTGTAAAACCTTCATATCTTAAACACATGTGGTTGTGAAAATCCCTTATTAAGTGGATATACTCAAAATGGTAAATTTGTAAAGGTTTTGAGTGAGCCTATGAGATAAAACTATTGTGTAAAGATTTGGAGTGAACCTAGGAAAAAACTCTTAGTTTGTGAGTGAGCCACGGAAAAATCATAGTGTAAAGTATGAAATCACTTTTGAATAGTTGAAAGTTTCAAGCTTGACTTAGAGAAGTGGATGTAGGCATTATTGGTCAAACCACTAAAAATTACGTACGGTATCAATTTCTCTAATCATTACTCTTTTCAATATCACAAGTGAAAATTCGATTTTATCCTAAGGTTCTGACCCATGCGGAATACTAGTCTATACTAGTCTATCTAAGACAAGTCAAAGGTAGAGCAACTATGGTTTGAATCATCAAGCACCCTTAACTCTAAGCAGATAAAAAATAAAGTAAATATCAAGACAATAATGAGAATCACACAAGAAATTTTGTTGACGGAATGGAAAACTCGTGCGAGTAAAAAATCACTTCTGGTATAGGTTACCACCACAATCCACTATAATATAGAAAACTTACAACGATGGTATATGACCTATGGTGACAACCGAGTGCATACCACACTACTGTCCATTCGGAATCGGCTATGGAGTTTACGTCCGGGTTTCCATCCAATATACCAATGGAATTCATGATGCACTTATTAAGCCTATATTTTTAGAATTTCCAATTTTAAACCATTAAACCAATTAATCTAATTAATTTGATTTCATGCATATCATATTCCAATTTAAATTTTTTAAATTTCATAAAATAATATTTTATGTCTAGAATATTCATGCATCAAAAACATGTTATGGCATGTGAAAATGCAAGAGTAGGCACCCTAAGCTATATGACATGTTATTCAAACATTTCGAATTTAAACATGCATATTACATAAAAAAAAATTACATTGACTAGGCTCTTATTTTTCCTATACTAATCTAATTAGTACAAATATTCCAAGGCATCTTTTTACCTTCAACTCTTGACTACATGGGTTGTCCTACGGAAATTATGCTCCTCGAGTAGTAACATTCGTAATATATGGATATAATATTTCAATTAGTCGTGTGCTCACTACGGACTACATTAGCTCTTTGGCTCGTAAGACATGCTTTCGTATGGTAATCATCTACATAAGTTGTCGTCAAACTTATCATGCCTATGCTTACCATAACTTCCCACAACCACGGTCCACATTTACCAAACATTGCTCAATTACTGCCTAAGTGTTTTCATTGGCAATGTGCTCCAGATTACAAAGAATGGAACTTTTACATAGGAAAATAAAATATACAATACTTGTAAAATTGGCCTTATGGCCTTATATTCCCAAAACTGAAAACAACATAAAATAAGAGTCGGAAAAATTTACGATCAGTGCAAAAATCATTCATCACATGATTCAATAATAAACATTCATCTTATGAACATTAATATGTGCATACTCATCTAAACATGCATATAATAATTTATATCTCATATAAATAAATGAAAAAGTAATTTCAAATGAAAAAAAAGGTTAAAAATACTTTTCAACCTCGCTCTTGATGGCAATTGTATGATTCAATTTTCTAGTGCAGCGGAAATGCCTTAGGCACCTCGAGATCGGCATTGAAAAAAAATTTATGCCCTTCTCTTTGCTTGGTCGAATGTAGTCAGCTCATTCACTAAAATTTTGCTTTTGTTTTTAACAAAATTTCAGCCCCGGAATAGCAGCTCAGATCTGGACTATTTTGGAACCAAAATACGCTCAGCTCACTACTAAAATCAGCCATTATTTTGTGTCAACCACACCAGTATTTCAAGTTTGATTTTTAACCAAAAACAGCCTCACAACACTCTTGAAATACCCATTGATTCCCTAATTTTTCTGGATTAAAATCAAATCAAACTAAACCCCGAAATCCCAAAGTAAGTGGCGGCAGTGAGCAAAATCTGCTCACTGCCGTGAGGTTGATGAAAAGAAGATGAAGTTGATTTTTTGTTCGACACCAAATAGCCTTATGTGCTATGGCTCGCAACTAATATAGAATAGTGTGGGCTAAACTCACAAACTAATCTCTAAACACTTTACAAATTAAACAATTATCACAAAATAACTTTCAGTTTTTCTTATTCTTGTTTTTCTTTAACACTTGAGAGAAAACTTAGAACATCCAAATGTGGATAGGGTTTGGAATGACTTGGATTTCCAAAAAAAAAAATTATAATTTTCTTTTTATTCTTAGGGCTTTGATTTTTAAAAATAAACAAAGCCTTTCCCCTCCTTCTATAAGAAATTCGGCCAGCCCTAAGATTGAAATCCAAAAATTTTACAACATCAATATTTTATTTAATGTCATCATCATGACAAATGGATGTACAAAATCAAATATATTATTACCTTTTTAAAAATATAACTTCCATTCCAACCAAAAGGTTTCCAAAAACCTATTTTTGGAAATACATAATTTAAACATTTATTAAATTATACAATATAATTCAATAACTTATAATAAATAACTATCATATAATTATTTATTATAAAACCATATATTAAAATTAACATATAGTTTCAAGTGTGACAAAATAATATTATTAATCATATTAAAAATATTTATATATAATATATGTTAGTATATAATTGGACTATCCAATTATATTTAATATGCTACAGTTAATCGAGCTAGCACGGGGACCAAATGGACATACGGTTCTGAGCTCCAGTAATCCTGGAATATTAATTAAACTCTTAATTAAATATTCTGAATTATTAACGTCAGGTTATTCCACTAAAAACCCGAAGTTGTACTCGTGTTGCCATAGATAAATAATATAAGCCGAACTACGTCGGTGTCCATCGATATAGTCATTACATACGGATTGGCGCTTCACGGGTATCTCATAATTAAAGTCGGGTCATAATATCTGTTATACCCCTCTAATTATTTTTTACCTTAAGTACCATTGATTCTCTAATGAACGATTTATTCATAACCATTATGAATGTTAATCTTTCTATTCACAATAAAAAGATTTGAACGCTCTAATCGTTCAAGTACCGAATCAGCCCTCAAGGAAGATACTCTTCTATTTCTCGCAAGAATGAGTGAACTCCCTATCTATGTAACATGTCTCCAGCTACACACCAAACCATGTCCCCAAAGTATGTAGATATTGGTTCAAATTGCTACACCAACCCTACCTTTGTAAATAAAATGACATAACCTGCCATGTAGGAGTTCGTAGCACACTCAGGATTCAGATCAATCCATAGATGATCATATAGTGTATTGAAATGAATTTCTTTATTTAACAGATATTATAAGAAACTCATTTTTATCTGGTCATATAAGGTGCCTTCATTCTCATGTCACCACATGAATGATCTCGGATCAAGGTCGTCATGTAATTATAGAATGAACCGCAACTATAGATAAACCAAAAACAAAATATCCACTTTGTTTGCTATATATGGACTATTTTAGATTACTAACTTCAGGCTTAAATACTCTTTTGTATGACACTTATACACTAAGTCTGAAAGCACATGAGTAATCAAAGGTATACAAGATAATTTACAATATATTATTTAAATCAAATATTTGATAAATGAATAATGTAATTTTTATTTCACAATACATAATTATGTTTACATTACATGAAGCTCTAGGGCATATATCCCAACAACAATGACAACTGAAAATAGAGAGAACAACATGAGTCAGATGTTGATCCATGATCACTTTAAGCTAGTTATTGATGATAATTATTCTAGGATTACGCACCAACCGATCAATGCCAATAATTTTGAGTTGAAACCTTCATTCGTCAACATTGTGCAACAGAACCAGTTTAGGGGTTCGGCTGTAGAGGGTCCCAACATTCACTTGAGGATGTTCCTAGAGATGGCTGATATATTTAAGATGAATGGAGTAACTGAAGAGACAATCAGGCTGTGCTTGTTCACATTCTCTTTAAGGGACAAAGAAAAAGGTTGGTTGCAATCTATACCGATGTGAAACATCATGACATGGGAGGGTATAGCCCCCAAATTTCTTGTGAAGTTCTTTCCACCCGTTAAATCAGTCTAACTAAAAACAAAGATTAGCACATTTAAGTAGTTGGAGACCGAGAACTTATACGAAGTGTGAGAGTGTTTTAAAAATCAACTCAGGAGGTGCCCACATCACAATTATGAAGATTGGGTCCAGATTCAACTATTTTATAATAGGTTGAATGGTCCAAACATGACTATGGTTGATGCAGTTGCCGAAGGAACCATGTTCAAGAAAATTACTGAAGATGCTTACGCTCTATTGGAGGAGACAATCGTTAAGAATTTCTAATGGCCAAGTGAATGCTCGATGATGACTAAGGTGGCTGGTATAGTTCAAGTGTTATGCCTTACGACTAATATAGCAACATTGACCAATCAAAGGGCCCAACCATCTATTGAGGCTAAAACTAACAAAATGATCTTACCAGACGGTGGAGGAAGTTTTGAGCATGCCCAGTTGTAAGATTCATTAAAGGCTCTCAACAACTTCCATCACCAAAAGTTGTAAGTGTTCCTAGAACATGCCAAGATCGTTTAAGAGTGATTTGTGTGTGAAATAATCAAAGAGAGTTGCGGAAAATACTTACATTGATCGGATGAGTTCAAAACTTTTTATGCATTTCGGTAGAAGCTCCAAGCCTTCTTGAGTGTTTCCAACACTTGGGTGAGTTTCTCTATCACCTTGATTCACTCATTTAAGTGCTAGCTTGAACAAAAAATGAAAGAAAAATTGCTCTGTAAGAGAGACAATGGTGTTCGGCCAAGGCAAGAATGAGAGAAGAAATGTGAATAGTTCATGTTTTCCAAAAATAATTAACCTTTTATATTTTTGGTTGGTGTGTTGGAATAAATCTAATTTATTTTATTCAACCACTTCCATCACTTTGATTTGAGTTAGTGTGTTGAGCAATTAATCCAATTAATAAGCTCAACCGCTTGCATCATAAATAGTGACAAGTTGATGTAAGTTGGTGGGACTCACTTTAAATTCAAAATTCAAGTGGTTCGCTCAACACACTTCGGGCTCGGGTTCGCTTAATCCGATTAAACGAATTTTCCGTCGCGACATAATTAAATCCAATTTAATTAAATAATAGTGCCTCGCAAAATTATTACGAAAGTCGTTCGCGAATTAATTCCAAATTAATTCATTCCCTTGAATTAAAATCCATTTTAATTCCGCATTGAAATCTAATTTCAATTAATATATCAAATATATTATTTTAGCCCAATTAAATAAATTAAATAGTAAAATCTAATTTCACTATTAAATTAATCGCGTTCTCTCTTCTCAGCGAATTTAATCCCAGATAAATTCTCGTCGTAATTAATCCTAGATTAATTCTTTCTCTTTTAATTAATTCTAGATTAATTTATTGCCGTAATTAATCCCAGATTAATTTTCTCTCTCATAATTAATCCCAGATTAATTTTCTGTTCGAGTCAAATCTCAACGGTGAATCTTCGGGAAGCGACCCAAGAGATCCCTGGATATGTTGACAGTAAATACGGTCATCGGACTATCCGAATACGTGCGTACCCGGTACCACGTTCTTACCGATTTACAAGACATGGTTGGCTTCTAGCAAAGCACCGTGCCTACCCAATTCTCCAGAAATATTCTTTAAAGGAATATGTAATCTTTGTCAGGCGTAGCATACGTAGTATTGCGTATTACGATCCAGTATCAGAATGTCACATGCTAGGCCTGGGGTTGGAATTGTGTCTGCCCCGTACGAAGCATATATCGGATCTCTGGTAACTAGTCTCTATAATCGGATAATCATGACCTTGTCATATTATCCCGATAGCTGCAGCATACAAGAGTACCAGTTCCGTATCCTGCGTGATCATCATCTCCATATGACTGAAGTGATACTTCCATCTTGACATCACACCCAATACACTACGATTCTCAGTATACCCAGAATAGGCATACAAAGAACCTGTTAAAGCCTCGGACGACCAAAACCAAAGTATACTTATTGTCGCAAGTATTAGCGATGCAAGTCTCAGGTTAAGACCAAATACACCTACCCTGATTCGGATTCCCATAGACACATAGTCATACTACCAATGAGATTCCGAGGGGTCTATCCAGAGTGAAGTTGTTTCCGTACCATCGGTAAACAAAACCTCTTATTACACTTGCATGAGTATCCAATACCCAAATATTTGAGAACTATGGTGTTAGGCTTCCATAACACGCACAAGTGTAATACTAGCCTATTACGCATTATCGATGTCCAGTCTCGATAATACTACGACTAGGGATATTAATGATTAAACCTTACGTGGATTAATACTGTCTCATATCTTATTAATCTGGTACTAATCATATGAACTTTTATCATTTATATATCACGGTAATCCAATTACAAATGATAAAAGAGCAATTTCATTTGTCACATAGTTTATTTGTACAACAACGCCATGTTCTGTACAAATAGTGATGCTATGGGTCCTAATTGTCCAACACCAGTATGAGAAAAATGAAAACTTCAACAACTATAGATGTAATCTTATACCTAACTATTATCATCTGAACATGTCATATGCGAATACAAATAATGTCTTGCAACCTCCCATGGGTTCAACAATCAAAAGGCTGAGCAGAAACCATCCTTAAAAGACCTTGCTAAAACTTTAGAGAGGTTTGAGAAGAATAAGTCGTGATTGAACAACATTGAAACCATAAGGAAATATGGGGGAAACAATTAAATCTTTAGAAGTCCAGATTGACCAGCTTGCTATATTGCAAATCAATAAAAATGGGCGATTCCTAGAAATACTGAGATCAACCCTAAGAGGCAATGTCAGGCCATTACCCGTCAGAAGTGGATTAGAAATTAGAGATGCATATAAGGACCAAGACAGTCAAGACAAAGAGGCGGCATTTCAGAAGGAAAAATAACGAAAGAAGAGAACAGTGCAACAACTTCTCCATATAAGCAACCTTCATCCCAAAGACACCTTTTCCATATCCCCATCACTTTCAAAGGAAGAAGTTGGATAATCTATTTGCCAAGTTCCTATATATCTTTAAAAATCACCATATTAACATTCCTTTCGTAGACGCGTTGGAACAAATGCCTAACTATGTGAAGTTTATGAAAGAGATGATGTCCAAGAAGAGGAAGCTGGCCGATTTTGAAACAGTAGCACTCATAGAGGAGTGTATTACCACTATTGGAAATTGAGACTTTGGTAAGGCGCTATGCGATTTGGGTGCAAGTATCAATCTCACACCTTTTATCCATCTACAAATAATTGGGCCTAGAAAAGGCAAAGACAACCACCATCACATTGAAGCTAGCAGATAAATCATTCATCTATCCGCAAGGAATAGTAGTGGACATGTTGATTAATGTGGAAAAGTTCTACTTCCCTATTGATTTCCTTGTCCTTGATATGGAGGAGGATCATGACGTCCCAATCATCCTTAGGAAACCTTTCTTAATAATAGGCAGAGCGATCATTGATATGTAAAAAAGAGAACTGTCAATGCGAGTGCAGAACGAAGAAGTTACCTTTAGTGTTTTCAGAGTCATGCTGAGTCCTCAAGGTGATGAAAAATGTGATAAACATTATAGAGAAGGGAGTTGCAATGGACAATGACCATGTGTTATGTGTGTCTCCATGTATTCAAGCCAACACGCAGGATGAACCAATAGTCAAGCAACCAACGAACAAAGTTTATCCATTAATGTTTATCCAAAGTGATTTTTTCAAAAAACAAAAAGAACTATGATAGAGTTAGATTTTATACCATTCAAAACTGTCGAGTGACATTAATGTTTTCCTAATAGTGTATTTATTGGTATATACGGTAATTTAAATTTTAAAAGGAAAAAACCACCAAGACATCCCATGTTTGCATAAATGTATGTTTATGCTCTTTTTCAGAAATAGTCACATAAATACTTTTTGGAAGATCATGATTTTTAACCTTTAGTGACCGTACTGTATTTCTTAGGAACATAATTATCTATATTATAAAGCACAATGGTGTTGGAGGAAAGAGAGTGCATCCAACGGCTCTCTTTATGTGGCTTAATTAACGGCTCAGATCATTTCATTGGTAATTGGAGGAAAGAGAGTGAATTGATTGATGGAAATGGTCAAAATTTTCAAATAAAAAAATAGAAAGTTAAAATAAAATCATTTAATTTTGTAACAACGTGCCGTAGGCACGGGCCAAATATTGTAACACCGTGCCGTAGGCACGGGCATCATTTAATTAAAAAATAAAATCATTTAATTCTGTAACACTGTGCCGTGCCGTAGGCACGGGCATCATTTAATTAAAAAATAAAATAATTTAATTCTGTAACACCGTGTCGTAGGTACGGGCCAAATACTGTAACACCGTGCCGTAGGCACGGGCAAAAACTAGTATATATATATATATAATTGAAAAAAAATAAGGTATGTGCATGATATTTTATGAAACCAAAGGAATCTATATGTACACGAGTAAATATTAGGGACTTGATGGCTTTTCCACATTTAAAAAGGAAAAATTACAAAATTGATCCATTAATTTTTTTCATTCTCAAAATTAACCCAACTTTTAAAATATATTTTATTGACTAAAGATAAAGTTTTTGTACCACATTACTCTCATAACTTGAATTAGAGAACTTAAGTCTTCAATACAAATTTAAGACTAAATCAATACACAATCTTGTTATTTCTCCGATAATCTAAAATAAATTCATCAAAAACAAAATTATAAAAAATATAATCATCTATCATAACACTTAATATGTTTAAATTAGTCAAAAATTAAAGTCAATTTGTAAAAAAAAATGATTTTTTTGAAAAATATTACAGATGAGCATCGATTTCCGATGCCTAGGCAGCCACACCTGCGCCTCCACAGGCTTTAAGGCTGTAGTTGGCGCCCGCGTGGGCGTCTGTATTAGCTTCGTGGCCTCAGCAAGCGCCCACACGGGCATCCAAAGCCTCAACAAGCGCCCCCGTGGGTGCCTAGAGCCCTTAAGAATGTGGACGTCCAAAACCTGCACTTGCAAATTTTTTCTCGAATTAATTTCAATTTCTTTCCTTTTAAATTATATTAAGTGTTTCCTAACTTAATAATTCATACAAAATTATCATAACAACAAAATCCAATTAATAAAATCATCATTAGCCATACAAATTTTGTTTGATTTTTCGGTTGGAAGAAAAAGAAAGAGGAAATGATGGGTTGTTGTTTAACTATGTATAATTTGGGAAGAAATTGTTATATTTTAGAATTATACATATTTCTCAAAATGTGAGTTAATTTTGAGGATGGAAAACGATAATGACTCAATTTTATAAATTTCCTATTTAAAAATGATAAAATCAAAGTAATCGACCGTCTAAAACTAAAACTAAAAAATTTAATAATTTTGGATACCTGATATTATAATTGATTTCAGAAATTTAACCGATAATAATTAAATTTGGGATTTGGAAATTATAAGTGTTATGGATTTTAATATTTAAGAGAGAACGGTAAAATGAAAGGGCAAGCAAGCAGCGTTGCGGTGTAATTAGTCAACTAATTAATTAGTTTTATTAAATGCGTAGAGTCAATTAGGATTCCTTTTTTTTTTTTTTTTTTTTTAAAAAAAAGAAAGAAAAAGAAAAAGAGTCAATTAGGATTCCAAATTCAAAAAAAGGTGATCATCATCATCACCAGCAATCATCTTTATCCATTAGCGTCAGCTGCGTAACGACTTATATCTCCTCTCCTTGATCATATTTAATTTTGATATTGTGAAATTGGAAGTTGATAGTGTGTGTGTGAGAATGAGGATCAAGGAGACTGAAGGAGTATCAGCTTCCACTAAACATCTTGTCTTCGCTTATTATGTCACCGGTCACGGATTTGGCCACGCCACTCGCGTTGTTGAGGTTCAACTCTTTTTTATTTATTTATTTTCTTTTTTATTTTAATTATTTTATTATATTTGATTTGATTTGATTTGATTTGATTTTCAATTGTTTTGATATGATAGGTTGTGAGGAATCTGATTTCGGCGGGTCATGATGTGCACGTGGTCACCGGTGCACCTGATTTTGTCTTCACTTCCGAAGTTCAGTCACCTCGCCTCTTCATTCGCAAGGTTACTTCTCTCTCTTTGTTTTTTTTTGTTTTTCCAATTATTTTAACTAATTGTATTACGTATATGATCAAGGAATTAGTTTGCAGAATGTGATCAAATTTTAACTGTTATTCAAAATTTATGATGTGAGGGATCATCAGGTGCTTTTGGACTGTGGAGCTGTGCAGGCTGATGCCTTGACTGTAGATCGCCTTGCCTCATTGGAGAAGGTTTATGAATTTTGGACGACATCTGTTCAATCTCTTTCTCATCCCACTATTATATTTATCTGCATTTTGTTTTTCCTTTTGGTCATTATTAGTATTCAGAGACAGCAGTGGTTCCTCGCAAATCTATTTTGAAAACAGAAGTAGAGTGGCTGAATTCCATCAAAGCTGACATAGTGGTACTTCAATCCTTCCTTTATTTTTTTTGATCTCTTAGCTAAACTTAGAGCGAAAGTTTTCTGTTATGAACATGGAACATTATGTATCTATTCCAAATGAATGTTGAAACAGGTTTCAGATGTTGTTCCAGTTGCATGCCGTGCTGCAGCTGATGCTGGAATTCGCTCTGTTTGTGTCACCAACTTTAGGTAACTTTTATCTACTGCCATTTCTCTTGTATGTTATTCTTATTTACCTTTTTTCTAATTTCCATGTCATTGACTCAAAGTTTCTTGCAATCTATCTATCTATTATTAAACTTTTAAGGAAGTTATTCATCTTTTATCTTTTTAAAGCTGGGACTTTATTTATGCGGAGTATGTGATGGCTGCCGGGCATCATCACCGTTCAATTGTTTGGCAGGTGAACTGCATCTTCTCTTATCCATGCTGTTATCTTCTTGGAGTCATGTTGGATCTGATTTTATTAGTTGTTTAACTGGGGCTATAGCATACAAGTATCATATTTCCGTAATGATGTATTTTTGGCATATTGATTAAGTTTAATACCAGCTAATGAGATTCTAGAAGTCCTTAGAGAATTTTTTTCACCAAAGACTGAGAATCAAATAAATTTTAACTCTCATTTACTGAAATGTGTATTATATGTGGACCTCAGACTGCTGGTATGTAAACCGGATTGCTAATGATTTCAATCTTTACTTTTCCATGATCAGGCAGAACTAGAAGCAATAAATTTATATGAAGTTTGAGTTAATAATATTGGTCCCTTTCTCCCTGTGCATATGGTGTTTATGTTTTGCCCATTGCTCTCCATTGGGATAGTTAATTTATATTTATCTTAAACTTATTTGCATTCTGGAAATTTGGAAATTTCATACAGATAGCGGAGGATTATTCTCATTGCGAGTTCCTTATCCGTCTTCCAGGATACTGCCCAAGTATGTCAGTTGTTACAAAACCCCATTAAACTGGGCTTATTTGTATTTATTGACCCTTCCTTGGTCATGTTTATATGATGTTGGCATTTTGTAATGATTGGTCACAACTCGACATTACAGTGCCAGCTTTCCGTGATGTCATTGATGTACCTCTTGTTGTGAGGCGGTTGCACAAATCGCGCAATGAGGTTCAGTGCACAATACTTATCTGATCTTGCAACATTTTGTGAATTACTTCACACTCTATGTTATAAATAATATAATTTACTTTTTAATCTAGGTAAGGAAAGAGCTTGGAATTGGGGATGATGTGAAGCTACTTATCCTCAACTTTGGTGGACAGGTATGATTTCTGATTAACAAATATATCTTGGTTTGTTATAATGAGGGTTTTCCCCTAATCCTATCTTGTTAAAATATTTTGTTAAGGGGTATCTGCATAGGAACTTTCTATTGATGGACGTTTATATTCCTTGTCTGTGGCAAGTTATAATTTCTTGGAGGCTGAAAGAGATCTATTTTATTTGTTTTTAAAAAATAGCTATGAGATACCACACATGTTTGACTGTGTATTGATTAGATATCTGATTTTCTACAGTGGTTGGATAATTTGTTTCCCTCTGGTGAGGTTTTGATACAAATTCTTGCTTAGAATTTAACATTCCCTGTGATTATTTTTGTTGTAATTTTTGTTTTTTTTATGCTTTTATAAAATTCTAGTGGTTACCTCCTGATCTCTGATATACAGCCTGCAGGCTGGAAGTTGAAGGAGGAGTCCCTGCCCTCGGGTTGGAAGTGCCTGGTACTTTTTGTAGCATGTTTTCTGCTTATTCCGTGCAAAATGTACATTTTTACTGAACTTGCATATTGTTCTTCAATTCAGGTTTGTGGTGCTTCGGACAACCCGCTTCCACCCAATTTTATAAAACTACCTAAAGATGCTTATACACCTGATTTCATAGCAGCTTCTGACTGTATGCTTGGTCAGTAAAAAAATTTCTTTGGAAGGTGAACTAGATCACATCTATATTGATTCGCTCTCTATATTTCAGGAAAAATTGGATATGGAACTGTCAGTGAAGCCCTGGCATACAAGCTGCCATTTGTCTTTGTAAGGAGAGATTATTTCAATGAAGAACCCTTTCTCAGAAATATGCTGGAGGTTTGTGTCTATTGCCTCCATTCCAACTCCTCTTCCTCTTTTCCTTTCATGATCATCTGTGTCTGAAAGGGGATTGTTTTTTGCAATTTAAGGTTTTGGGTTCATTTTTTCCATAGACCTGAGACTTTTTGTGTGATTTTAATCCTTTTTTTGTATCTTCTGCCGTTTGTCCTTTCCTTTGTGAAAATCTTGTCACCACTTCATAAATCAAGTTTGATTTTAATAGAAGTTCTCTTGTTTCTTAGCACCCCTCCAAAAAAATAATAATAATGAAGAAAGTAATAATAATAAAATTCTGTGTCGGACTTGAAATCTATTTTTTTATGATTTCCAATGCAGTTTTATCAAGGTGGTGTTGAGATGATCAGGAGAGATTTACTAACTGGTCATTGGAAGCCTTATCTTGAACGTGCAATTAGTTTGAAACCATGCTATGAGGGAGGCATCAATGGTGGAGAGGTGAATTTTCCTTCCTCAATTTCTATGACCCGTTGACCATCTTTTACTTTCATATTTTTGATCTTATGATGCGATTTAATTGTTCTTTTCAAATAGAATATGTTCTCACCCAAATCTATTTTTAGTGGTCTATGTTCATACATTGGTCTCATACACTATGGGATGGTATATATTTTACATCCCAGAGGGGCTATAATTATAGATACCATTGTTTCTGGTACAAAAGTTTCTATAAAAATGGGAAATACCTATCTTTTGAGTGCAGTTTGAGTTTGAGCTATTGATTTACGTAATTGGTAAATTGCCTTTTAGGTTGTAGAGTTGAACGTAATCAGGAGTTGATTATGGAATATAGCTAGTAAGCTTACGTTAGAAGCGAGCTATTGAATCTCTCAGTTATACTTTACACAGCCCGAAACGAAGTTTTATTTGAAATTTATTTATGTGTGCGAACTTGCTATTTGACACCAGAATGGAACTTATACTTAAATCAAGGCTGTCTCTTAACATGTTAATTCAACTAACCAAAGTAAAGAACAATGAAATAAAATCAATTACCGTATCTGGTTTAGAAGTCTTAAAAGTTTTATATTGTTTACGTATAACACGTAATCCATAAATTGACTATGCAGAAGATTCTAAATTTATAATAGTGCATATAAAAAAAAGAAGTTAAAGTAACCTATGTGCTATGCATGGTAACTTGTATTTTGTGACAAGATTTGTATTTTATGGTGAAAATATGATAAAATATGAAAAGACATTACTCGATGATATTTAAAGATCAGTTCAGAATATCAAGGACCAAAGTCCTAAAAAGAGAGGATCGTAAATCTGAATACCTGTGTGATTCTACTCAGGCTGTAGAGGATTCTGTCTTGTGGAAGTGTTGAGGATGAAAATTTCGGAAGCAACATGTATAATACTCTTTTAAATATTTATTGGCAGCATATGAGGTTTAAATCATGTTTAAGCCAAACTTGTTCCATAGTTTTTCGAAATGTGTCATGTTCTGTTTTTATTGTTTTGATATTCTATGATTGGTTACTGATACAATGATATGCATATAGGTAGCAGCTCACATCTTGCAGGAAACTGCTATCGGAAAAAATTATGCATCAGATAAGGTAATGAAATTTGGTGCATGTTTTGTTGTGCTTTCTGGTTATATTTACTTTTGAAAAAAATCTTCTTTGTTTTTTACTTTGAAACTTTTATCAAGTTTATAGATTGTAATTCACATTGATCTGTCAGTAGGAATTTATTTTCTGACTCAGTTTGATAGTTAACTTTGTCATT
Organism: Zanthoxylum bungeanum; assembly: GCA_019454045.1. Taxonomy (NCBI): domain Eukaryota; kingdom Viridiplantae; phylum Streptophyta; class Magnoliopsida; order Sapindales; family Rutaceae; genus Zanthoxylum; species Zanthoxylum bungeanum. The sequence goes on from SKCR01035496.1 coordinate 160,243, forward strand.
TTAAGAATTCAACCGAATTAAATCCAATCTAATCAGACTTGAGATTATAGACCTAATTTGTCTCAATTATGCATACAATTGGCAGCAAAAGCCAATTTGAGTTGGGACTTTGGATCAAAATGTGAAGTTAAATAAACTTCTTCCATATAGTATATAGAGATAGATGCCAACAATTCAAGAGGGTGAAGAACTGTCATATCACAATTTTTGTTTTTCTCTTTATTTAATGAACTCGTCCACCTGTTAAACTTGTCCACCTTGTTCGAGTATATGCAATAGAAATCTCACAACATTGGACAAGGTCTATGAAATAGAAACCTCTTTTTATTATAGGGAAAATGCCAGGTGTTTGGTGGAGAGGGGGCATTTCCTGTTTCAAAGGTCAAAGGTGATGATACATTGCTATCACAGTGACAGTCATAATCAACCCTCTTCATTTAGCTGTTTATACCTTGATAAGCTACTGATTAGAATAGATGTAGGAGATGATAATCAAAGTTAAGCTTACCATTTTTTTTTTGGCCTGTAAAATTGGTTATTAGCTCAATCTTGTCTTATTATGTATATATAGTTAAGTGGAGCAAGAAGATTACGTGATGCCATAATTTTTGGGTATGAACTACAAAGGGTCCCTGGAAGAGATGTTTCCATTCCTGAATGGTATCAATCTGCAGAAGATGAACTTGGTCGATCTGCTAGATCACCACCTTGTACACCTGAAAGCGATTCTGCAGTGGAACTGTGAGTTTCTTTTTACTGTATGTTTTAGCAATTCCTATTTGTATCGTAGAATTAGTTGCAAACTTTTTTATGACGTCTTTAAATTTCTTTTTCTAGAAGCACTGAAGACTTTGAGATCCTTCATGGAGATTATCAAGGCCTTCCAGATACAATGAGTTTCCTGAAGAGCTTGGTGGAACTTGATGCTATTAATGATTCGGATAGGACTCATGAGAAGCACCAGATGCGGGAACGTAAGGCTGCTGCCGGACTTTTTAACTGGGAGGTTGTGCTTACTATAACTAAAGATTTTTCTTTGTCCTCTCTTTGCTACTCCCAAGATTGATTAATAGTCTTTTACTTGCAAGTGAATAAGTTTTTATTCTTTCTTATACTGATTCTTAATTTGGTGTTTGTTTGTTTTGATCCTTTTAGTGGATAATTGTCCTTTAAATGATGAATTGATGTAAATCTTCTGGAATGGTTTACAATTTGAAATACTAATGTTGTGCAGGAAGAAATCTTTGTGACTAGAGCACCTGGAAGGTTGGACGTAATGGGCGGGATTGCTGATTATTCAGGAAGCCTTGTTTTACAGGTTCAAATTTTCTTTTATTGTTGCTTATTATTTCTGCACTTATACCATCCTTTCATGTTTTTATTCTGGGCCAAATTTTTTAACTTAACGCTTTGACCATCATCGTTTATTTATTTCAATCTTTTGTCCTCAGATGCCTATAAGAGAAGCTTGTCATGTAGCCTTGCAGAAGATTTGTCCAAGTAAACATAGACTCTGGAAACATGCCCTGGCTCGGCACAACGATAAAGGACAGGGGCCTGTGCCGGTTCTGCAAATTGTATGTCTTAGTATTTTAATTCGTGCTTATATTTTAACGTTGTTCTCGAGTTAATACTCATGTACTTTACCAATTTGACTTAATGAAGTTGTGTACACTAAAGCAAAATGTGGAAACTTTTGTATAATTATGTGTTGCATGAATATAAATTATTTTCTTCACATATTGGTTCATCAGGTATCATATGGATCAGAGTTGAGCAATCGTGGTCCGACTTTTGATATGGATTTATCTGATTTTATGGATGGAGGGAAACCTATGTCATATGAGAAGGCGAAAAAATACTTTGATACAAATCCATCCCAAAAGTGGGTCCCACATGTTTGTTTGATTTGTCTTTCGTTATCGTACATGCTAATTAAGCAATTCTTCTTTTAGGTGGGCAGCATATGTCGCTGGGACGATTCTGGTTTTAATGACAGAACTAGGTGTACGCTTTGAGGATAGCATAAGCATGCTGGTAAAATTGTCTGTCTTTTTCTTTTTTCTTTTTTCTTTTTTTTTTTTTTTCTTTTTTATCTGTTTCTTTTTCCCCCACGCACGGCTAATGTCCGTATTTAATGCACAAGTTACAATCATACAGGTTTCTTCTGCAGTACCAGAAGGAAAAGGTGTATCTTCTTCTGCCTCAGTGGAGGTTGCTAGTATGTCAGCCATAGCTGCTGCTCATGGTAGTTTTTGTTTTCCCTAAAGTGACAACTTGAGAAAATTTTTCAATTTTAATTCAATTTCTTTGCTCATATTTTATTTTATATTTACATACATTAGAAGTGCTAATCTCTTTAGTTGGATGCGTTCCTGTCTTTGTAGATTGTACACGTATTTCAGCTACTTGAAAAGGGTCTACTTTTGGTTATTATCATTATGTTAAAGCAAACAGCCGAACATATTCTAAAATATTGTTAAAATGTAAACTGGCACAAAGAGGCCTATGCCATTTACTGTTTTGTTCTTTAAATTAAGCAACTTTAAGGACATGATTCCAATCACATTTTGGCATATTGGGGAGACTCTTAGGTGTGATTATCACAATAGGGCTCAAACATACTGATATAAGTCTGTCTTTCAACTGCAGTTTTTGATAAATGTGAATTTAGGTGGAATTTGTAGAATGCCACTTTTTTTAATGCCATGTATACCTTGTATAATTAATTACTGTGTATTGATAATTCTTTTCAGTGATTGATACGTCTCTGTTGATCCATATTTTGATTCAAAGCATATTTATGTTTTTCAGGATTAAACATCAATCCTAGAGATGTTGCTTTGCTGTGCCAAAAGGTTTGATCCTAAACTCAATTTTCCTATAGATATTGTTTTCCAAAATCCTAGTCGCACACTCATCCATGCACAAACGCAAATTAAGCTCCAAGTTTGGGTTGCTGCTCCACTGCAAGAGATCTAGCCTATTAGTCGGCTATCCTGTTGAGGTTGAGTGGTAATATACCTTGAGCAGTTTATTTTCTTTTGCTTATCATTTTAAGTTGTTTATTAGGTGGAAAATCACGTTGTTGGAGCTCCTTGTGGGGTGATGGACCAGATGGCTTCTGCTTGCGGGGAAGCTAACAAACTTCTTGCAATGGTGTGCCAGGTAAGCATTTTTACTACTTGATAAAAACTCCAGTGAAGCTGTTTTGATGGTTAGTATATACAAGTCAAAAGCTTTGCTTCTTGATTATGCCAGCCAGCAGAGGTACTTGGGGTTGTAGAAATTCCAAGCCATATCCGTTTCTGGGGAATTGATTCAGGAATAAGACACAGGTATCAAAAGTTTCCATTTTTCCTTGTGAAATTTATTATCCTATGAAGTGGTGGACAATGAGCACTTAATTAGCTTTGAAGTTATGCTGAATTAATTGCCTGTGTTCAACTTCTAAGCACACGCCCTACTTGTGTTAGATAATTTTCTAAGCTCTCTTACTTGGCATTCTTTGTGGCAGTGTTGGAGGTGCAGATTATGGATCTGTCAGAGCAGGTGCCTACATGGGCCGGAAGATGATAAAATCTACAGCATCTTCCATGCTGCCTCAATCATTTTCAAGTTCTAACGGGATAAGCAATATTGAATCGGAGGTTGATGGTGTTGAACTACTTGAAGCTGAAGCATCACTGGATTACTTGTGCAACTTATCGCCGCACAGGTACAATGCTTTATTAGGATTTCCTCTCAGAGCTTTGTTTAATAACTTGTGATGCTTAATGACTGATTACGTGTAATATTTGTTACAGATTTGAAGCTATTTATGCCAAGAATATTCCTGAGTCCATAGTTGGTGAGGAATTTTCTAAGAAATATGGTGATCACAATGATCCGGTCACAGTAATTGATCCAACGCGTACATATTTTATTAGAGCACCAGCATGTCATCCTATATATGAGAATTTCCGAGTCAAGGTTTGTCTAGAGTTTTTAGAGCTTATATGATTGTTTGAAAATTGAATTTTATTATGTATGAGATGAGTCACAGATGTGGGCTTTCTTGACAACTTTCACCTGAGATATTTCCTTTTATTTTTTTCATTTTTACGTACAGGCATTTAAAGCTTTGCTAACAGCCGCAGCTTCAGATGATCAACTTACTTCTCTTGGAGAACTGCTGTATCAGGTATATATTGCAAGTTTTTGAATGAATAGTTTATTTATTTTCTGCACAAATACTTAGGTAAGCAGGTCTTCAAATTCGAATGTCGATGGAAATGGTTTTGGGTATTACTTAATTGTGAAAAAAGCATGTACAATTTTGTTATTCATCACAAACGACTAAGATTCACAGAACACTTTTGAAACGAAGACTTGTTATGGCAGATGTTTGAATCTGAATGATCTTTGAAATCTCATATCTCAAACATAAGCTATTTTCTATCAAATGAAGACAGTTGAGTGATGCTTCTAGTCTTAATTATTTCTTTTGCATCACATTTTCAGTGTCACTACAGCTATAGTGCTTGTAGACTTGGTTCCGATGGGACAGATAGGCTTGTACAGTTGGTACAGGAAATGCAACATCATAAAGAGTCTAAATCTGAAGATGGGACATTATATGGAGCCAAGATTACAGGCGGGGGTTCTGGTGGAACAATTTGTGTAATTGGCCGGAACTCTCTAAAGAGCAGCCAACAAATTCTTGAGGTAACTTCTGTTTATTATATGTTCATTAGTTTCATAGCTTCCTTTTAGAGCCCAAATGATTATTCTTTATGAAATTTTCAGATTCAGCAAAGGTACAAAAATGCAACAGGCTATTTGCCGCTTATCATTGAGGGTTCGTCACCAGGTGCTGGAAAATTTGGCCATCTGAGAATTCGTCGCCGCCCCGTCTCTTTGAAACCAGATAGCCAATAAATTATTTGACTTTTTTTTTTTTAAAATTTTTTCAATAATTGAAAATACATTTGTTAAGAGGGCTGTATTGATCTCGTATTTAGGATGAAACTTACGATTTAGTACTAAGATGCCCCTTATTTAATCCTGCAGTTTCTTTGTTTGTGTGAATAGCAATGGCATTCATTACTGAATAAACCTATGGGCAAAATGTTTCTATTCTTGTATCAGTAGATGTTTTTTAGTTTTCATTCGGTATCAACATATATGTATTGATCTGATCACAGATGCAAAATTCTTAATTACGTTGTTCTGACCACAGTTCTATTGGATATGTCTAAGTACCCCTCATAGGGAAAAAAAAACCACAGTTCTGACCTATCTGTGTGATCATATCTCTCTATCCATTTTTGAAATGAAAGAACTTTGACATTTCCTTTTTGCCGTTAGATTTTCAAACATCTTAATAAAATCTCGGGGAAATAAGAGGTTAAAATTAAATTAAATTAGTCAATTAGAAAAGTGTGAATGCAAAACCTATCATCATTCATAAACTCACAAAAAAATAAGAAGAGAGAACAGACAAGCCGGGAGTTTGGCGGAAGAAGAACGTCGTCTGCTGTGGCTACTGCTGACGACGAAACCATTTCTGAATTAATCAAATGAAATCCCAGAGTCTATATAAAGGCCAACCGTCACTCTATAATTGATATTTAGCAGCAAGTAAAGAATGGAAGGATAAGAGTGAAGCTCACCAAATGTAATAAGTGTAAGTTCCCCACAACATATATAGGAGGCTATTATTATATCATTCATTCTTATGACGGTTACTATCCTAAGCCTGTGCCAAAACAACGTAATTAAGGTTTTAAGTTCTAAAACTCACATTAATAGCATCAAATAAAATATTATCCTCCAAACACATAATATTTTATAGTTTCCACCAACATGAGAATATCCTCCTGCTGCTGAGTCATCACTAGAGACTAATACTATCTTGTTTTGAAAACAGCAAACAATAACTTCCTCCTCATCACATGTTCATAGCCTCAGGACTAGCTTCATTCATCATATCCAACAAGGAATTTTGAGGCATCAATTCCTCATGCCACAATGGAAGTGTGTCACCCGGATAGAACTTTCTGGTCACTCCTTCAGAATTTATCTGCAGCAAAGATCCAGAGACCAAATGGTTCAGCCACCCCATATATGTCGCAGATGATAAACGTGCAGCATGTTCCTTGGTCAGAGCTAAAGAAATCTTACCGTGACAGTGCGAACAACACCTCCACTAGCCCCATCACGTGCAATGGCAAGGGAAACAGCCTTAACCACTAATTGCTGCAAGAAACACCTCCAAAAGGATTAGCAATACCACACAACTCAGTAAAGTTACAGGGAACAACAATACACCCCCATCTTCCATAACTTTTAACACACAACAGAAGTACATTCTTTGAAATCACAGGATATGTACAATTAAATTAAAACTCTACCAGGGAGATTTTTTGACACTGACCGAATCCAATATTTGGAAATTATTATTAAATAAAAATCAGAGGAAGTTTCTTCAAGTTTAACTTTAATTGTAACATTAAGTTTACAGATTTTTGTCTCAGCAAAACAATTTTTTGCAAGGCAGCTACTAATTGTTTTTATAAACATCTAGACAACCTACATACCTCAGCTTCTTCCTTGGTCATTCCCTCTTTCCATGCTTGATCAAAAAACCCATACAGGTAACTTGAGCCAGATCCTACAAGATGCGCACACTGTTAAATCTGACGCACGTTTTACTCTCAAAAGGTGTTATTAAAAGATCAACTACTATTGAATCATACTATTAAAGATTAAAATGATGCCAGCTATAGAAATTCTTTACACAAACATATAGACACCTACAAACACTAAAAAGTAGTAAACTAAAACACACGCGCACAGATCAGTCAACCAGGAACAACAGGAACTCGAGTAAGAAATAGGGCATCGACGTCGGTCTAAACACAAATTTAGGGTCAGTTTTGCAAATCATACACCTAAAATAAACAAAAATAAACAAACAGAAAATGACACAACAATGCTGCAAAGTGTATCCTAGGAAAGCGAAGATCTAGAACGTGTCATCATCAAAACAAGAATTGAATGTCCAAGTCTATAGCGACTCCAAAAAGAAGTAAAAAAAAATTCTTTTATTTAGACAACATAAGCAACAACATACCTCCAATTGCAAAAGGCTGCTCAATTATTGTTCCTCCAAGAGGAACTCCATATACTTTACCACCTTCATATTTGTCCCAACCACCAACAATCATGCCAGTTTGCAAAAAGTTCTGTCAAGTCCAGTTAATTATCCGTAAGCCAAGGATAAACAGAATCTGATTTACTGATAATAATTTAAAGGGGAAAAAAAAACTAGCAGGCAGGTTCTTTTTATTGTTGGCAGGTTCAAAGCAAATTAAGCAAGCCAGAACAGTTAAATCAAACCTTGTTATTGTAGGATAGCAGCCTGACCAGATTGGCAGCAACTTTAACAGTTGCAGGCTGCCCTAGCTGTATCCTGTAAATTAATGCACTTAATAAATAAGAAAGTTTGAATACAGAAAGAACTTAGAAGTGTATAACTGAAGCTCTATGATGAACTAACACGCTCATAATACTTAAGCACATTTCATAGGTGGAAAAAAGAAAAGCATTATTAACCAGATCCACTCAATATTTGAATATGAAAGTGACATTACTTTTTTGCTTTTTACAGTGCCAAAGCCAAACCAATATTAACAACAGTTCTAAAGCAATCTGCACTCATCCATCTAGGAATCAGTAGCTACCCCTATTCAGCTGTCTTTATCAATGAGATTCGATTTACAAATTATCACCGTTGTAAAAGACACAAGACTATATCTATTGCAATATACTTGCAAAAAGACAACTTACTGTTGGAGTGTGGTGGACCGCGGTAGGGACAAACTTGACCTTTTTAAACTTTTGGTCCGGACCGGGAAACCGTTATCAAATACCAGCTTATCAGTCCGTATTTTGCCTTTAGCAATGCACCAATAGCTTATTTCAATAAACAGGCTTGCCGTTTTTGGCCAATCGGCTAACCGTTGGCAACAATCAGTTAGCCAATTGTTCCAAAAAGCATGTCCCAAATTCAGGGCATGTCCCAAATTCAGGGCAATCGGCTATCCGATTCACAACAATCGGTTAGCTGATTATACACGGATTCATGCACCCAATGCTTACATGCATTCCATACAAACACCACAACATATTGGGGACATTTCCCATACAATTCAACACTCCAATAGGACCCTATAACTACTACGAACATCAATTAACAAGATTAAACTCTTTAATCTAAAGATTAATGTTAACATTTAACATAATCAATAATATATAAACAATTTATGCTTCAAATGAATTTTCATGCCACCAAAGTGAAGAGTCTGATAGGGACGAGCAATTGGAGGTAGAAGAACACACGAATGATGGAACTCGGGCTGGGTTTGGGCCTGCAGAAGAGGAAAGATTAGAGTGGGCTGAGACATTTCCAAGGTCCATGAGGCCTCCTATCAAGTTACACTATGCGAGACGGAAGAAACGGGGGACTGGGGGAGATTAATTGATGACCTGGCAAGATTAGCGGTTTTGGGGAAAATCTATATAGGTTGTTATGATATTCTGGTGTGGGTATCGTGTGTTTATTTTTCTGTTTTGTGGTCTCGGGTTGTTGAGGGAACACCAGCAGTGGCTGGAGGCAAGTGTGCCTGATAGGGTTCCTATTTTTATCCTTTTATCTTTTTCTGTTAAACTCATTTGCTAATTCCTTCCATTGAATCTTCTTTGTAATGGCTCGGCTGCCACTATTGCTGAGTGTTGAATGAATCCAATCTTTTCCTTTAGTTTATTTGTGTGATAATTGCAATTCTCAAATCTGGGCCGTAACATTTGGTCCGACCTGCCGGATACGATAAGCGGAGGCAAATGGCTGCCACGAGAACGGAGTCAAGGATCGAAAGTTTGGAGCGAAATGCTGGGCGTGTAGAAGTGGAGATGCAAGGACTGAGGAGTGACGTTGAACAACAGGTACAAGGACTGAAGAGTGATGTCGAACAACTAACCTGCAAATTACAAAATATCGGAGGGAACATTGATGTCATTAAGGATCAGTTACTGGTTGTAGGAAATTTTAACACAAAACTGGAAACCATAGATGAATTCAGAAACTGTGTGTTGAAATGGATGAAGGGAAAGAATCACATGGAGGAGACAGAACCCAGTAACACCCATGGGGCCGGCGAAGGGCCTGAAGTTAATTTCACAAGACCAGTAAACTCATCAAGCTTAGAGGAGGGGAGGAACGTTACAGTAGAAAATCAGTTAGAGGAAGGTGAGATAGAAAGAATGATGATGTTGAAAAGAGTTGAGTTGCCGTTTTTTGACGCACTGGACCTGGTAGGGTGGGTTACCCGAGCAGACCAATTTTTCAAAGTACATCGTATTAAAATGGAGATGAGGGTACCATTAGCCATGGTAAGCATGGAAGGGACAGCCATTCATTGGTTTCGGTGGATTCGAAAGAAGTATCCTGACTTAACGTGGGAAAGGCTCACCAACGAGATGTATAAACGATTTTGTGATAGGAGCAGTGTTAATCCCTACGAGTTCCTCGCAGCTCTGAAACAGGAAGGCGTTGTGGATGATTACATAGAACAATTTGAAAAACTGGCTTCGCATGTAGGTGATTTACCGGAGGAGCAGTATCTGGGCTACTTCCTCAATGGGTTGAAAGATAATATCCGGCGACGTGTTAGGTTGTTTGAGCCAAGGGAAGTAATGGGGGCTATGGAACTGGCACGGATGATAGAGGAAGAGGCGTCAGGAGTAACACAGGTGCAAAAAATTGGGGGAATTCCAAATTGGCCGAGGGAGACGAGAGCTCCTAGTTTTGGAAGGACGGGGCAAATGGGAAGTATGGGGCCGAAAGTGAATGGGCCGGAATCTGGCCCAAGATCGAATGGGTTTGGAGGAGTAGTGGGTACCAACCATGCCAATAAGAGTCAACCCTATTACAATCAGGGATCTAATACTCTCAGAAGCAATCAGGGTAATTCCTCCGTCGGATCTACCAACTCCAACCACTGGCGATCGGCGACAGGGGAATCTAATGCCAGGGGAGCCAATTTTCGCCCCGGAAGGAATTTATCGTATCAAGAGTTTGTGGAAAAAGGGAAAAGGGCCTGTGTTTCCGGTGTGATCAACCTTACACCCCCTTACATAGATGTACCGCTAAATCATTAAGAGTCACCATTTTGGGCGACGATGAGAGGGAGATTCATGACGATGAAGGAAGCGGCAGAGAGGTGGCAGTGGAAGATGCCGTAATTGAGGTGGAACAGGGGAGAGCTGAATTGGCATTACCCATGTACTCAATTGGAGGAATTACACAGCCCCGAACCATGAAGATGTATGGGAAGATTATGGGATTTTCAATAGTGGTAATGGTGGATAGTGGAGCGAGCCACAACTTCATTTCTAGGGAATTAGTTACAAAAATGGGGCTAATGGTGATTGATACGCCTGAATTCGGAGTGTGCTTAGGGGATGGCCATAAGGCCAAGTCTCAAGGGAAGTGTGAGAAACTGGAGTTAGAATTAGGAAGTGTTACGGTGGAAGTTGAGGGTTATTTATTCAGCCTTGGGGGGTAGATTTGATTCTTGGGGTGTCTTGGTTGGAGAAATTGGGAGAAGTTAAGGTTGATTGGGGACAAATGACGATGAAGTTCTCAAATGGGGGAGAAGAAATTACTCTTCAGGGGGATCCTTCGCTCTGTAGAACACCAATGTCCTTGAAATCTCTTTTAAAGGTAGCTGAGGTAGAGTTCTCGGGAGTTTTATGGTGCGGGATGAAAGCACAACCAGAGTTCACTGAGGTGGAGGAGATCAATTGGCAGCAACAACGGGAGCTACAACTCTTGTTGAATGATTATGATAAAATATTTAAGGAACGACCTTCCTTGCCACCTTGTAGAGAGACTGACCATGCGATCATCATTAAGGACGGCGAAGGACCTGTACGACTCAAACCTTATAGGTATGCGCATAGTCAAAAAGACGAAATGGAACGTTTGGTGAAAGAAATGCTTAATGCAGGGGTTATACGACCAAGTAGCTCCCCATACTCAAGTCCAGTCCTTTTGGTTAAGAAAAAGGATGGTAGTTGGAGGTTTTGTGTGGACTATCGGGCTTTGAACGACATTACGATTCCTGACAAGTTTCCCATTCCAATGATTGAAGAGTTGTTAGACGAGATTCATGGAGCTTTTTATTTTTCAAAAATTGACCTTAGATCGGGCTATCACCAAATTCGGGTAAAACCAGAAGATGTGGCCAAAACGGCTTTCCGGACCCACGAGGGCATTATGAATTCGTCGTCATGCCTTTTGGGCTAATGAACGCGCCCGCAACCTTCCAAGCTGCAATGAATAATACTTTTAGACCCTACTTAAGGAAATTTGTGTTAGTTTTTTTTGATGATATATTGGTCTATAGCAGAAGTTGGGAACATCATATGGCTCACTTGAGGGTAGTGCTGGACACGCTACAACAACAGCAATTTGTTGCCAACTGGGGTAAATGCCAATTTGGAAAAAAAACGGATCGGATATCTTGGGCATATTATCAGTCATTGGGGAGTAGAAGTAGACCCGGAAAAGGTTAAAAGTGTGACGGATTGGCCTTTGCCGCGGTCTGTGAAAGCAGTGCATGGATTTCTTGGACTAACAGGGTATTATCGGAAGTTCCTCAAGGATTATGGGAAGATTGCTAGACCGTTGACAGAGTTGCTTAAGAAGGATCAGTTTAAGTGGAATGAAGACTCTCAAAACGCCTTCGACAAACTCAAAGAAAAGCTCTCAACAGCCCCAGTTTTAGGGACCCCAAATTACCCCAAATATTTCAAAACGATATATTTGAAATTGAGTGTGATGCATCCGGAACCGGAATTGGGGCGGTATTGATGCAAAACAAGAGGCCTTTGGCTTATTTTAGTAAGGCATTAAAGGACAGGGCTCTCGCGAAGTCAACATATGAAAAGGAGTTAATGGCGTTGGTTTTGGCAATTCAACATTGGCGACCTTATTTATTGGGACGAAAATTCAGGGTCTTTACAGACCAAAAAAGTTTAAAACACCTTCTGTTACAGCGAGCATACACTCCAGATCAGCAAGATTGGGTCGCAAAGTTAATGGGCTATGACTTCGAAATATGTTATAAGTCGGGTAAGGATAATGGCGCAGCTGATGCTTTATCTTGCCTCCAAGAGCACGGAGAGTTGGCAGCAATATCAATTCCCTTTTGGGCCGAAGAAGACACACTCAATGAAGCAGTACGAAGGGATCCCAAACTTGCGAGAATCATCCAGATAGTTAGGGATGATCCTTTGGCAGGTGACCACTTCAGGTTACACGGCTCGAGGCTCCATTATAAGCATCGTCTAGTGATTCCAGCAAATTCTGTTTGGACTCAGCGATTCATGAAGGAGTTTCACCTGACTCCAACAGGAGGGCATTCAGGAGCGTTCAGAACATATAGGCGTATATCGGAGAATTTGTATTGGATAGGCATGAAGAAGGAAATTTATGAATTTGTGGCAGAATGTCCTATCTGTCAGCAACAGAAGTACCAGACAACCTCACCAGCTGGCCTATTACAGCCGTTACCCATCCCGGAGATGATTTGGGAGGACATCGCTATGGATTTTATTACCGGACTACCAAAATCAAGGGGCTTTGATGTGATCATGGTGGTAGTGGATCGACTTTCCAAATATGGGCATTTTTTATTACTGAAACATCCCTACACTGCACAAAGGGTGGCCGAACTGTTTGTTAGGGAAATTGTCCGCTTGCATGGCATTCCTCGAACTATAGTCAGTGACCGAGACTCTATCTTCCTCAGTCACTTTTGGACCAAGTTGTTTAAACTCCAGAATACGCATCTGAAGATGAGCTCTGCTTATCATCCGCAAACTGATGGTCAAACCGAGGTATTGAACCGGTGTTTGGAGACATACCTAAGTTGTTTTTCATCGGAACAGCCACGGTATTGGGCAGACTGGATTCATTGGGCAGAATTTTGGTACAATACCAATTATCAAGCATCTATTGGAAAAACCCCATTTTAAGTGGTGTACGGGAGACCACCGCCTGGGATTCGCAAACATGTCGAAGCCGAAACTACAGTGGCTGCCGTAGGTCAAGAGTTAATGGAAAGAGATGAAGCCCTTCGTCAGTTGAAGTTCCATTTAGTGCGATCTCAAGATCGGATGAGGAAGAGTGCTAATGCCCGACGACGTGATGTTACATTGGCAGTGGGTGATTGGGTGTATCTCAAATTACGGCCGCATCGACAGCAAACCATCGCTCGTCGGATTAATGCTAAGCTGTCTGCACGTTTTTACGGACCGTTTCAAGTTTTGGAGAAAATTGGTGTGGTTGCGTACAAATTGAAACTCCCTGCTGGATCCAAGTTACACCCTGTTTTTCATGTCTCTCAGCTTAAAAAAGCTATTGGTTCGCAATGGGGGGAGGGTGAATTACGAGAAGAAGTGTCCGCTGACTGCACTTTTCAGGCTGAACCAGAAACTATACTGGCGAAACGAATTGTGAACAAGGGAGGAGCACAATGTTTACAATGGCTAATCAAATGGAAGAACAGGTCTCTGGAGGATGCCACTTGGGAAGAGCAAGAAGTAATTTGCCTTCAGTTTCCTGACATTGGACTTGGGGACAAGTCCTTTTTTAGGGAGGGAGGTGTTGATAGGGACGAGCAATTGGAGGTAGAAGAACACACGAAGGATGGAACTCAGGCTGGGTTTGGGCCTGCAGAAGAGGAAAGATTAGAGTGGGCTGAGACATTTCCAAGGTCCATGAGGCCTCCTATCAAGTTACACTATGCGAGATGGAAGAAATGGGGGACTGGGGGAGATTAATTGATGACCTGGCAAGATTAGCGGTTTTGGGGAAAATCTATATAGGTTGTTATGATATTCTGGTGTGGGTATCGTGTGTTTTTTTTTCTGTTTTGTGGTCTCGGGTTGTTGAGGGAAACCAGCAGTGGCTGGAGGCAAGTGTGCCTGATAGGGTTCCTATTTTTATCCTTTTATCTTTTTCTGTTAAACTCATTTGCTAATTCCTTCCATTGAATCTTCTTTGTAATGGCTCGGCTGCCACTATTGCTGAGTGTTGAATGAATCCAATCTTTTCCTTTAGTTTATTTGTGTGATAATTGCAATTCTCAAATCTGGGCCGTAACAGAGTCCCACAAAAAAAATAACCCTAGAACAATTCTAGACCATCCAAAGGTAGTTAAATAGCTCTAGAATTGTAGTTTAAGGTTAATACATTAACCTAGCACAAATCTACCATTTAGAAGTGCTAATTAAAGTCTAATCACATGAGATTCAACAAGCTAGCAACCATTGCTCTCTCCTGCACTCTCTTAGATGTAAATCAAAACTTTCCATTTCTTTCCCGTGAAACAAACGAATCTCAAAATTCATAGAAAGCAAAAGAAAATGATGATCATTAAAGAAACACATTGTTTGAGGGTATCGGCTCGAGGCGTCTGAGTCAACCCGCCTCGCAACGCCCTGATCCAAGGCGGCGTGAGGCGATACGCCTCATGACGATGAGGCGAATCTTCTTAATATTCGACGTGAGGCGGGTACCTTGAGGTGCCAGCGACACTGAGGCGCCGACTCAGTATGATTTTTAAAGCCTTGCACACATCAAATAATCATTATTTGATATTAACAATTAGAACATGTAGCTAAGCAAAATAGCATCATATGCTAAGCACATCAATATTTAATAAGTTTCAACAATCAATCCAATTGATTCTAATTGAAACACATTATAGAAAGAGTAAAGGAAGCTTACCAATTAAGCTTGCTTTGTCAAGACGCTTTTCTTTTTCTCCCCATTTGCTATGACCAAATGTGTGTGTTTATCGAAGATGATGAATAATTTGTTGGTGTGTGAATAAAGAGGATGATAATAATTGTAATATTTATCCAATATATTAAAACAAAAATATCACTACCTTAAGCCCATCAAAAGCCAACATTGCTCATTCCCATCAAATAATGCATATCTCACACATGTGCAACTTATTGCACATCTGGTGCATGTAAAGTGGGCCCAATTTTATGGGAAAAAATATTTATTTAACAATTAAACAAATCGGATTAAAATGCGGAACAGCTTTGCGAATAATTAATATTATCGTATAACAATTAATTATTCGATTTCATAATCAAATAATCAACACATTGGTTATTCATCATCCAAGTACTCAACGAGTACACTTCATATTCGAGACTCCTAGGTTCAGGTATGTTTTTCATATAAAATAATTTTATATGTACGTAATTCATCCACCTACAAAACGAGACGACCATAAACAACCTCACAGAACCATACAAATCGAGGTCAACATATCCATATAATCCTTTCGTCACCAGATATCTGAGTCGAATGAGGAGACATAGATAAGACAATCAAGTCTCCTATATGCCCAACTCATCCATATCAATAGATTCGTATTACCCGATAATCATTAGAGAACACATACTCTAATATTACCATAACCAATGAAAATATTTTTCCATGGTTAGCTCTGGCCAAAGACTTTCGGAATACAATTATTAAGTGTATAGAAATGCACTTGGAACATAGAATAATAAATGCATTTTTCAATGTTATATAAGCTTTTTGTGGCATTTAAGCATAATTATTTTGCATATTTTATTAAAGAGAGTTTGGTTGTTTTATTAGATATATTTTTTTTTTACTTGTACCCACATTATACAAGTCTACAATGTACAATATATTTATTATTTTATTAGATGCCTAATTTTTTTATCAATGTGCACGCAATTTGTTTGATTTATGGGTACAAATATTTTTACTTTAGCTTGGTTCTCATTTGCTGGATGGAGACTAGACATTAAGAAGGCCAAAGCCCAAATCATGTGCTAGTTCTCAATTTATTTGCTTTCACATTTGCTGCAACACACCAAATAAGCCAAAGCCCACTGTTCATAATTTAAAGATATATAAGCATATTGTATATGCTTATCTCGTGTGCACTTATTTTGAAATTAATTTCACATGGGTCTTCAATGCACATGACTTAGTTTTGTGACTTCATCAATGCCGTGATTTCCTCCACAGATCAATATCTCAATAGCTAGTGTCAATCCCGTGATTTCAAGGGGGGGGGATGATCAATGATCCTGAGGACACCTAGAGTATTATAAATAGAGGGTTTAGCTACCCATTTGAGGGGAAGAATCTAGATTATTATTTCTACTTGTTTTGTTCCTTAGTTATGGAGTGCTAAATTTTTAGTCAAGGCTAGAGTTGAACCTATATGTGCAATTATTCTATTTCTATTTTTATTCATTCATGGTTTCAATGTTTAAATATTTGGTTCATAAATTTCTTCTATCATCTATTTGTTTTTTTACCCATAAATTATGTGTTAACTCTTCACACAGATTCAATCCTACTTGTTCTATATATTAGCCACTTAGCTATAATATATAATTATGTCTGGTGAGTGTTATTTTATAGGTTAGTCTTTTACTGCAATATTGTCATAGATATATTGCCATTCTTAGAAAACTTATAAGAATAACTTTTTGCATAATTTAATTTAAGGAATTTATTTATCAAATGCCTTTGTGAAATTACATGATCTTAATCTCCGTATTATCCGGTTGTTTGTTTGGGAAGTGAAACTTGCAACTGAGTCATAACATGATTTAAAATCTAAATAGGAGAACAAAACATATAGGGAATTATTGATGCTTTGTCATTTCTACCATTGAAAATCTTTGATTTTTTCCTTATTATCATTTAAGTGTTTTATTTTTGCAAACTTTATTTTGTTTCGTCTATCTCCATATTTCCATGGTTGGCTCTAGAGTCCAGCCAAAGACTTTGGGAATACAATCTCGAAGACCTAGATATCTATCCCTCTAACAATGGGTGACAGATCCTATCTGATACACAAATATTAATATATGCATCGGTTCACATCTAATGAACATTTAGAGGCCATACCATAAGAGATTTCTGACATGTATGGCATCAAAGTGTGGAGGATCACACATAAACCCATAGTAGCATCTTAAGTCAGAGAACCACACATACTATTCAACTCGAGAAGACCTCCTATTGATGGTTATGTGAGCCATCTATTAGGAGTCTTCCGTGAGTCATTTAGTACTCATCCACAATGAATGCTTACATGTCTATACGAGTTTCCTAAGCTTGGCTCATTAAGATAAACTATCGGAACCATATCATGATATATGACATGTACTATTCTAGCAGATTTACCAAGCGATCCGTGTCAGCAAATCATCGACTATGAACATATTTAAGAATATATCAAATAGTGACATTTCTCAATGTTAATAACAACTGATTGTCATTATGTAATTATGATAAATATTCTAGGGTTTGTCTTTCTCGTACATCTATCTAAACATATTTAAATTAAATATAACAAATTAGATTAATTATGTACCTAAAAGATAAGGAGTGGTATCATATATTAAATAATGAAATGGAAATGTCACTTTTCGTATTTATAATCTCTATTATAATTATGAAATAAATTGACGCTGGAACACCAACTCCAACACTTACTATATCAACAACCATCATAATGTTTAAGATAGCCTATAATAACAAACAAAAAAAGAAAAAAAATAGACTCACGTGTGTTGATGAAGGAAGTAGCGAACGTAGTCGGAGACAATCTGAGAATCTGCAGCCTGCAAAACACAGATAAACGAGCCTCAGCCTAATTTATCTTTTAATCGCACTAAAATTCTCAAAGTTAAATCAAGATAAAAGCATTTTAAAAGAAACTCGTACCGATCCAGAGCGGCAAAGGTAGACATTATCAGTTAGCTGAGTGATCTTGTCTGATGCTCGGTTCGCAACATACACCCCTACCATCAAAACAAGGTATCAAAATTTGTCGTTTAATAACAACCTAGAAACGATTAGGTTACTGAATCGAGAAACACAACTAATAGGAATCCGTGTTGTTATGAAGGAGAAAAACAATTGAATCCGGGAAAATACCGGTGCTGGTGCGAGAATCGGCGCCAAGGACAACGCCACCGTTGTAAGTGACGCCGATGATAGTAGTGCCCATCGAGTGTGGCGCGTTGAAATCTTCCATCTTTCTTTACAGATACTTGAATGCCCTAAACGATTTCAAATAAGAGAAAAAAGCACAAGATAATAGATGAAGTTGCCTCCTTTATGAGCCTCAGTCACTCCTGACTTCTTCCTCAAGTCGGACCTTATTTTTTATTTTTTATTTTTTATTTTTTAAATAATTATATTGTTTATTATCACGTTATCTTTACCGTTCATCATATTTAAATTCCCTAAGCGTCATTGGAGATTTTGGCTCCTGTTGGTATGTGATTTGATCTATGATAAGGTAATATAATTTTTATATATTGATAAAAAATTATTATTATCAATCGTGAATTTTTTAAAAAATTGAATTTTATAAAAATTAAAATTTTCAACTTTTTTCTTATTATCAAAATATTATAAAATCACATTATAATTATTTTTTTAACATAAAATAAAATTATATAATATCGTTTATCAACCATCATTTATTCGTCACATTTTTTTAATCGCAACACCAAACAGAATCTTTATGTGAGAAATCTTTTAGATTACTTTTAAATGGAGAATGGCACACACCATTGTGTTGGTTCATGTTGAAAATTTAGATTTCAATATGGGTGTTTTTATGAAAAAAAGAAAAAAGTTGAAATATTATTTTTAAATTTATTTTTGAAAATTGAAGAATGTGTTGGATATTATTTTCAAAAAGATAATCTTGATAATGTATAAAAAATAAAAATTATTCGGTAGAAATATTTTAAAGAAATATTTTTACAATAATTTTTACTAACTAAATTTAAGTAATAAGTAATAACTTTTGTATTTAATTAGTGATAATTAATTTATTGTTTTTGAAAATAATTAATAATTTTTGTATTCAATTAGTAAAACATTAATATTATTATTTATGATTTTATTTAACATATTTATAATTATTATTTTATATTAATAATTTATAGGAGTTTTTATTAAAACCCATAATAAAAGCATAACTAAAAAAATGTGTAACATCCTATAAGTTTTAGCGTGATTATCAATGTGTCATAAGTTATGCATGTGATAAATCATGTAATGTAGGGTCTTTGAGTATAGGCCGATCCATACAAATCGAGTTCATTCGTCCTGTAGAGAGTTAGAAAATTTCAGTTTTTTCGCATTAGTATCGCGTTCGAACGCGTTCAGCATTTGTGTATGTGGCTTGTTCATCAACATGTTCGAACGAAACCGTCCAGAGTGTTTTCGTTCGTGATGCGTGCGTCACTCGTTCGAACGCGGGCAGATAGAATGCTCGCGTGCGTGTAGTGTTCGATGGGACGTTCGAACGCGCCTGTGATTTTTGACAGAAAGTTCTAGATTTCAGACAACTATAAATAGGCCTCTTTAGATTTTTTTTTTCTTCATTTTCTTTCTCCTCTCTCACTCACGCCTCTTTCCTCTCAACAAGTCACATGCTAGATCTTCAAATCAAGCTTGGATCTCATGCATTTCAAAGCTCTAGGAAGTTCATGTAAGTCTTATAAGCTCTTTTTTAACTTTTATTTTGCATTTGGGTAAAACCCAATCATTGATCTAAGTTTATTTTGCATGATTTTGAATGATTAGCAAGTTATATGTGCTTAGTCAAGTAAACATTACCATGAATTATGCATGAAGAGAGCTGAAACCTATTATATGTGAGAAATAATGAAATCCTAGATTTTGGGGATTTTGAAATGTGATGAGATCCATGAATTGTGAAGTAATAATAGTGCTTAGAAGAATGGTTTCTAGCATAAAATAAACATGGAATATGTTAGATCCAAACCACCACGAGTTTGGGTGGCTTGGTAAAAGTATACTCAATTTTATGTTATGAGAGCAAAGACACAAGCAGTATGTTAGAGTTATATTACTGATGTGTAAATTGATGATAATGCATCTCTGAGTATGGGTCATTTGTTAAAATTTCGACGTATCTGAAGTGTGATATGTGATATGTCTAACCTGTAAGTTTTAAACTCATGAAATTCGTTTATGAGTTTTCATTTAGATGTACTGGTTAGGATTCTCTTCGGACGGCGTTCATCCCATATCTATTCTAAAATAGGTAAAAGATCTTGTACGAACTTGTATGTATATGCCAGTATATGTGTCAGCCTATGTGTGTTATGTTGTGTTCTCCTAGATAATGCCAAGGATCTATTAAACATAAACATGCGTGAATAAACAAAGTGAGATTGCGGAAAAATACTCACAATGATCGGCTATTGGTGGATGTGTAGATAACAAAAATTTCCAACCTTTGTGTAGTGCTCAAAGCTCTCATTTGTATGAATGGTTTAGCTCCAAGCTTGATCTTTGAATTCCAAACTCAAAGGGATAGTTTCCCTATCACCTTTGTAGACTCTTTTAAGTGCTAGCTTTGGAAGAAATTGCAACAAAAATCTTCCTATTGTGAGAAGCAACTCTCGGCAATAGAGGGAGATGAGAGGGAGAGAAGATTTCGGTTTTTGCAAAAATGAGAGGGAGAGAAAATGTGTTGTTTTTGATTTTCCAAAATCAAAGTAACCTAATACCAAATCTTCCAAAGTTGGTAAAGGTCTTACACATCAATTAAAATAATGATTGTGTAAGAAACAAGCCATCACCAACTAACAACTTCCATCAACATAAAGTGATGAGATTGACTAGTGATGTGACTTGATGTGGGCCCCACTTTAATTCAAAATCCGAGTGGGCCCGCAAAACACATCTCGAGCTCGGGTTCGTTAATTCTGAATTAACGAATTTTCCGTTGCGACTTAATTAAATCAAATTTAATTAAATAATAATATCTCGCAAAATTATTACGAAAGTCGCTTACGAATTAATTCTAAATTAATTCGTTCACCCGAATTAAAATCCAATTTTAATTCCGCTTTGAAATCTAATTTCGATTAATATATCGAATATACTATTTAATCGATTAATTCCAAATTAATCGTTTTCTCTCTTCTAATCGAATTTTATCCAAGATAAATTCTTGCCACAATTAATCCTAAATTAATTTTCTCTCTCTTATAATTAATTCCAGATTAATTCTATTCTAGTCAAACGTCATCGGTGAATCTTCGGGAAGTGACCCATGAGATTTCTGGATATGTTGGCAGTAAATTCGGTCGTCGGACTATCCGAACACGTGCGTACCTTGTATCATGTTCTTACCGATTTACAAGACATGGTTGGCTTCTATCAAAGCGCCGTGCCTACCCAATTCTCCAGAAATATTCTTTTAAGAAATATATAATCTTTGTCAGGCGTAGTATAGAAGTATTGCGTATAAGCGATCCAGTATCGGATGTCACATGCAAGGCCTGAGGCTGGAATAGTGTCTGCCCCGTACGAAGCATATATCAGATCACTAGCAACTAGTCTCTTTAATCGGATAATCATGACCTTGTCATATTATCCCGATAGTTGCAACATAATAGAGTACCAGTTCTGTATCACTGCGTGATCATCATCTCTATATGACTGAAGTGATACTTCCATCTTGACATCACACCCAATACATTACGATTCTCAATAAACCCAGAAGAGGCGTACACAGAACCTGTTAAAGTCCCGGATGACCAAAACCAAAGCGTATTGATTGTCCCAAGTATTAGCGATGCAAGTCTCAGGTTAAGACCAAATACACCTACCTTGATTCGGATTCCCATAGACACATAGTCATACTACCAATGAGATTCCGAGGGGTCTATCTAGAGCGAAGCTATTCCCGTACCATCGGTAAACAGATGCTCCTATCACACTTGCATAAGTATCCAATACTTAAATATATGAGAACTATGATGTTACGCTTCCATAACGCACACAAGTGCAAATACTAGTCTATTTCGCATTATCGATGTCTAGTCTCGATAATACTACGACTATGGATATTTAATGATTAAACCGTTCGTTGATTGATACTGTCTCATATCTTATCAATCCGGAACTAATCATAAGGACTTTTATCATTTATTTATATATTCAAGTAATCTAATTATAAAATGATAAAATGTCAATTTCATTTGTCACATAGTTAATTTGTACAAAAACCACAATATATTTTACAAATAGTGATGTTATGGGTCACAATTGTCCAACAATCTCTCACTTGGCCTATAGCCAATCACTCAAGTATCTAACACCTGAACTATGTACATGTCTCTCAAACTTTTACTGAGGAATACCTTCGTCAGTGGATCTGCAATGTTGTCATCTGATGCGACCTTCTCGATCTTCATATCGCCCTGATGTATGATCTCACGAATCAGATGGTAACGTCGAAGTACATGCTTGGATCTTTGATGAGACCGCGGTTCCTTAGCCTACACTATAGCCCCGTTATTGTCACAATACAATGGAACGGGCTCAGCTACTAACGGAACTATTCCTAATCCAATTAGGAATTTACGGATCCAAACTGCCTCTTTTGCTGCATCAGCTGCAGCAATATATTCCGCTTCTGTTGTTGAATCGGCAACAGTCTATTGTTTGGAAGATTTCTAACTTATTGCTCCGTTGTTCAAAAAAAATATGTACCCGGATTGCGACTTACAGTCGTCTTTATCGGTTTGGAAACTTACATCGGTAAACCTAGTTATCTCAAGTTCTCCATCTCCATAGATTTAAAAAACATCTTTAGTTCATCTAAGATATTTAAGGATGTTCTTAACCGTAACCCAGTGACCATCACCTAGATCGGCCTGACAGCGACTACACATACTCAAAGCATATGAGACATCAGGTCGCGTACATATCATGACATACATAATCGATCTGACTGTAGAAGAGAACGGGATCTGACTCATGTTGTCTCTCTCATCTTGAGTTTTATGACATATGTCCTTAGATAGAGTAACGCCATGTGACACTGGCAACAGTCCCATCTTAGACTGTTCCATGTTGAATCTCTTCAACATTTTGTCAATATATGTGCTATGGGAGAGTCCAAGCAGCTTTCTAGATCTATCCCGGTAGATCTTTATTCCCATAATAAAGGATGATTCTCCCAGATCTTTCATGAAGAATTTTAATGAAAGCCAAGCTTTCACCGATTGTAGCATGGGAATATCATTGCCAATAAGCAATACATCATCAACGTAAAGGACAATGAATGTTAGTTTGCTCCCACTAACCTTCTTATATACACAAGGATCATCCTCATTTTAAACGAAATCATATTCTTTTGTGATCTCATCAAAATGTTGGTTCCAAGAACGCGATGCTTGCTTCAATCCATAAATGGATCGATTTAACTTGTAAACCTTGTTTGCATGTTTTGGCACAACAAAACCGTCAGGCTGTTGCATATAAACATCCTCCAAAAGGTTTCCGTTAAGGAAAACGGTTTTGACGTTCATCTGCTATATTTCAAAATTGAAATATGCAGCAATAGCAAGCATTATCCGAATGGATTTAATCATGGCAACATGTGAAAAAGTTTCGTCGTAATCGACACCAGATCGTTGATGAGTGGTAAATGTATCACTATTTCCCACTCATTTAACCTAATATTTTATATAGTTTCTTGAGTTTTGTGAATATTTTGATGTGTTTTGTGTTATTTTGTAGATAAATAAAGTTTCAGGACATTCTGGAGGTGATTTGGGGCCAAAACAGTGAAAAACAGACAAAAGGGCATTTTGGTAATTTGTCTGCATCGCGACGCGTAAGCTTTTGGCGTCGCGACGCCTAACATGCGTCGGGTCCATGCTAACGTGCTTCGGGTCCACATGTCAGAATCTGAGAAGTTTGACTTTGCTAACGTGCGCCGTGCCACGTGTCACCATCACAAACTATTTACTAACGTGCGCCGTGCCATGTGTCATCATCCTACGGTGCCGACAATCGCCATTGCCACGTGTGCCACGTGTCACTCCACGTCACCGCTACGTCATCATCCACATCACCAGTTGACCGAGTCAAAGTGCCACGTCATCGCCATATCATCATCAACCAATCACAACGTGCCACGTGTCGCAATCCTACGGTGCCGACACTCCATTTCGCCATGTGTCGCCACGCCAGCATAATAATTGAGCTCTCAGCCGCCTTGCCACGTGTCGCCTTATCTCCTTATCCAGAATCGCTACGTGTCAAGCCCTCAGCATGCCACACCAAAAGACACCGGCGTGGCGACTCCCAGAGCCTATCCGCGCCTATAAATTGAGCTCGAGGTTTCAGTTTTAGATGTACCTTCCTCTCTGAATTCTCTGATGTAAATAGGGAGTTTTCTATCTAGTTTCTTTTAAATTTTAGTTTTGTAATTAATTTTAATTACGTTCTGTAATAATAATAATTTACTTTCTTTACTTTTTACAGTTTTTACTATTCACCATGAGGAGGTAACTTCCCCCAGCTATGGTGAAAGGTAATTCTTTTACTGTTACTATTTAGATTAATCTCCCTTAAATATAATATATTCACTATTTAAAATATTGACTTAAAAAGGATATCGCTATATTGGTCAGTTGGTAATTCATTTTAATCTGGTTTAAACCTGACTAATCAAGGATACCGCCAGATTGGTCGGTTGGTAATTAAATTTTCTTACCGCCTATATGGCAGGTTTATTTTGATTCCGCCTTTATGGCTGGTTGGACTTAATTTGACTTAATCAGGTTACCGCCTATATGGACGGTTGGTAAAATAATCACAAGTTAATATATTATATTATGGGAGATATCTAAATAGTAAATAGTAAAAATAAATCCTTTTACCTTAGCATTTTATTTTATTGTAATTTACTTTTCAGCTTTTACTTTACCGCAATTACTTTTCAGCATTTTTACTTTATGTCTTTTACTTTCAAGTTTTTACTAGCCCTAGTTATGTGTTGTAACTAAATTAGTTATCTGGGGTTGTGATGACTTCTAATATCACCGGTTTATAAGGGGTTATTTTATAGTTTGGGTAATTTTAAGGTTTACTTATTAAGTCTTAAGCTTAATGCGTCTTGTTAATTGGCCACTAATAAGATTGATATGGTAAATCTAAAATAAACTTGACAAAGGAATTTTAGGTTTCAACCTTAAACTTAATAGCCCACGATCTTTCTTGAGGATATATAACCCTTTAATAGATTTCCTTACAGGATAGACATATACCTGTCGGGCGGGGGTAGCCATAATTGGAACTTAAACTTAATGAATCTAGATAATTTGGTTGACATAGACATATGGTTCAATTGAGTTAAACTGGGTATTTGCGTCTGATCATCGACAGAGGCTTTCGCATAATATAGTGTTCCAGGTTAGTAAACCGATTTATTACACAAACATGAAATAACCACTTCATCTTTTAAAATGTATTAGAAAGATTTACAACCCTAGATAGTTTTTAATATTGAATTTTCTTAAACCTACCTTCGTGCAATTTTATTTACTTGTTTTTAAATTTAAAATCTTCACCATTTAAAATCAATCAATCAACCTGTTAGATACTAGTAATCATTTGACCTCATAAAATTAATAGATTAGGTATTAAGTCCTCGTGGGATCGATACTTTTTATACTACTTGAACGATACGTGCGCTTGCATTATACGTGTGTGTTTACGCCGGTCAAGTTTTTGGCGCCGTTGCCGGGGACTTATTTATCTTTCACTATTAGTTTTAAGGTTAGATACCTTTACTAGTATCTAATTTTCTTTTTAATTATTTTTTTTGTTTTCTTGTGTTTTAGGTTCTCAGAAACTTCATGAGACGAACCAGAAGCTTTGAACTTCGATCGCTTGACCCGGAAATTGAAAGAACCATCAGACAGTTGAGAAGGGAAAGGCGAGAAGGCCAAGAAACAATTGTTAACATGGAAACTGAACCTTTGGAGGTTGCACCACCAATTCCCATTCGAGACAGAACCATTCCGGTGGTTGACAGACTCATTTCATGTATTGTACTTCCTCCCTTACCAGTAAATGCGGGTGGCATCAAAACATGCATTCAGATGATTCAGCAGTCAGTTCAGTTTGGGGCGAATGCAACTGAAGATCCTAATGCCCACATCAGCAACTTCCTGGAAGTTTGTAGCACTTTCATTTACAACCGAGAAGCTGAAGAAGCAATGAGACTGCGTGTTTTTCCATACTCCTTGAAAGACAGAGCTAAAGCTTGGCTACATTCACTACCAGCAGGTTCCATCACAACTTGGAACACTTTAACCACCAAATTTCTTGCAAAGTACTTTCCACCAACCAGAACTGGAAAGCTGAGGAATGACATCACATCCTTTGTACAACAAGACTCGGAAACTCTCTACGAAGCTTGGGAAAGGTACAAAGATTTGCTCCGGAAATGTCCTCACCATGAGATTCCAAAATGGCTTCAAGTCCAAACATTCTATAATGGACTTTCTGGAATAATGAGAACCACAATCGATGCTACTGCTGGAGGAGCTTTAATGGAAAAAGGAGAAGATCAAGCCTGGGACCTAATCGAAGAAATGGCCAACAACAATTCCTTGTGGCCAACATAAAGGAGCATGATCCAAAGAATTACAGGAATTTATGAAAGTGGAGCCAATACAGCAGTCAATGCCAAGCTGGATCAGATATGCAAATTCATGGAGACTCTTACCACTGGATCCATAAGTTCACCATATGGAAGAGCACCAGAACCAAACCAACTTGAAGAAACGGTGAATTATGTCAACAATTTCAATAGACATGGGAACAATCCCTATTCCAACACCTACAACCCAGGGTGAAGGAATCATCATAATCTCTCATGGAGTAACAACTCAGGGCAAAAGAACTATCCACCACCAGGATTCCAACAGCAAAACCAGGAGTTTGAAAAAGAACCAGAAATGAAAGAATGGATTACATAGATGTTCAAAAAGAAACAAGCAGCATATGATGCTATCTTTCAGAGCCAATCAGCTTCCATCAAAGCACTGGAGAATCAAATTGGACAACTGGACAATGCTCAAAGTTACAGATCGCCAGGAAACCTTCCCAGCAATACTGAGCCAAATCCAAGGAACATAGGGAAATAGCAGTGTCATGCCATCATGTTAAAAAACGGTACTGAAATCAACAAAGATGTTGGAGCCAAAACAACTGCAGAGGAAGTTCCAAAAGAAACAATGCAACAGATGGAGGAAAAAGAAACAAAGGAAAAAAAACATATCACTCCACCTCCACCTTTTCCTCAGCGTCTTCAGAAAAACAAACTGGACAAGCAGTTTGCTCGTTTCCTGGAGGTGTTCAAAAAGCTGCACATCAACATTCCATTTGCAGAAGCCTTGGAACAAATGCCAAGCTATGTAAAATTCATGAAAGACATTCTTTCATGAAAACGGAGATTAGGAGATTACGAGACAGTAGCATTGACAGAAGAATGCAGCGCCATCATTCAGAGGAAACTTCCCCAAAGTTGAAAGATCCTGGCAGTTTCATCATTCCATGCATCATAAGAGAACATAACTTTGGTAGGGCTTTATGTGATTTAGGTGCAAGTGTTAACTTGATGCCTTTTTCTATTTTCAGGAAACTGCAGATTGGAGAAACAATGCCCACTTCAGTCTCTCTACAACTTGCTGATAGAACACTCGTATTTCCAAGAGGCGTAGTTGAGGATGTGCTGGTCAAGGTTGACAAATTCATTTTCCCAGTAGATTTTATTGTCCTTGATATGGAAGAAGACGCAGACGTGCCAATCATCCTCGGGAGACCTTTCTTGGCTACAGGTCGAACCATTATTGATGTACAAAAAGAAGAATTAACCATGAGGGTACATGACTAAGAAGTAACATTCAATGTTTTCAAGGCCATGAATTTCCCAGATGATGAAAAGAAGGAGGAATGTTTCAGACTTGATGTGATACACAGTACCATTCAGAACTCCAATGCAATGCAAAGTTCTACTGACAAACTTAAAACATGTCAATTGCCTGTGGAGCCTGAAGATAAAGCGTCTTTTGCATTGAAAAAGCCAATTCTTGCACTACAAGCAACAGAAGAGAAAAAGTTCCACCAGCTCAACGAATTGGAGGAATTTCACAATCGGCCTTTTGAGGATGCCAAATTGTACAAAGAAAAGGCCAAGAAGAGACATGATGAGAAGTTAGTGCGCATACAACTGGAATCAGGGCAGAAGGTACTGTTAAACAATTCAAGGGTGAAATTCTTCCCATGGAAGCCAAAATCACGGTGGTTAGGTCCATTTGTGATCACCAAGGTTTTACCAGACAGAGCCGTTGAGATACATGATCCCGACTCCAACAAAACATTCAAGGTTAAAAATAAGCGTGTTAAGCACTACTTGGGAGAATCATTTGAGCAAAAAAAGAAAGTGTCACACTTTCAGATCCAGCCTAACGTTCGAGAAGTCACGTCTAGCTGACGACTTTAAACTTAGCGCTCGCATGGAGGCAACCCATGCAATTTGTGTATATATTGTGATTTGGTGTGATTTAATTTGGTGTGTTTAGTTTTTACAGATTAAGACATTTCAGGATGGAAGAAGTTCTCACAAATCTTCACAAGCAATTTCCTTCTCTCCCTCAAAACTCTCTTATGAAAGTCTACAAAGCTCGCTTGGAACGAATGAGACTACTGATGATCCATGATATTCTTAATGACATTCGTTGGGTAATCGAAGCACGGGTCCGATTGGCAGGCGAGTCTTCTAACTCTTTTATTTCACATCTGCCTGGTTTTGTAAGAAGCACCTATGCAAAGAAACGTAGAGCTAAGCAAATGGGTGTTTGTTACAAATGTGCACGCTTGAATTGTAATACACGTTGTCGTTCTTTAGGAATGGTGTCTGATAATCGCGAAGACAAAATTAAATTCATTAGGGATGGCTTAAGTAAAGAGTCTTTAGATGATATATCTTCGACTCTTGACACGCATCCCAGTGGATATGTTCACATAGCCATTCGCAAATTACATACACAATTTCAAAAAGAAAGACGACAGTTAAGTCTTGGGAATCTGACTCAAAAAGACCCTGTTTGCCAATTTATAAGAAAATTGGATGGGAAGCTTATCCCTGACGCTTAGACATCAATCAAGCC
The DNA here is from genome assembly GCA_019454045.1 of Zanthoxylum bungeanum. Classification (NCBI taxonomy): domain Eukaryota; kingdom Viridiplantae; phylum Streptophyta; class Magnoliopsida; order Sapindales; family Rutaceae; genus Zanthoxylum; species Zanthoxylum bungeanum. The sequence goes on from SKCR01035496.1 coordinate 189,403, forward strand.
GCTACTTTTCTTGTACATATTATATCTCTTTGTCATTTCCTGATAATTGTAATTTGTTTTGTTGTTTTCTTTTAGTTTCTCCGATAGGATCCATACCTTTTTGACTATCACGATTTATTATTAATTAATAATTGTCATTTGGCAGATACTAGTGCTATTATTTTACTCACCCTTTTCAGGTGTTATAAATTCAACTCATAATTGCACTTTTGAAGACATCCAGAGTAAAACATGGAAGCCACTTCAAGAAGACGAGTTGAAAACATCTGTGTGTTTTGCGGTACTAGTGTTGGTGTTATGCCACAATACGTAGAAGCAGCACAGGAATTGGGTCGAGTCTTAGCTCCAAGGAATATGCACTTAGTATATGGCGGAGGCAATATTGGACTAATGGGGATCGTTTCAAAGGCCATACAGGAAGGAGGCAGTCACGTTTTGGGAATCATCCAAAAACCCTTGGCAGAGGCAAATCTTATTGGACCATCAAACAAAGAGGAACTGATCGTGCCAGGTATGTCTGAACGATTGGTAGAAATGATTAACCGTGCTGATGCTTTTATTGCTTTGCCAGGTGGCTTAGGCACATTGGAGGAAATTTTTACAGTGTTATCTTGGGCGAACTTGAACATACACCAGAAACCAATTGGGCTGTACTGTTGGACAATTATGACCCATAGCGTCACTATTTGTACAGATCATGGTGTTGTTGTACAAATTAACTATGTGACAAAAGAGATTGCACTCTTATCATTTGTGATTAGATCACCTAGATATATAAATGATAGGAGGTCCTTGTGATTTGTTCCTGGATTGAGAATGATATGAGACAATATCAGTCCACGAAGGATAAATCATTAAATATCCCTAGTCAGAGCATTGTCGAGATCGGACATCGATAAATGCGTAAAAGACTAGTATTACACTTGTGCGCGTTGTGAGGGCATAACAACATAGTTCTCATATATTTGGGTATATGATACTCATGCAAGTGTAATAGGAGGTTGTGTTTTACTGATGGTACGGGAAACAGCTTTGCTCTGGATAGACCCCCTCGGAATTCCATTAGTAGTATGACTATGTGTCTATGGAAGTCCGAGATCAGGGTAGGTGTATTTGGTCTTAACCTGAGACTTGCACCGCTAATACTTACGATTCTCAATATACCCAGCATAGGCGTACACAGAACCTGTTAAAGCCCTGGACGACCGCAACCAAAGTATCTTGATTGTCGCAAGTATTAGCGGTGCAAGTCTCAGGTTAAGACCAAATACACCTACCCTGATCTCAGACTTCTATAGACACATAGTCATACTACCAATGGAATTCTGAGGGGGTCTATCCAGAGCAAAGCTGTTTCCCGTACCATCGGTAAAACACAACCTCCTATTACACTTGTATGAGTATCATATACCCAAATATATGAGAAATATGCCATTATGCCCTCACAACGCGCACAAGTGTAATACTAGTCTTTTACGCATTTATCGATGTCCAATCTCGACAATGCTCTGACTAGGGATATTCAATGATTTATCCTTCGTGGACTGATACTGTCTCATATCATTCTCAATCCAGGAACAAATCACAGAGACCTCCTATCATTTATATATCTAGATGATCTAATCACAAATAATAAGAGTGCAATCTCCTTTGTCACATAGTTAATTTGTACAACAACATCATGATCTGTACAAATAGTGACGCTATAGGTCATAATTGTCCAACAATCTCCCAGTTGGCCTATAGCCAGTCACTCGAGTGTTTGACACTCGAACTATGTAAGGTTGGCTCAAACTGCTGAGGATGCTTCGTCAGCGGATTTTCATGATTATCATCTGATGCGATTTATCCGATCATCACATCACTACGATGTATGATCCGAACGAATCAGATGAATATTAAAGTATGTATCTGGGTCGTTGATGAGACCATTATTTCTTTAGCATGTGCTGACGCCTAGCTCAGCTGCTAACAGAACTATTCCGAATCTAATTAGGATTTATATCGACCCAGAAGGCTTCTATTGATGCCTCAGCTGCAGCAATAACCCACATGTGTTGTTTATTCGGTAACAGTATCTTGCTTGGAAGATTTCCAGCTCACTGTTCCGCTATTCAAACTGTATAGTACCGTTTGCGACTTATAGTCGTTTTTTTCGGTTTAGGAAACTTGCAACAGTGATCCCAATCACTTCAAGTTCTCCATCTCCATAGACTAAGACAACATCCTTAGTTCTCTAAGATACTAACGGATGTTCTTAACATCAATCCAGTGACTATCACTTGGATTGGCCTGTGTAGTGAATCCATATGCTCAAAGCGTATGAGACACCAGGTCGTGTACATTTTTCAATGTACGATTTCTCGGAGAGTTTTTCTTGAAAGCTAAGCTTTCGTCGATAGTATTTTTATGGGAATATCATTTCCAAGAACTGACATATTATCATTATTTTATAGGACAGCCACTGTTAGTGCGCTCCCACTAACCTTCTTATATACACATGAATCATTTTCGTTTTGAATTAAATCATACTCCATTATGATTACATCAAAAATGATAATTCCAATAACCTAATGCTTGCTTCAATCCAAACATGGATCGAATAACCTGCAAACCATGTTTGCTAGTTTTGGTACGACAAAACCGTCAGGATGTTATAAATATCCTCCTAAAGGTTTCCTTTTCAGAAAAGCGATTTTCCCGTTAAGCTGACATATTTCATAAATGAAACATGCAACTTTAGCAAGCATTATCCAAATAGATTAACCGTGGCAACAGATAAAAGGTTGAATCGTAATCAACACAATATTGATAAAGATACCTTTCCGCTAAAAGCCTAGCTTCGTACGTTGGTATGTTTGTTGGAGTTTACTAAGGTCCCAAGGATCAATAAACAAGCATGAAACAAGTGCGAATACAAAGAGGGAGTTGCGTAATACTCACATCGATCGGTTGAGCGATGCGCAAGGCAAAAAAAATTCATTTTCTGCTCGGCAGTGGACTACACAGCTCACTGTTTTTTTTCGGCCATTGTTGGATCATCTTCGTCAAGCTCTAAGCTTCGTCAAATGATTCCCGGCTCATGGGTGGACTTCCCTATCACCTTCGCATGTCTCTCGGAGTGCTAGCTCTCTTGATTTTTGCCACAAAAACCAAGCACTTTGCTTCCCATTTTCTTCAAGTCACTCGGCAGTGGGCTGCCAAAAATAGAAGAAAATCAGCCCCTAAAGGGCGTGAGAGAGAGATGAATTGTGAGAGAGAGAGAGTTATTTGTGTATTTAGTTGTTGTCTAAAAAAAGTAATTGATTTTTATCAAAATCATATACACTATTTGATTTCAAAAGTCAAACTAATGAAATCCAACAACCTTGAGTGTTCCACACTCATACACCAACCAAACAACTCAATCAATCACATCAATCAATCAAGTGTCACATCACTCAAAGTGACATGTGATTTGACGCTTGATGTGACTAGCGATTTGATGCTTGATTTGACTTGCGTGCCGCACTCGAATTCGAAATACGAATGCGCTCGCAAATAATCCTGGGCTCAGGTTCGCTAATTCCAAATTAACGAATTTTCCGGTGCGACGCGATTAAATGATTACGTCTAGCGAAGTCACTATTCACGTCGCTAACGAATTAATTCTAAATTAATTCGTTCACCCGAATTAAAATCTAATTTTAATTCTGCGTCGAAATCCAATTTTGTTTAATATATTGAATATATTAATTAATCGATTAATTCCAAATTAATCGTTATTCTCTCTTTAATTGATATTTTATCCCAGATAAAATATCTCCGCAATTAATCACAGATTAATTTTTTCTCTCATCTTATTAATCCCAGACTAATTAAAAGTGCGAGTCATACGTCATCGATGAATCTTTGGGAAGTGACCCATGAGATCCCCGGATATGTTGGCAGTAAATTCGATCGTCAGACTATCCGAACACGTAAGTACCTCGTACTACATTTATACTGATTTACAAGACAAGGTTGGCTTCTAGAAAAGCTCCATGCCTACCCAATTCTCCAGAAATATCCTTACAGGATTATAGGATCTATATCAGGCGTAGTATACGAAGTATTGCGTATTTCTGTCTAGTATCAATGATCACATGCAAGGCCTGGGGCTGGTACAGTGTCTGCCCCGTACGAAGCACATATTGGATTACGAGCAACTAGTCTCTTTATTATCGGATAATCATGACCAAGTCATATTATCCCGACGGTTGCAACCTTTTTAAGAGAACCAGTTTTGTATCCCTACGCGATCATCATCTCCATATGACTGGAGTGACACTTCCGTCTTGACATCACACCCAACACACTACGATTCTCAATATACCCAGCATAGGCGTACACAGAGCCTGTTAAAGCCCTGGACGACCGTAACCAAAGTATATTGATTGTCGCAAGTATTAGCGGTGCAAGTCTCAGGTTAAGACCAAATACACCTACCCTGATTTCGGACTTCCATAGACACATAGGCATACTACCAATGGAATTCTGAGGGGTCTATCCAGAGCGAAGCTGTTTCCCGTACCATCGGTGAAACACAACCTCCTATTACACTTGCATGAGTATCCTATATACCCAAATATATGAGAACTATGTCGTTGTACCCTCACAACGCGCACAAGTGTAATACTAGTCTTTTACGCATTCATCGATGTCCAATCTCGATAATGCTCTGACTAGGGATATTTAATGATTTATCCTTCGTGGATTGATACTGTCTCATATCATTTTCAATCCAGGAACAAATCATAAGGACCTAATATCATTTATATATCTAGGTGATCTAATCACAAATGATAAGAGTGCAATCTCATTTGTCACATAGTTAATTTGTACAACAACACCATGATCTGTACAAATAGTGACGCTATGGGTCATAATTGTCCAACAATCTCCCACTTGGCCTATAGCCAGTCACTCGAGTGTCTGACACCCGAACTATGTACAGTTGGCTCAAATTGCTGAGGAAATGCTTTCGTCAGCGGATTTACATGATTATCGTCTGATGCGATTTATTCGATCATCACATCGCCACGATGTATGATCCGAACGAATCAGATGAATATCGAAGTATATATCTGAATCGTTGATGAGACCATTAATTCTTTAGCCTGTGCTGACGCATAGCTCAGCAGGTAACATAACTATATCTAATCTAATTAGATTTATTATCGACCCAGAAGGCTTCTATTGCTGCCTCACCTGCATCAATAACCCGTTATTTGTTGTTTATTCGGTAACAATATATTGCTTGGAATATTTCCAGCTCATTGTTCCGTCATTAAAACTGTATAGTACCGTTTGTGACTTATAGTCATTTTCATCGATTTGGAAACTTGCTACAGTGATCCCAGTCACTTCAAGTTCTCTTTCTCCATACACTAAGACACCATCCTTAGTTCTCTAAGATACTAACGGATGTTCATAACATCAATCCAGTGACTATCACTTGTATTGGCCTGTTTGTGAATCCATATGCTCAAAGCGTATGAGACACCAGGTCGTGTACATTTTCAATGTACGAGTTCTCGAAGAGTTTTCATGAAAGCCAAGCTTTCACCGATTGTTTTTATGGGAATATCATTTCCAAGAATTGAAATATTATCATTATTTTATAGGGCAGCCACTGTCAGTGCGCTCCCACTAACCATTTTATATACACAAGAATCATTTCATTTTGAATTAAATCATAAACTATTATGATTACATCAAAACGGTAATTCCAAGAACCTATGCTTGCTTCAATCCAAACATGGATCGAATAACCTGCAAACCTTGTTTGCTAGTTTTGGTACGAAAAAACCGTCAGGATGTTGTAAACATCCTCCAAAAGGTTTCCTTTTCAGGAAAGCGATTTTCCCGTTCAGCTGCCACATTTCATAAATGAAATATGCAGCATTAGCAAACATTATCCAAATGGATTTACCGTGGCAACAGGTAAAATGTTGAATCGTAATCAACACAATGTTGATAACGATACCTTTCCGCTAAAAGCCTAGCTTTATACGTTGGTATGTTGCCATCCATGTATGTGTCCTTGAAGACTTATAAAGTACCCACAGGCACAATGCCTTGCGGTACATCAACTAGTATCCAAACATAGTTGATATACATGGAATCCATTTTGGATATCATGGCACTTTTCCATAATAGGGAGTCGATACCTTGTATCACTTCCTCGTACGTAGTCAGTTGGTATACCTCAAAAGATTGACATCTTTATGAGGTGAGATCAGAAACCCATACCCCGGGTTGTTTTCTGACTCTCTCCGACTTACGTGGTTCTTGTGTATTTGAAGATTAATGGTATAGTTTCATCCTTGATGAACTATTTGTGTTCCATTAAGGAATCGGTGCCTGGAATAGTATTACTCTGATTATAATGATTTTGCCTTTGCCCTTTTTTCACATTCCAGTAGCCTTTGGCCAAGCCTCGGGTTTCTAGAATATCGAAGTAAGGTGCGCCTTGTGCTACTTGCCTTATTGCAAACTTTGACTTTTTCTCCTTGAGAATAGTTATTAACTCTCCAAGAGTTTACTATTGCAATTTAGTACTTCTAAAATCTAACTATAGATTTATGAATATCCTTCAATTTCTTTATCATACTTTAAGGGTCTAATCCTTAGTTCTGATTCAGAAATTAAGGAATCTACTGCGACAAGCTTAATGGATTAAGCGATAAAGTTATCATCACATAAATCTTCCAAAGATTATGCTCTACTATTTGCTTAACTCCGGGCTTAGGCCTAATATGTTATTTTATCAAATAAAGTAACTTATTAGTTTTCAGGACCATCCTGAAATATTTCCCAATTTTGAAAATTAAACCATTTAAATACATTTTCCCTAGGATTATGTTTTAAATGTCAATCTTTCAATTATATCTTGATTTTAATAGTCCAACTATTTAATCAACGATTTCGGTACTATTAATTATAATGATTATTATAGTCCAACTATTTAATCAACTATAATTTTAATAGATTAAAATCAATTATATTGATTACTATAATCCAATTATAAAATCAACTATAAATGAATAGTTTGAATATAGTCCAACTATTAATTAAAACAACATTTTAAATATTAGTCCAACTAACATTTAATTTATTTGACGAATGATATTTGAATGAGCGCGTATGGCAAGTAATTAAACGAATATTGCAAATTCAATTCTTGCCTCCCACTATTTTTCGGCGAGCCTCTAACCCTCTGTCGAGTACTCAGGAAACCGTGTTTCCTAGTGGGCTAGGATCCCGTTAAATATCACACAATCTTGACTTTGGCCAACAAATTGTATGATAATTAACTAGGTAGATCTCTAAGATCAATTGGATCCAATCCAATTCCTAGATCCAGTAGGGGGACTTCCAAGTCCGAAACATATATCTTATATATGCCAATACATCCAATGTATTACCTAACCTTTCCTCTGAATCAACTAAGCCTTGGCTTTGGCACAAAAAACTTAGTGATCCCAGTTAAGCGTTACCCATTGACCATGGAAACCACAACTTGGACAAGACACCAATATGGAACAAAGCCTTCGTGATTCAAACACATCCTCGACGGACAAAGGCCTTGACTTTGGCCAACAAGCCAATGCCAGTCTCGGATCTTGAGTGAGAATCACTCAATGGAAGGAAAGACGCTTAATATTTGTGAGGGTTTTTCGCGTGCAAATTGGCAACCAATTTATTATCTTTATTAAGGTCTCATCATCATACACCCTTAAACATGCATTCTAAACACATAATAAAGCGCATATGAATAAAATAATAATGATATGCGGATGGATACTTTACACATTGATCCTAGATCAAATCTCTCCATTTCTCTCTCCCGCTAGCACAAATATTTACTTCTACCCGTTACACTACACTTCAAAAAAAACCTCATTTACATTGAGTGGAATAGGTGAGAAGAGAATACAAAGAATAATGAGGTAATAAGGCTGGACACACAGGTCCAATTTAATAAATCAAATTTATTACAACAATTTCTAAAATTGCCCCACCCATCTAATATCCATCCGATATACATTATTCATGCATCGCAACCATGTATTCACACAAGCATGTTATCAATCAATCTAATCAAATTAATTAATCTGATAATTAGTGATCATCCAATGTTCAAACAACGATTTGATTTTGCTCGAGTCAAACTCGTTTTGCGAATAAGTACTCAAAGTACGAATTCTCGAATTAAATTAAACTACAAAATTAAATCCAATTCAATTTGTATTTAATACTAATTCTCTATTTAATTCCAAATTAAATATTATAATTTATTAACGAACCTTTACGACTTAAATTCCAAATTTAATCGTTACGGGTCTCAAAGCCCGATTAACGTCCAACGTCAATTCAATTAAAGTCCAATGGGCTTTTAATTAATTTCTTAAGGCGTGGACTTTTGGTCAACTCGGATCAAACCGAATAACCAAAATCCAATCCGGGAATTACCCCATAAGCTCAGAAATCAATTTAGGCCCATTAGGCCCAATTAAACTTTAAAGGTCCATTAGTTGCATTTGGGCTTTATGGAAGCGGTTTTGGGCCCAATTGGATCCAACCAATTTTGCCTAAACCCATCTTGGTACAACCAAGCCCAATAAGCCCATTACAACACAACAAGCCCAAATCCAATTAAAGCCCAATAATTAAATTCCAAAAATCCAATTTCCCAATTTAATTACACTAAAGTGTATAGCACAATTAATCACCCAAATCAATATTTCCAAAACATTAATTTATACAATTAATCATGCTCAATTACAACAAAACAGGTCCAACACATTTTATCAAAAATCAAACCCAAATCACATGCTATAACTCTCGGCTTTGGGGAAATTATATCCAATTTCAAATCCAATCCAATGAATCAAATTAAACATTAAATCAACATTCCCAATTGATTTCTAACTCATCCAATGAATCAAAATTCAAAATTCACCAAGACAAATTAGGGCATGACATTCGGCCAAGCCAGAAGAAAATTGGGGAAATTTGTTCCAAATAATTTTTTAATCAAATGATCCAATCAATCCTTAATTAAACATGTATTAAACATACTTAAACATCCATTTATTCAAATCAAGCTCAAAAACATTTTACCTAATTTTAAGCCCTAAATCATATTTCATGCTTTTCCTAGCTCCGATACCATTGTTGGAGTTTACTAAGGTCCCAATGATCAATAAACAAGCATGAAACAAGTACGAATACAACGAGGGAGTTGCGGAATACTCACATCGATCGGTTGAGCGACGCGCGAGGCAACAAAAATTCACTTTCTGCTCGGCAGTGGACTGCACAGCTCACTGTTTTTTTACAGCAATTGTTGGATCATCTTCGTCAAGCTCCAAGCTGTTGGACAAAATGACCCATAGCGTCACTATTTGCACAGATCATTGTGTTGTTGTAGCAAATTAACTATGTGACACAAGGAAATTGCACTCTCATCATTTGTGATTAGATCACCATAGATATATAAATGAAGAGAGGTCCCTGTGATTAGTTCCTGGACTGAGAATGATATGAGACAGTATCAGTCCCCGAATGATTAATCATTAAATATCCCTAGCCGGAGTATTATCGAGACTGGACATCGATAATGCGGAATAGGCTAGTATTGCACTTGTGCGCGTTGTGAGGGCACAACGGTTATAGTTCTCATATAATAAGTATTGGATACTTATGCAAGTGTGATAGGAGGTTCTTTTTCACCGATGGGTATGGGAAACAGCTTCGCTCTGGATAGACCCTTCGGAATCCCATTGGTATTATGACTATGGGTCTATGGGAGGCCGAAATCAAGGTAGTGTGTATAGTCTTAACCTGAGACTTACATCGCTAATACTTACGATAATCGATAGACTTTGGTCTTGGTGGGTTACAGCTTTAACCGGTTCTGCGTACACCACTTCTGGGTTTATCAGAGAGTCGTAGTGTATTGGGTGTGATGTCAAGACGGAAGTATCACTTCAGTCATATTGGAGATGATGTCACGCAGGATACGGTACTAGTGCTCTTGAGTGTTTGCGCAACCAATCGGGATATTGTGACCAGGTCATGAATATCCGATTATAGAGACTATGTTACCAGACATCCGATATGTGCTTCGGACGGGGTAGACACTTATCCAGCTCCAGCCCTAGCACGTGACTATCCGATACTGGGCCGATACACACAATACAATCGTATACTACGCTTGATACAGATCTTAAATATTCTTATAAGAATATGTCCGGAGAATTGGGAAGACTTGGTGCTTTGCTAGAAGCCAACCTTGTCTAGTAAATCGGTAAAACGTAGTACTTGGTACTTACGTGTTCGGATAATCCGATGACCGATTTGACTGCCAACATATCCGGGGATCTCATGGGTCGCTTCCCAAAGATTCACCGATGACGTATGACTCGCACTTTTATTAATCTGGGATTAATATGATGAGAGAGAAAATTATCTAGGATTAATAACAGAAATATCAATTGAAAGAGAGAGAATCATTAATTTGGAATTAATCGATTAATTAATATATTTGATATATTAAACGAAATTGGATTTCGACGCGGAATTAAAATTAGATTTTAATTCGGGCGAGCGGATTAATTTAGAATTAATTTGTTAGCGACGTGAATAGTGATTTCGCTAGGCGTAATCATTTAATTACGACGCGATGGAAAATTCGTTAATTTAGAATTAGCGAATCCGAGCCCGACAATATTTACGAGCGCATTCGCATTTCGAATTCGAGTGCGGCTCGTCAAATCAAGCGTCAAATCATTAGTCGCATCTAGCGTCACATCAAGCGTCAAATCATGTCACTTTGAGTGATGTGACAATTGATTGGATTGATAAAGTGAAGTGATGTGACTTGATGTGATAAAGGTGATGTGTGTGGTTGGGAATTAAACCCAAATGTGTTTGAAATGAATTGGATTTAATTTCAAGTGTATTAGATGCATTAAAACAACACAAAAACCGTATACACAAATTGACTTCACTTTCCCTCCTCTCTCTCTTCTTCTTCTTCCTCTCTTCACTCACGCCATTCTTCTTCTTCTTGAGGCAGTGAACTACCGAGAGAAACAAAGGAAAAATGGAGGGAAGCAAGTGTGTTTTGTGGCAAAACAAGAGTGCTAGCACACTCCGAGATCAATGCGAATGTGATAGGGAAGTATACCCATGAGCCGGGAATCACTACGACGAAGCTTGGAGCTTGTTTTGATGATGAAAATGGCGCAAAACAGACCACCAATCTGCAGCAGTGGGCGCACATTTCAGTGAGGCAGTGAGCAGTTTTTGGCATCTTCGTTGCTTCCGCGTCGCTCAACCGCTCGATGTAAGTATTCCGCACTTCCGTCGTTGTATTCACTTATGATTCATGCTTGAGTTTTGATCTTGGGACCTTTAAAAACTCCAACACAAGCTTCGTCAAATGATTCCCGGCTCATGGGTGGACTTCACTATCACCTTCGCATGTCTCTCGGAGTGCTAGCTCTCTTGATTTTTGCCACAAAAACCAAGCACTTTGCTTCATATTTTCTTCAAGTCACTCGGCAGTGGGCTGCAAAAAACAGAAGAAAAACAGCCCCTAAAGGGCGTGAGAGAGAGATGAATTGTGAGGAGAGAGAGAGAGTTATTTGTGTATTTAGTTGTTGTCTAAAAAAGGTAATTGATTTTTATCAAAATCATATACACTTTTTGATTTCAAAAGTCAAACTAATGAAATCCAACAACCTTGAGTGTTCCACACTCATGCACCAACCAAACAACTCAATCAATCACATCAATCAATCAAGTGTCACATCACTCAAAGTGACATATGATTTGACGCTTGATGTGACTAGCGATTTGATGCTTGATTTGACTTGCGTGCCGTACTCGAATTCGAAATGCGAATGCGCTCGCAAATAATCCCGGGCTCGGGTTCGCTAATTCCAAATTAATGAATTTTCCGTTGCGACGCGATTAAATGATTACGCCTAGCGAAGTCATTATTCACGTCGCTAACGAATTAATTCTAAATTAATTTGTTCGCCCAAATTAAAATCTAATTTTAATTCCGCGTCGAAATCCAATTTTGTTTAATATATCGAATATATTAATTAATCTATTAATTCCAAATTAATCGTTATTCTCTCTTTAATTGATATTTTATCCCAGATAAAATATCTCCGCAATTAATCCCAGATTAATTTTCTCTCTCATCTTATTAATCCCAGATTAATTAAAAGTGCGAGTCATACGTCATCGATGAATCTTTGGGAAGTGACCCATGAGATCCCCGGATATGTTGGCAGTAAATTCGATCGTCAGACTATCCGAACACGTAAATACCTCGTACTACGTTTATACCGATTTACATGACAAGGTTGGCTTCTAGCAAAGCGCCATGCCTACCCAATTCTCCAGAAATATCCTTACAGGAATAAAGGATCTATATCAGGCGTAGTATACGTAGTATTGCGTATTTCTGTCCAGTATCGGATGATCACATGCAAGGCCTGGGGCTGGTACAATGTCTGCCCCGTACGAAGCACATATCAGATTACGAGCAACTAGTCTCTTTATTATCGGATAATCATGACCAAGTCATATTATCCCGACGGTTGCAACCTTTTTAAGAGAACCAGTTCTGTATCCCTACGCGATCATCATCTCCATATGACTGGAGTGACACTTCCGTCTTGACATCACACCCAACACACTACGATTCTCAATATACCCAGCATAGGCGTACACAGAGTCTATTAAAGACCTGGACTACTGCAACCAAAGTATATTGATTGTCGCAAGTATTAATGGTGCAAGTCTCAGGTTAAGACCAAATACACCTACCCTGATTTCGGACTTCCATAGACACATAGACATACTACCAATGGAATTCCGAGGGGTCTATCCAGAGCGAAGCTGTTTCCCGTACCATCGGTGAAACACAACCTCCTATTATATTTGCATGAGTATCCTATACCCAAATATATGAGAACTATGCCGTTGTACCCTCACAACGCGCACAAGTGTAATACTAGTCTTTTACGCATTCATCGATGTCCAATCTCGATAATGCTCTGACTAGGGATATTTAATGATTTATCCTTCGTGGATTGATACTGTCTCATATCATTCTCAATCCAAGAACAAATCATAAGGACCTCCTATCATTTATATATCTAGGTGATCTAATCACAAATGATAAGAGTGCAATCTCCTTTGTCACATAGTTAATTTGTACAACAACACCATGATCTGTACAAATAGTGACACTATGGGTCATAATTATCCAACAATGTTGCCTTCCATGTATGTCTTCCTTGAAGACTTATATAGTACCAGTAGGCACAATGCCTTGCGGTACATCAACTAGTGTCCAAACATGTTGATATACATGGAATCCATTTCGGACTCATGACACTTTTCCATAATAGGGAGTCGATACCTTGTATCACTTCCTCATACGTAGTCATTTGGTATACCTCAATAAGATAGACATCTTTATGAGGTGAGATCAGAAACCCATACCCCAGGTTGTTTTCTTACTCTCTCCGACATACGTGGTTCTTGTGTATTCGAAGATTAATGCTCATAGGTTCATCCTTGATGAACTATTTGTGTTCCATTAAGGAATAGGTGCCTTGAATAGTATTACTCCGATTTTCATCGAGTTTTACTATCCTCCCACTTACCACTGCATATCGGTATTCCTCTTAGGAAAACCGCATGGTGAGCAACAATCTAATTGTTCTCTTGTGAGTTGTATAAGTACAATACTTATGGTATCCCTAGGATAACCTACAATATGCACTTATCCAATTTGGGTTCTAGTTTGGTATCATCCAAACGTATGCGTAGCATTCCCAAATTTTCAGGAATGAGAAAACCCGGTTTCTTTCATGTTCATATCTAATATGAAATCATGTCTAACAGATTTTATGGAACCTTATTCTAAATAAGTTTTTGCACTCTTAATGCTTATCCGTTGAAGGAAATGGTAGCTCAGAGCGACTCATGATTAACCTTAATCATGTCTAACATAATTCGGTTACTCAGTTCGGACACACCAACAAATTGACGTGTTCCGGGAGGAGTCCTTATTGAAAGAATACTATACTCTTTCAAGTATATTAGAAACTTATTGCCTAAGTATTTTCATTACGATCTTACCGTGACGGTTTAATACTTCAGTCGATCTGTTTGTTTATTTCATGTCGAAACTGTAAAAGTTTCCGATTTGTGTTCTTCAAAAGAAACACATAACCATAACGCGATGCCACATTCGTAAAGGTCACGAAATATTCATATCCATATCTAGCCTTGCTAGACATGGGCCCACTTGATTCACTACGAACTAGGGCTAACAGATCTGTGGCATTTGCACTTTTACCAAGTAAGTAGTGTTTTAGGCACTTTGCCCAATAAACTAGATTCGTAGACTTTATTTGACTTGAATCAAATTAGTCCGAGTACCCACTCTTTGAAAGTGTGGATATACGAGTCTTGTTTGATTGTGTCCCAGACTACAATGCCACAATTAAGTTTTTTCTGATCAAATCAGTTCGAGCTATTAGTTTGTCATGTTCTATGTTTGAGATTTATCAAAATATAAATACTATTGTTCACATCTAATGTGATTATCTCAATATCATCTTTATAAAATAAAACACTTTAGTGTTCTAGAATATAAAGGTCAATCCGCAAAAGATTATACACTGATATAGAAATAATGTTTCTAGTCAAACTAGTTAAATTATAACAGTTTCCAAATTTAGGTACATGCCCGAAAGGAGTTCCTAAGCTTAGGTATCTACGGTTAAAACAGCGACTTTCGTCCCGTTTCCAATTCACAGATTAATCTCAGTCTGAAGTCAGTATCCTGCTCATAGCAGATTCTGAACATCAGTACATATATTTTATGTACCACACTAAGTATTTAAAATCCAATTTTAATACTAGTAGTGAACATAATTATGACAAACATATTTGAAGTCATAGCCTTGCTCGTTCTTCAATTCCTTCATGTCTGCTTTGTCCAAACGGCAGTCACGCTTCCCCGATCCTGTTTGCCACAATTTAGGCAGACATTTTGGGATTTGTCCTTAATCTTCCTAGAAGACTATAATGATTTTGCCTTTGCCCTTTTCCACATTCCAGAAGCATTTGGCCTAGCCTCGGGTTTCTAGAATATCGAAGTAAGGTGCGCCTTGCGCAACTTGCCAAATTGCAAATTTTGACTTTATCTCATTGAGAATAGTCATTAACTCTCCAAGAGTTATTTATTGCAATTTAGTACTTCTAAAATCTAATTATAGATCTATGAAGATCCTTCAATTTCATTATCATACTTTAAGGATATAATCCTTAGTTCTGATTCAGAAATTAAGGAGTCTACTGAGGTAAGTATAATGGATTAAGCACTAAAGTTATCATCACATTAATCTTCCAAAGATTATGCTCTACTATTTGCTTAACTCCAGGCTTAGGCCTAATATGTTATTTTATCAAATAAAGTAACTTATTTATTTTTCCAGGACCATCCTGAAATTTTTTCCCAATTTTTGAAAATTAAACCATTTAAATACATTTACCCCGGATTATGTTTTAAATGCCAATCTTTCAATTTATCTTGATTTTAATAGTCAAACTATTTAATCAAAGATTTAGGTACTATTTATTATAATGATTATTATAGTCCAACTATTTAATCAACTATAATTAATTAAATCAAATATATATTGATTATTATAATCCAATTATATAACCAACTATAAATGAATTATTTGAATACAGTCCAACTGTTTGTTAAAGCAACAATTTAAATATTAGTCCAACTAACATTTAATTTATTTGACGAATGATATTTGTTTTGAGCGTGTATGACAAGTAATTAAACGAATATTGCAATTTCAATTATTGCCTCCCACTATTTTTCGGCGAGCCTCTAACCCTCTGTCGAGTACTCGGGAAACCGTGTTTCCTAGCGGGCTAGGATCCCGTTAAATATCACACAATCTTGACTTTGGCCAACAAATTGTATGATAATTAACTAGGTAGATAACTAAGATCAATTGGATCCAATCCAATTCCTAGATCCAGTAGGGGGACATCCAAGTCCGAAACATATATCTTATATATGCCAATACATCCCATGTATTGCCTAACCTTTTTCCTCTGAATCAACTAAGCCTTGGCTTTGGCACAACAAACTTAGTGATCCCAGTTAAGCGCGGCCCATTGACCATGGAAAGCTTCGTAATCAATGTCGATGGACAAGAAGTGGTCTTGACTTTGGCCAACAAACCACAACTTGGACAAGACACCACTATGGAACAAAGCCTTCGTGATTCAAACACATCCTCGACGGACAAAGGTCTTGACTTTGGCCAACAAACCAATGCCAGTCTTAGATCTTGAGTAAAAATCACTCAATGGAAGGAAAAACGCTTAACATTGTTTGAGGGTTTTTCGCGTGCAAATTGGCAACCAATTTATTATCTTTGTTAAGCTATCATCATCATACACCCTTAAACATGCATTCTAAACACATAATAAAGCGCGTATGAATAAAGTAATAATGATATGCGGATGGATACTTTACACATTGATCCTAGATCAAATCTCTCCCTTTCTCTCTCCCGCTAGCACATGTATTACTTCTACCCGTTACACTACACTTCAAAAAAAACCTCATTTACATTGAGTGGAATAGGTGAGAAGAGAATACAAAGAATAAGGAGGTAATAAGGCTGGACACGCAGGTCCAATTAATAAATCAAATTTATTACAATAATTTCTAAAATTTCCCCACCCTTCTAATATCCATCTGATATACATTATTCATGCATCGCAACCATGTATTCACACAAGCATGCTATCAATCAATCTAATCAAATTAATTAATCTGATAATTAGTGATCATCCAATGTTCAAACAACGATTTGATTTTGCTCGAGTCAAACTCATTTTGTGAATAAGTACTCAAAGTACGAATTCTCGAATTAAATTAAACTACAAAATTAAATCCAATTCAATATGCATTTAATTCTAATTCGTTTATTTAATTCCAAATTAAACATTACACTTTATTAATAAACCTTTTACGACTTAAATTCCAAATTTAATCGTTACGGGTCTCAAAGCCCGAATAACATCCAACGTCAATTTAATTAAAGTGCAATGGGCTTTTAATTAATTTCTTAAGGCGTGGACTTTTGGTCAACTCGGGTAAAACCGAATAACCAAAATCCAATCCGGGAATTACCCCATAAGCCCAGAAATCAATTTAGGCATATTAGGCCCAATTAAACTTTAAAGGTCCATTAGTCGCATTTGGGCTTTATGGAGGCGGTTTTGGGCCCAATTGGATCCAATCCATTTGACATAAACCTAACTTGGTACAACCAAGCCCAATAAGCCCAATAACAACTTTAAAAGCCCAAATCCAATTTTAAGGCCCAATATAATTAAATTACAAAATCCAATTTTACAATTTAATTACCTAAAGTGTATAACACAATTAATACCCAAATCAATATTTCCAAAACATCAAATTAGCCTAATTAATCATGCTTATCAATATTAAATCATGTCCAACACAATTTAATTAAAATCAAACCCAGTACATGCTATATCATTCTCGGCAATCATAGGGAATTTTAAATCGATTTCGATTTCAATCCAATTGAATCCACAATCAATATTAAATCAACATTCCCAATTGATTCAAGTCATCCAATGATAAAAAATCAAAAAATTCCAAGATATAGGGCACATTGACATTCTCGGCCAAGCAAGAAATTTTGGGGAAAAATGTTCCAAACACAATTTAATCAAATTGATCCAATCAATCATCAATTAAATATCAATTAAGCATATTAAATCATCCAATTTTATTATTCATGCTCAAAATCAATTTTACCCAAATTTTAAGCCCTAAAATTCTCATGTTTTAACCTTGCTCTGATACCATTTATTGGTGTTTGCTAAGGTCCCAAGATCATTGAAACAAACATGAAACAAGTATGAATACAAATCAACGAAGTTGCGGAATACTCACATCGATCGGTTGAGCGACGCGGGAGGCAACAAAACTCAAAATCTGCTCACTGGTGTCACGGCAGTGGCTGTGTTGCAGTCCACCATTTTCGGTCATTTGAGGTTCTTCGTCAAGCTCCAAGCTTCGTCAAACGATTCCCGGCTCATGGGTAGACTTCCCTATCACATTCGCATGTCTCTCGGAGTGCTAGCTCTTGTGATTTTTGCCACAAAAATCACCACTTTAGCTTCCCATCTTCTCGGAAAAACCAGAAGAAAACAGCCCCAAGGGCGTGAAGAAGAGAGAGATGAGAGAAAATAGAGAGAGTGAGTTGTGTGATGGTTGGCCAAAAGTGTGTATCTAATACACATTTTTAATTTTGCAAAATCAATTAATTGATTTCCAAAAAACAAAAACAAATACCAAACATTTAAATATATTAAATGTCTATCATGCCATCACACTTGAGTGTATAACACTCCACCATCAACTCACATCAAGTCACATCACTCAATCAATCAAGTGACAAGTTGTCACATCACTCAAAGTGACTAATGATTTGACGCTTGATGCGACTAGCGATTTGACGCTTGATTTGACTTGCGTGCCGCACTCGAATTCGAAATACGAATGCGCTCGCAAATAATCCCGTGCTCGGGTTCGCTAATTCCAAATTAACGAATTTTCCGTTGCGACGTAATTAAATGATTTTGCCTAGCGAAATCACTATTCACGTTGCAAACGAATTAATTCTAAATTAACTCGTTCGCCCGAATTAAAATCTAATTTTAATTCCGCGTCGAAATCTAATTTCGTATAATATATCAAATATATTATTTAATCGATTAATTCCAAATTAATCATTTTCTCTCTTTAATGATATTTTATCCCAGATAAAATATCTCCAAAATTAATCCCAGATTAATTTTCTCTCTCTTCTAATTAATCCCAGATTAATAAAAGTGCGAGTTATACGTCATCGGTGAATCTTTGGGAAGCGACCCATGAGATCCCCAGATATGTTGGCAGTAAATACAGTCGTTGGACTATCCGAACACGTAAGTACCTAGTACTACGTTTATACCGATTTACAAGACAAGGTTGGCTTCTAGCAAAGCGCCATGCCTACCCAATTCTCCAGAAATATCCTTACATGAATAAGGATCTATATCAGGCGTAGTATACATAGTATCGTGTATGTCGATCCAGTATCGGATGATCACGTGCTAGGCCTGAGGCTGGAATTATGTATGCCCCGTACAAAACACATGTAGGATGTATGGTAACTAGTCTCTATAATCGGATAAACCTGACCTTGTCATTTTATCCCGATGACTGCAGTACATAAGAGTACTAGTACCGTATCCTACGTGACCATCATCTCCACTATGACTGGAGTGATACTTCCGTCTTGACATCACACCCAACACACTACGATTCTCAATATACCCAGTATAGGCGTACAAAGAACCTGTTAAAGCCCTTGCTAAGGTCCCAAGATGTACAACGTTGAAGGATTTTATGATTTTCTTTGTGTGTTTCTTGATGATGCTCGGAGAAATGGGTTAGTGTCAAAACCTATGTAAGAACTCCTCTTTACTGCCAGAACTGCTCCGAATCTAATTGACCAAATCTTAGCCTATGAACCACAAATTGACCCTATCATTTCAAAGATAAATTGGTCCGAGGACGATCGTGGTAAGAGGCGTCGGATTAATCTGGATCTTAATTTTAATTTCCTGTAGAATTTCAGCTAACCAGATATTATCTTCTAAACTCTTCTTCTACTGTTTAAGACATTGGGGACAATGTCTCATTTAGGTTTGGGGGAGGGAATTAGTTGATCAGTACCTTGTTTTTAGTTTGTGTGTTTTTTTATTTTTAGTCCAATTTTTTTCGAAAAATACAAAAAAATTGAAATTTTTTCAAAAATTACAAAAATATTTTGTGTTTTTATTTTGACTAAAAAGGTGAAATTGGTAAGAGATAGCTGAGTAAGGAGTTTCCACTCCTGAGACGTATCTCAAACCTATTTCGGAACAAGTTAATTTTTATTTATTTCCTTTTAAATTATTTAATTTGTAAACTCTCTATAAAACTGATTAAAATGGATCTTCATATGCTCAGTTGGCAGGTATTAACAATACGCATGGTAACATACGGACATGAGCTAAAATTGAAAAGTTTGTAATATTCAGTGCTCTAGTTTAATTGGAGAAAGCATCTCAAAAAAGCAATGGAGTAAGAAAAAAAAAGTCTGAGATCCGAGTTATTAAGTCTGTAAGGGTGTTTTAACACCTAGTGCCCTAAAACCAACTGGTTTGGGAGTCACTGGCCCAAAGCTCGCTACATGGATCAAAGATGCTGCAAAAATATATATATCTGAAGTCTGAGTAATTAAGTCCGTAGGGGTGTCTTAACACCTGGTGCCCTAAAGCCAACTGGTTTGGGAGCCACCGACCTAAAGCTCGCTACATGGATGAAATATATTGTATATAAATAAAAAAAAAAATCAAAAATCAAAGAAAAAATCAGAAAAATCAGAAAAATTATTCCATTGCTGTAAAAAGGTGTGAATTTTGATAAAACTTTAGGATAAAAATATTACTCTCTTCTCAACTACACTTATGACTATTATGGGCAAAAATGAGTTGTTTAATATTCTGTTGGCTGTGTATATGGAGAATGGTAAATATAATCGGAGAATTTACTTATTCAATAATTTAGAAAGAAAGAAAACAACTAGTAACTCCGAGTAGAAGTTTCACCTGATTAGTCACTAACTTCTTTATTCTCTTTTCTATTGTTTTTTTGCTTTTGTGTGCATTAGTTTCACTACCTTTTTACTTTTGTAAAATGTTTATGGGTATCATTACTGTAAACCCTCACGAGGCTACAACTCGTCCACTATGGACACCTAGAGGTTTAAAGGCTTGTTGCATACGCTAAATGCAACCGTGATCCCTACGAAAGTGGCTTAGTTAAATTTTATTTTAATGATGTTTATGTTATTTTACTCTATGTTTTGCTCGAGGACTAGCAAAATGTTAGGTTTGAGGGTGTGATGAGTGGTAAATGTATCACTATTTCCCACTCATTTAACCTAATATTTTATAAAGTTTCTTGAGTTTTGTGTTATTTTGTAGATAAATAAAGTTTTAGGACATTCTGGAGGTGATTTGGGGCCAAAACAGTGAAAAACAGATAAAAGGGCATTTTGGTAATTTGTCCGCGTCGCGACTCGCAAGCTTTTGGCATCACGACGCCTAACGTGCGCCGGGTCCACATGTCAAAATCTGAGAAGTTTGACTTTGCTAACATGCACCGTGCCACGTGTCACCATCACATCCGATTTGCTAACGTACGCTATGCCACGTGTCATCATCCTACGGTGCCGAAAATCTCCATTGCCACGTGTGCCACGTGTCACTCCACGTCACCGCCACTTCATCATCCACATCACTAGTTGACCGAGTCAAATTGCCACGTCATCATCAACCAATCACAACGTGCCACGTGTCACAATCCTACGGTGCCGACACTCTCTTTCGCCACGCCAGTGCCACGTCAGCATAATAATTGAGCTCTCAACCGCCTTGCCACGTGTCGCCTTATCTCCTTATCCAGAATCGCTATGTGTCAAGCCCTCAGCATGCCACACCAAAAGACACCGGCGTCGCGACGCTATAACCTTTGGCGTCGCGACGCCCAGAGCCTATCCGCGCCTATAAATTGAGCTCGAGGTTTCAGTTTCAGATGTACCTTCCTCTCTGAATTCTTTGATGTAAATATGGAGTTTTCTATCTAGTTTCTTTTAAATTTTAGTTTTGTAATTAATTTTAATTACGTTCTGTAATAATAATAATTTACTTTCTTTACTT
Organism: Zanthoxylum bungeanum; assembly: GCA_019454045.1. Taxonomy (NCBI): domain Eukaryota; kingdom Viridiplantae; phylum Streptophyta; class Magnoliopsida; order Sapindales; family Rutaceae; genus Zanthoxylum; species Zanthoxylum bungeanum. The sequence continues at coordinate 211,351 of SKCR01035496.1, forward strand.
TTTACAGTTTTTACTATTCACCATGAGGAGGTAACTTCCCCCAGCTATGGTGAAAGGTAATTCTTTTACTGTTACTATTTAGATTAATCTCCCTTAAATATAATATATTCACTATTTAAAATATTGACTTAAAAAGGATACCGCTATATTGGTCGGTTGGTAATTCATTTTAATCTGGTTTAAACCTGACTAATCAAGGATACCGCCAGATTGGTCGGTTGGTAATTAAATTTTCTTACCGCCTATATGGAAGGTTTATTTTGATTCCGCCTTTATGGCTGGTTGGACTTAATTTGACTTAATCAGGTTACCGCCTATATGGACGGTTGGTAAAATAATCACAAGTTGATATATTATATTATGGGAGATATCTAAATAGTAAATAGTAAAAGTAAATCCTTTTACCTTAGCATTTTATTTTATTGTAATTTACTTTTCAGCTTTTACTTTACCGCAATTACTTTTCAGCATTTTTACTTTATGTCTTTTACTTTCAAGTTTTTACTAGCCCTAGTTATGTGTTGTAACTAAATTAGTTATCTGGGGTTGTTATGACTTCTAATATCATCGGTTTATAAGGGGTTATTTTATAGTTTGGGTAATTTAAAGGTTTACTTATTAAGTCTTAAGCTTAATGCGTCTTGTTAATTGGCCACTAATAAGATTGATATGGCAAATCTAAAATAAACTTGACAAATGAATTTTAGGTTTCAGCCTTAGACTTAATAGCCCACGATCTTCCTTGAGGATAAATAACCCTTTAATAGATTTCCTTACAGGATAGACATATACCTGTCGGGCGAGGGTAGCCATAATTGGAACTTAAACTTAATGAATCCAGATAATTTGGTTGATATAGACATATGGTTCAATTGGGTTAAACTGGGTATTTTCGTCTGACCATCGACATAGGCTTTCGTATAATTTAGTGTTACAGGTTAGTAAACCGATTTATTACACAAACATGAAATAACCACTTCATCTTTTAAAAGGTATTAGAAAGATTCACAACCATAGATAGTTTTTAATATTGAATTTCTTAAACCTACATTCGTGCAATTTTATTTACTTGTTTTTAAATTTAAAATCTTCACCATTTCAAATCAATCAATCAACCTGTTAGATACTATTAATCATTTGACCTTATAAAATTAATATGATTAGGTATTAAGTCCTTGTGGGATCGATACTTTTTGTACTACTTGAACGATACGTGTGCTTGCGTTATACGTGTGTGTTTACACTGGTCAGTCGTTGACGATACCCTTTCGCTACAAGCCTAGCTTTGTACGTTTGTATGTTGCCATCCATGTCGGTCTTCTTCTTGAAGACCCATTTACAACCAATAGGCTTTACGCCTTCTGGTGCAATAACCAGTGTCCAAACTTGGTTAGTGTACATGGAATCCATTTCGAACTTCATGGCATCTTGCCATAAAGCGGAGTCGATACCTTGTATTGCTTCCTTATACGTAGCCGGTTCGTCTTCCTCAATAAGATTAATATGTTGGACAGTTATGACCCATAGCGTCACTGTTTTGTAAAAGACATTGTGTTTTTGTACAAAATTAACTATGTAGTAATGAAATTGCCTTTTACCGTTTTGTAATTTATTTACTTTCATATATAAATGGTAAAAGTCCATATGATTAGTTCCGGATTGAGATGATATGAGACAGTATCAATCCATAAAGGTTTAATCATTAAATATCCCTAGTCGTAGTATTATCGAGATTGGGCATCGATAATGCGGAATATACTAGTATTGCACTTGTGCGCGTTGTGAGGGCATAATGGCATAGTTCTCATATATTTAAGTATATGATACTTATGCAAGTACGATATGAGGTTGTATTTTACCGATGGTACAGAAAATAGCTTCGCTCTGGATAGACCCCGCGGAATCCCATTGGTAGTATGTATATGTGTCTATGGGAGTCCGCTTCAGGGTAGGTGTGTTTGGTCTTAACCTGAGACTTGCATCGCTAATACTTGCGACAATCGGTAAACTTTGGTTTTGGTCGTCCAGGACTTTAACAGGTTCTGTGTACGCCTCTTCTGGGTTTATTGAGAATCGTAGTGTATTGGCTGTGATGTCAAGACGGAAGTATCACTTCAGACATATGGAGATGATGATCACGCAGAGATTCAGAACTGGTTCTCTATAGTGTTGCAACCATCAGGATAATATGACAAGGTCATGATTATCCGATTCAAAGAGATTAGTTGCTTGATATCCGATATGTGCTTCGTACGGGGCAGACACTATTCCAGCCCCAGGCCTCACACGTGACATCCGATACTGGATCGCAATACACAATACTAAGATATACTACGCCTGATAAAGATTGCATATTCCAGTAAGAATATTTCTGGAGAATTGGGTAGGCATGACGCTTTGCTAGAAGCCAACCTTGTCTCGTAAATCGGTAAAAACGTTGTACGAGGTACGTACATGTTCGGATAGTCCGACGACCGTATTGACTGCCAACATATCCAGGGATCTCTTGGGTTGCTTCCCAAAGATTCACCAATGACGTATGATTCGAGCTAAATTAATCTAGGATTAATTACGGAGAGACTTTATCTTGGATAAAGTACTATTTGAAGAGAGAGAAAGATTAATTTGGAATTAATCATTAAAATAATATATTTCATATATATTATTCGAAATTAGATTTCGACGCAGAATTAAAATTATATTTTAATTCGGGCAAACGAGTTAATTTAGAATTAATTCGTTGGCGACGTGAATAGTAATTTTGCTAGGCATAATTATTTAATTAAATTCGATTTAAATTATGTCGCGACGGAAGTTCATTAATTCGGAATTAGCGAACCCGAACCCGGGAGTGTTTGCGGGCCCACTCGCATTCGGAATCGAGTGGGGCCCACCATCACTTCACATGTCAACTTTAGTTACTTTAGCTTGATGTGTTTAGGTGAGTTGGTTAAAGAGTGTAAAACACTCCAAATGAAAGCAAGTTATGACATATACCAAATACCACTTTTGGTAAATGATATTAATTGTTTTTTTTTTGAAACAAATAATACAGAAGCTTCGTCTCTCTCCCATTACCGAAACCAGTGAAGTTTTTTTTCTCTCCCATTTTCTTTCATTCATTGACCGAATTTGAAGGAAATACAAGGTGAAGTTTTGTTGCAAAATTCACTAAGGGCTAACACTCTTCAAGGATCATCAAGAGGTGATAGGGAAACTTATTCAAGAGCTTGGGAAGACAAAACAAAGCTTGGAGCTTCCACATTTGCCTTGGCCGAATTCTAGGAGCTCTTAGAGGAGGAAATTTTGTTGTTCATCACATCCTAAACCGATCGTTGTAAGTATGTTTCTGCCATATTTCTTCGTTATTCATTCATGTTTCATTGTTTATTATGATCTTGGGACTAATCATAGAAACCAACATAATATCCACGTGAGGTGAGATTAGAAACCCATACCTCTCAGGTTGTTTTCTGACTCTCTCCGACCTACGCGGTTCTTGTGTATTCGAAGATTGTGGTACAGTCTTATCCCTGATGAACTATTCATGTTCTGTTAAGGATTCTATGCTAGGAACAGTATCACTCCGACTTTCATCGAGTTCTACTTTCCTCCCACTTACCACTGCATTTAGGAATTCCTTTTCGAGGAAAACCGCATGTATAGCAACAAATACTTTATTCTCTTGTGGGTGGTAGAAGTAATATCATTTGGTTTCCCTAGGATAACCTACAAATAGACACTTATCAGATTTAGGTTCTAGTTTGGTACCATCCAAACATTTAACGTATGCCCAACATCCCCAAATCTTCAGGAATGAGAAACCTGATTTCTATCCTGTCTATATTTCATATGGAGTCTGTTGAACAGACGTTGAAGGAACCTTATTCAAAATAAGTATTGCACTGTTCAATGCATATCCCCATAAGGAAATTGGTAGCTTAGTGCAACTCATCATAGACCTTACCATGTCCAACAAAGTTTGGTTTCTCCGTTCGGACACACCGTTTAATTGAGGTGTTATGAGAGGAGTCCACTGTGAAAGAATACCATATTATTTCAAGTAATCAAGAAACTCATTACTTAAGTATTCTCCATCATGGTCCGACCGTAATGTTTTAATACTTTTACCGGTCTGTTTTTCTACTTCGTGTCGAAAATCTTTGAATTTCTTAAAGGTTTCCGATTTGTGTCTCATAAGATACACATAACCATAACGCGATGCATCATCCGTAAAGGTTACGAAGTATTCATATCCACCTCTAGCCTGGCTAGACATGGGCCCACATACGTTACTATGAACAAGGGCTAATAGTTCGGTGGCACGTACACCTTTACCACTAAAATGTGTTTTAGGCATTTTACATAATAAACAAGATTTGCAGACGTCATATGAATTTGGATCAAATCCGTCCAAGTACCAACTCTTCGAAAGTGTGGATATGCGAGTCTTGTTAATGTGTCCTAGACGATAATGCCACATATAAGTTTCATCTTTGTTACTTAATTTAAGCCTTTTGTTTGTTACATTATATGTTTGAGATTGATTTATATTCAAAATATAAAGACCATTATTACATCAGCACTACATATCTCAATATCATTTTTATAAACAAAACACCCTGTGTTTCTGAATACAAAAGTATGCCCACATTGGGCTAAACAAGATACAAAAAAAATATTCCTAGTCAAACTAGGTATATAATAGCAGTCTGATAAAGTACATGCCCCGAGGGAGGTTCCAAAATATAGGTCCAAACAGCCAAAATGACGACTCTAGTCCCATTTCCAACTCGGAGGTCTATCTCTCCTGAAGTCAGTCTCCTGCTAATCTGCAGATCCTACACATCAGTACATATATGAGTACCACAACCAGAATCAAAAATCCAATTTTTAAAACTAGAAGTAGACATGTTTATTTCTATAACAAACATACATGAAGCCGGTGCCTTGCCCGCTTTCAATTCCTTCATGTGCGTCTTGTACTCACGACAGTCACGCTTCCAGTGACCCCGTTTGCTACACTGTAGATAGACATATTGGGATTTTTCATTTGCCTTCCTAGAAGACTTTGATGATTTGGCCTTGCCCTTTCTCTTCTTATTTTTCTTCACGCCTTCAGTAGCCTTTGGCCAAGCCTTGGCAGTCTGAGATGTCGAAGTGAAGTGTGCCTCATGCTTTTCACCCTTTAATAGCTCTTTTTCTGCTTCACGCAGCATTGCCATCAACTCTCCAAAAGTATGATATTGGTTCATCATATTATAGTTCATGATGAACCCGCTCCAGCTGTCAGGAAGAGACTGCAAGATCAAATCTATAGAAGTCTCAGCCTCAAAGGTTATGCCTACCTGACCCAGCTGTTCGATGTCAGCAATCATTTGCGACACATGGTGCTCGACAGATGTACCCTCTGACATTCAAGAGCAAAAAAGCTTCTTCTACAATTCATACATTTACGATCTAAGGTTAGATCAATGAAGGTCCTTCAATTTTGCCATCATAGTATAGGGATCCAATCCCTTGTTCTGGCGACGAAATTGAGGGTTCATTGCAGCGAGCATGACGAATTGAGCAGTTGAGTTGTCATCGCTGTGAGTCTTCCAAAGCTCAAGCTCAAGCGGCTGCTCAATTCCGGGCTTGGGCCCGAGAGGTCTCTCTATCGTATAGAGTATCTTCTCGGCCCCCAGGATAATCTTGAGCTTCATATCCCAGTCAGGAAAGTTCGCACCATTAAAGATATTTTCGCCCATGATAATGTCCTTAACGTTGATCTTTCCCGCCATCTTAATTGCAATAGTCTAACTATTCAATTAACGATTTTGGGTACAGTCCAACTGTTACAATAAAAATAATAAAAAATTAGTCCAACTAATAAATATATAAAATGAGGAAATAATTTTGAAAACGTGTATTTGGCAAGTACTTGAATGAAATTGCAAATTCTATACTAGCCTCCCACTATTTCTCGGCGAGCCTCTAACCCTCTATTGAGTACTCGGGAAACCTAGTTTCCTAGTGGGCTAGGATCCCGTTAAATAACACACAACCTTGACTTTGGCCAAAAAGCTGTATGATATTTAACTAGGTAGATCTCTAAGATCAATTGGATCTCATCCAATTCCTAGATCTGGTAGGTGGACCTCCAAGTCCGAAACATATATACAATATATATGTCAATATATCCAATATATTTTCCTAACCTTTTCCTCTGACTCAACTAAGCCTTGGCTTTGGCTCAACAAGCTTAATGATTCCAGTTAAGCGGGACCCATTGACAATGAGAAAGCTTCGTAATCTATGTCGATGAACGATAAGTGACCTTAACTTTGGCCAACAAATCACAACTTGCCTAAGACATGTGATATGGAACAAAAATTTCATGGTTCAAACACATCCGCGATGGACGTTTATCTTGACTTTGGCCAACAAACCAATGCCACTCTTGGATCTTGAGAGAGAACCACTCAATGGAAGGAATTCGCTTAATATTTATTTGAGGGTTTTTCGCGTAAATTGGCAACCAATTTATTATCTTTGATTAGGTCTCATCATACACCCTTAAGCATGCATTCTAAAAGCATAATAAGGCGCGAAATAAATAATAACGATATGCGGATGGATATTCAACAAATTGTTCATAGAACAAATTTCTCCATTTCCTCTCCCCGACTAGCACTATTCTAACTTCTACCCAATTACATAATACAATAAAGAAACCTCATTTACATTGAGGGGAATTGGTGAGAAGAGAATTACAAAGATTCAAGAGATAAAGGCTGGACACGCAGGTCCAATTTAATAAATTCTAAATTTATTACAACAATTTCCAAAATTGCCCTCACCCATCTAATATCCATCTGATATACATTATTTATACAATACATCCACGTATTCACACAAAGCATGTTGTTCAATCAATCTAATCCAATTAATTAATCTTTGAATTAAGTGATCATCCAATATTCAAACAACGATTTGATTTGTGCGATTCCAACTCGTTTAAGAATAAGTACTCAAAGTGCGTATTCTTGAATTATATCGAACTACAATTTTAAATCTGATTTAATTTGTATTCAATACTAATTCATATTTAATTCTAAATTAAATAATTACACTTAATTATGTGCCTTTTAGACTTAGATTCTAAATCCAATCTAAATGAGTCTCAAAGGCTCAATTAACATCCAATGTCAACTTAATTAAAGTCCAATGGGCTTTTAATTAATTCTCAAGGCATGGACTTTGGCAACCAAAGCCCAATAAGGAATCACCATTTGCCATAAAATTAATTTTGGCCCATTAGGCTTAATTAATTATTTAAAGGCTCATTTATTATATTTAGACTTAACGGAATGGTTTTAGGCCCAATTTGGATCCAATCCATTTGTCCTAAACCAACTTGGCCCAACCAAACCAATTAGACCCAAATATAACAACATTAGCCCAATTCCAAATTAAAGACTAATTTATTAAATTATAATATTCCAAATATCATAATTTTTAATTAAAGTGTATAGCTATAATTAATTAGTTAAATTAACATTTCCAAAACACCAATTTAATTAATTAATCATGCTTTATCATTTTCAATTCATGTCCAACACAATTGAAGCAAAATCAACTCATAACATGCTCATATAGCTCATGGTAATTAGGCATTTTTTATATCCAATTTTGATTTCAATTCAATTAAATCACAAATCAATATACTCATGCATTTTAAACACATCCAATGGTCTAAAAATCAAAAAATCACCATGACAATAAGGGTCCAAGTATTTGGCCATCATAAGGTAATTAGGGAAAAATTATCTAATCAATTTTTCTCCAAATTAATCATGCATAACTCTAAGTTATCATAATCTAAACATATCCAAACACTCAATTTGACGAAATCATGCTCCAAGCAAAAATACCCAAATTCAAGTTTATGAACCCTAATCCATTTCATGCTTAATTTGGCTCATGATACCATTTTTGGGTTCTCCTAGAACATGCCAATGATCTATTAAGCATAAACATGTGTGAATAAACAAAGTGACATTGCGGAAAAATACTCACAATGATCGGCTATTGGTGGATGTTTAGATAACAAAAATTTCCAACCTTTGTGTAGTGCTCCAAGCTCTCCTTTGTATGAATGGTTTAGCTCCAAGCTTGATCTTTGAATTCCAAACCCAAGGGGATAGTTTCCCTATCACCTTTGTAGACTCTTTTAAGTGCTAGATTTGGAGGAAATTGCAAAAAAAATCTTCCTATTGTGAGAAGTAACTCTCGGCAATGGAGAGAGATGAGAGGGAGAGAAGATTTCGGTTTTTGCAAAAATGAGAGGGAGATAAAATGTTTTGTTTTTGATTTTCCAAAATCAAAGTAACCTAATACCAAATCTTCCAAAGTTGGTAAAGGTCTTACACATCAATTAAAATAATGATTGTGTAAGAAACAAGCCATCACCAACTAACAACTTCCATCAACATAAAGTGATGAGATTGACTAGTGATGTGACTTGATGTGGGCCCCACTTTAATTCAAAATCTGAGTAGGCCCGCAAAATACATCTTGAGCTCGGGTTCGTTAATTCTGAATTAACGAATTTTCCATTGCGACTTAATTAAATCAAATTTAATTAAATAATAATACCTCGCAAAATTATTACGAAAGTCGCTTACGAATTAATTCTAAATTAATTCGTTCGCCCGAATTAAAATCCAATTTTAATTCTGCTTTGAAATCTAATTTCGATTAATATATCGAATATACTATTTAATTGATTAATTCCAAATTAATCGTTTTCTCTCTTCTAATCGAATTTTATCCCAGATAAATTCTTGCCGCAATTAATCCTAGATTAATTTTCTCTCTCTCTTATAATTAATCCCAATTAATTCTATTCGAGTCAAACGTCATCGGTGAATCTTCAGAAAGTGACCCATGAGATCCCTGGATATGTTGGCAGTAAATCCGATCGTCGGACTATCCGAACACGTGCGTACCTTGTATCACGTTCTTACCGATTTACAAGACATGGTTGGCTTCTAGCAAAGCGCCGTGCCTACCCAATTCTCCAGAAATATTCTTTTAAGGAATATATAATCTTTGTCAGGCGCAGTAAACGAAGTATTGCGTATAAGCAATCCAGTATCAGATGTCACATGCAAGGCCTGGGGTTGGAATAGTGTCTGCCCCGTACGAAGCATATATCGGATCACTAGCAACTAGTCTCTTTAATCTGATAATCATGACCTTGTCATATTATCCCGATAGTTGCAACATAATAGAGTACCAGTTTTGTATCACTGCATGATCATCATCTCCATATGACTGAAGTGATACTTCCATCTTGACATCACACCCAATATATTACGATTCTCTATAAACCCAGAAGAGGCATACACAAAACCTGTTAAAGTCCCGGACGACCAAAACCAAAGCGTATTGATTGTCGCAAGTATTAGCGATGAAAGTCTAAGGTTAAGACCAAATACACCTACCTTGATTCGGATTCCCATAGACACATAGTCATACCACCAATGAGATTCCGATGGGTCTATCCAGAGCGAAGTTGTTCCCGTACCATCGGTAAACAGATACTCCTATCACACTTGCATAAGTATCCAATACTTAAATATATGAGAACTATGCCGTTACGCTTCCATAACGCGCACAAGTGCAATACTAGTCTATTTCGCATTATCGATGTCTAGTCTCGATAATACTACGACTATGGATATTTAATGATTAAACCGTTCGTTGATTGATACTGTCTCATATCTTATCAATCCGGAACTAATCATAAGGAATTTTATCATTTATATATATATATTCAAGTAATCTAATTACAAAATGATAAAATGGTAATTTCCTTTGTCACATAGTTAATTTGTACAAAAACCACAATATCTTTTACAAATAGTGATGTTATGGGTCATAATTGTCCAACATGTTCCGTCATATGATGTTTTGGTTTATGTATACGTTTTCAATTTATGATTGAGATTTATGTTTTCATATCGTGCGCTCTTGGTAATGGATGATGAGTAAGATATATGTTATATGATGAGTCTGATATGTGTGTCGATACTCTTGATTTGTCTGTCCTTTTGAATAAGTGATTCACATGTTTGTTTTGAAAATTTTTACAAATAAACGAAAAGGTTTAACTTCATTTTTGAAAAGAAAGGATTCCGCTACAATGAGTATTTTGAGTGTTATGGGGCTCTGCCTATCTGACTATGACCGTTTTGTTACCGTATGTTGACATGGTTCTGTTGGATAATTATAACCCATATCATCACTATTTGTACAGAACATGGTGTTATTGTACAAATTAACTATGTGACAAAGGAAATTGCTCTTTTATCATTTGTAATTGGATTACTCGGATATATAAATGATAAAATTCCATATTAATAAGATATGAGACAATATTAATCCACAAAGGTTTAATCATTAAATATCCATAGTCGTAGTATTATCGAGACTGGACATCGATAATGCGGAATAGGCTAGTATTACACTTGTGCGTGTTATGGAAGCGTAACGACATAGTTCTCATATATTTGGGTATTGGATACTCATGCAAGTGTAATAGGAGGTTCTGTTTACCGATGGTACGGAAACAGCTTCGCTCTGGATAGACCCCTCGGAATCCCATTGGTAGTATGACTATGTGTCTATGGGAATCCGAATCAGGGTAGGTGTATTTGGTCTTAACCTGAGACTTACATCGCTAATAATTGTGACAATCGGTATACTTTGGTTTTGGTCGTCCGAGGCTTTAATATGTTCTGTGTACGCCTCTTCTAGGTATACTGAGAATCATAGTGTATTGGGTGTGATGTCAAGATGAAAGTATCACTTTAGTCATATGGAGAAGATGATCACGCAGGGATACAGAACTGGTACTCTAAGTGCTATAGCCATCGGGGAAGTATGACTAGGTCATGACTTTCCGATCATAAAGAGACTAGTTGATAGTGATCCGATATATGCTTCGTACGGGGCAGACACAACTCCAGCCCCAGGCCTAGCATGTGACATCCGATACTGGATCGTAATACGCAATACTATGTATACTACGACTCACAAAGATCATGTATTCCGTAGAGGAATATTTCTAGAGAATTGGGTAGGCACGGTGCTTTGCTAGAAGCCAACCATGTTTTGTAAATTGGTAAGTACGTGGTACCGGGTACGCACGTGTTCGGATAGTCCGATGACCGTATTTACTGCCAATATATCCATGGATCTCTTGGGTCGCATCCCAAAGATTCACCGATGATATTTGACTCGAACAGAAAATTAATCTGGGATTAATTATCAAGAGAGAAAATTAATCTGGGATTAATTACTGCAAGAATTAACCTGGGATTAATTATCATAGAAAGAATTAATCTGGGATTAATTTATGAAGAAGAGAGAACGCGATTAATTTGGAACTAATCGGCAAAATAAATTTAATAGTTAAATTGGATTTTTCTATTTAATTTATTTAATTGGGCTAAAATAATATATTGGATATATTAAATGAAATTGGATTTCAATGCGGAAATAAATTGGATTTAAATTCTAACGAATGAATTAATTTGGAATTAATTCGCGAGCGACTTCCGTAATAATTTTGCTAGACATTATTATTTAATTAAATTGGATTTAATTATGCCATGACGGAAAATTCATTTAATCAGATTAAACGAATTCGAGCCTGAAGTGTGTTGGGCAAGCCCACTTGAATTTTGAATTTAAAGTGGGGCCCACTTCACTTACATCATTAGTCACATTTGGTGATAGAAGTGGATGATGGGTTTTGGTGGAAACTTGTAAAACACTCTTTGGCTTTTGAAAAAGGAAAAAAAAATACAATTAAGGAATTTTTATTATTATTCATTATTATATTTTTCCCATTTTTTGGCCGAGCAATTTCTTCTTCATAGTCTTTAGAAGACTTGGCCATATTGGCCCAAAGTATTTTTTTTTGAAAGAAAAAGTATTTTTTTTTTGCTCTCTCTCTCTGGATTGGCGAGAAGCAATTTGTTTTCTTTTGAAAATGAATTGGCTTCTGCTTTTGTGAAAGTAAATTCCCTATGACTTCTCTCTTAAAATGCCGAAGGAAAAGCATTCCTTTTTTGCTTTTGAAGTAATCGGCCAAATGGCCTTCCTTTTGCTTCCCTCTCTATTGGGCAAATTTGCTTCTTCTTGGTGTGGGACACAGAAACTGGGCGTCGCATGCTGTTATAGGCTCGCGGCCTAGTTGGGAGTACGGAGTAACCCGCGGGGGACTAAACCGGAGAATAATGGAGTCGCTTCCCGGTGTGAACCGGGAAAATGATTTAAGGCCGCACTCACCCATTACAAGGGAAGACCTCAAACGGTTGGGTTCAGAATGGTCCCTTACTTATGCCACTTGTAATGAAATGATTTGTGCATTAATTTAATCGAATCTACGCAACATATTTCCAAGAATATTCTACTTTTAAATTCACATGCATGAAGGTAATCATCATAACGACAAACATACAATATTTTCATAAGCATATTTTATTTGATCATAGGCATGCCAGTAGATAATAATTGTACAATCACGTATGAAAGCAAATCAGAATAACGGCAAGCATATAACTTCATGTACATGTTGAATGGATGAATGCGGAAGCATAAGTAGATAACTACCGTGTAAACATGCATCATGGAAACGAACAAGTGATCTGGTGAACACAATAAATGACTAACTGCGAGAACATGAACAATCAAAAAGGTAAATGACAAAATGAGTAACCATGCATAAGATGTGATGGAAGAGGGCCTGTTTACCGTGGGCATTCGTGTGGCGTTCGTATCCACATTCGAACCGTAAAAAGAAGGTTCACGTTCGAGTAGCGTTCGTAAACACGTTCGAATGAACTGAGACAGAAAACATGCGTTCGTGCGGCATTCTGAAATGCGTTCAAACGGGGTTACAGTAGTGACCTCCAAAATACAGTAAACAACATGACATATACGTGAACAGATGAATGGATGACACCTAATAAATAATAACGGGCTAAAAGGCGCGGTAAAATATCGTGGTAAAGGATTTTAACCCCTCGACATGGAGTACCTTTAATCCAACTTACTAAGCCCATGCGCTAATAACATAATGCATATAAAAAATAAAGACAACAATATCGGACCTTGTATACTAGATTGAACACATCTTACATTCAATCGAATATACGTCATCCGGCAAGGCAAAGCATCGTGGTAAATGATTTTAACCCCTCGAAATGGAGGACCTTTAATCCAACTTACTAATCCCATATACTAATAACATAATGCATATAAAAATAAAGACAACAATATCGGACTTCGTATACCCGATTGAACACATCTTACATTCAACCGAATATACATCATCCGGCGCGGCAAAACACCGTGGTAAAGGATTTTAACCCCTCGACATGGAGGACCTTCAATCCGACTTACTAAGCCCATGCGCTAATAAAATAATGCATATAAAAAATAAAGACAACAATATCTGACTTCGTATACCCGATTGAACACATCTTACATTCAACTGAATATACATCATTCTGTGTGGTAAAGCATCGTGGTAAAGGATTTTAACCCCTCGACATGGAGGACCTTTAATCCGACTTACTAAGCCCATACACTAATAACATAATGCATATAAAAAATAAGGACAACAATATCGGACTTTGTATACCCGATTGAACACATCTTACATTCAACCGAATATACATCATCCGGCGCGGCAAAGCATCGTGGTAAAAGATTTTAACCCCTCGACATGGAGGACCTTTAATCCGACTTACTAAGCCCATGCGCTAATAACATAATGCATATTAGAAATAAAGACAACAATATCAGACTTCGTATACCCGATTGAACACATCTTACATTCAACTGAATATACATCATCCGACGAGGCAAAACATCGTGGTAAAGGATTTTAACCCCTCGACATGGAGGACTTTAATCCGACTTACTAAGCCCATGCGCTAATAACATAATGCATATAAAAAATAAAGACAACAATATCGGACTTCGTATACCCGATTGAACACATCTTACATTCAACCGAATATACATCATTCAGCGCGGCAAAACATCGTGGTAAAGGATTTTAACCCCTCGATATGGAGGACCTTTAATCCGACTTACTAAGCCCATGCGCTAATAACATAATCCATATAAAAAATAAAGAAAACAATATCGGACTTTGTATACCCGATTGAACATATCTTACATTCAATCGAATATACGTCATCCAGCGGGGTGAAGCATCGTGGTAAAGGATTTTAACCCCTCGACATGGAGGACCTTTAATCCAACTACTAAGCCCATGCGCTTCATCTCATCATTACACAAACAAATAACATGCATAAATTAAATAACGGATAGTAAATGAATCAAGATAACAAAAAACAAAATATGCGCCGTTTACTCAAGTGGTACGTGGAGTTGTATCCCACGTACAGACCGCACTACCATCCATTCGGATTCGGCTATGGAATTTATGTCTGGGTTTCCATCCTATATACCACAAGAGGCGACACATTTTCCATTTTATTCAAGGGCCACAACACATATCATTCCACAATATTCATGCAAATGAAACTCAGTAAACAATTAAGACATAGATAAAAATAAATGAGAAAATTGCCCTCAGGTCTAACCTTTTATGTCGACTCTCGGAAACACGTTACAAGGCCGTCGGAAGGGCTAACACTCCGCAAATTTTCTGGTTCACTGGTCCACGTCTTTCCTCGCCGTTTCACTGCTCAAGCTACTGTTTTCACTCCATTTTGCTGCTGTTTGCTGCTGTTTTTTTAAGGATTCTAAAGTGCAGTTTTTGGCTACTGTTTCGGGTTAAAGGGGGCTGTTTTATGAGGGTATTGTGCGGAAGTTTCAGGCTCGTCAGTAAAGGCTATTTGCGGCAGTGTGTGAGGTAGTGTGGGGTTGGTTTCGGCGTGCAGTGGACTGTGTCTATGAAGGGTTCTCTCGGTAAAGTCTATTGGTTGCTTGTCTTTACTGTGTTTGTTTATTTAAGTTGTTTGCTGGAAGGGTTCACGGCTTTTGTATTTGTTTATTTGTGTCGTTGTTGGGGTAATGGGATGCTTGTGGATCGGCTATGGCTGTGGGCAATTTGTTGGAGGGTTCACAGCTGAAGGTCTGGTGCATGTAAGGGCTTACGTAAAGGCTGGCTAGTGTGTCTAGGGTCTTTGCTTTATCGGTTAAGAGGCTGATGAGGGCTTGTTTGTGGCGTGAAGGAGGCTGTTGGGTGATGGCAGTGAAAGGGGCAGATGACGTGTTGAGTGGCTATGTGAGTGGAGATAACTAGTGGAGTTGAAGGTTGTTAGTGCGTGAGGCGATGCGGGCAGTTTGTGGAGACGTGAAAGGAGCTTATGCGTGAAGTACCCAGGCTAGGGTTTATGTGCGTAAGATGTTGAGTCAGGGGCTGTATGTGAGAAGAGAAAGATGCAGGTTATAGCTTGGGATTTGTTGTTATTTTCCGAGAGCTTACTAGGGTTTTAGGGTTTGTTTGCTGTTTATTGTTATGGCCATGTGTCAATGATCATGTGAAGGGGCTGTGTGAGTTTATGTTTTATTCATTGTTTGTGAGTTTGGTAGGCTGAGTGGAGCAAGGTGGTGTCTAGGGTTTACTTTGGCCACTGCCGTATGTGTTTTTGAAAGAGATGATCAGAGGTCGTGAGAGTCGAGAGCTTGTGGTGTTTATTCTTGTTTGAGTGTGGCGCCGTGAATAGTCTAGCTCTCTTAGGGTTCCATTAGTGTTATGTTTTATAGTGACAAGCTAGGGTTTGCATGGATTTTAAGGAAATAGATCAAGTAAATAAGACATGTGTGGTATTTGATTTAATTAGTTTAGGCAATGATATTTGGTATTTTTGGTGGGTAATATATTAAATTGGTAGGTGATTTAATTAAAATAGGAAGAGATTTATTTTAATTTTGGAATTTAATTTAATTGGATTTTAATTGGATTTAATCTGTGAATTTAATTTAATTAAGATTTCAATTTAATTGGTTTCAATTTTAATTTCATTTCAATTTAATTGGTTTTGAATTTAGTTTGTGACATGTTTTTTAAATGGTTTAATTATTTTGGATTGGGCTTGGGCGAAGTGGGCTTGGTGTATATTTCAAGGGTTTTGGGCCAAGGTGCTTTAAAACGGAGGTCCAACAAGCGAGCCCGAAGTGAAACAAGCGAATAAAATCTAACGAAAATACCGATTCCCTTCTGACGTCCGTTTCCCGTGACTTCCTCGACTTTAAAAGGTAGTGTCTCCAAATGAGACTCATCATAGGGACTTACATGCAAAAATACAGTGCTTACACTTGGGAGATAAAATTTGTTCCATTTGTTCTTGCTAGCACATAAAGGAGTCAAGTGAAGGTGATAGGGATACTCACCCATGAGCTTGGAAGCTTCAACATCCATGGAATTTTTGATATCCTAAATCCAATTAATGTGAGTATTCTGCAACTTTCTTGATTAATTCACACAATAATCACGCTTAGAGATCCCGTGGCATGTTCTAGGAAAACTTACAATTGGTATTAGAGCGAGATCTAAGCTTGATTTAATTTCTAGTGTTTGTAAATTTTAATTTGGGATTTTATGCTTGGAGTATGTATTTTCTAAAATTGATGGTTTGGTTGAGCTTATATGATGTTTAATTAGATTTGTGCATCATTGATTTTGTGATAAATTGATTAGATCAAAAATCCCGAAAATTCATGCTTGGCCTATTACTACCCTAGGAGAGCTCATGGTTAATTTTTGAATTAGACAATTGGATATGTTGATTCACATGAAATTGAATGTTAATTGTTGATTAAATTAGATTGAAATCAAAATGGATGTTAATTTCATGTATTGCTGTGAGTGTGAAGCATGTTATAATGAATTGTTTTGCTTCAATTTGTATTGGACATGAATTGGAAATGTTGAGTATGATTCTTTGAATTAATTAGTATTTTGGAAATATTAGATTAATTGATTAATTATACTAATTACACTTTAATTAGATTAATATGTAATTTGGAATGATATTAATTTAATTTGTTGTAATTGGGCTTAATGGGCTTGGTTGAGCCAAGTTTGGTTTAGGACAATTGGTTGGATCTAATTGGGCCTAAAACCATTTCCATTAAGTCCAAATATAACATTTGGGCCTTTAAAATTTTAATTGGGCTTAATGGGCCAAAATTGATTTTATGGCATAATGATGATTCCTTATTGGGCCTTGGCATCTTGGGTTTGATCCATAATTGCCAAAGCCCATGCCTAAAGAATTAATTAAAAGCCCATTGGACTTTAATTAAGTAGTATTGGATACTAATTGGGTCTTTGAGACCCAATTGGATTGGATTTGGAATCCAAATCCTTAAAGGCACTATTGAAAGTGTAATTATTTAATTTGGAATTAAATATGAATTAGTATTGAATACAATTTAAATTGGATTTAAAATTGTAGTTTGATATAATTCAAGAATACTTACTTTGAGTATTTATTCTTAAACGAGTTGGACTCGCGCAAATCAAATCGTTGTTTGAACATTGGATGGTCATTAATTCAAAGATTAATTAATTGGATTAGATTGATTAATAATATGCTTTGTGTGAATACTTGGATGTATTATATGAATAATGTATATCGGATGGATATTAGAAGGGTGAGGGCAATTTTGAAAATTGTTGTAATAAATTCAGAATTTATTAAATTGGACCTGCGTGTCCAGCCTATTATCTCCTTATCTCATTGTATCTCTTCTCACCAATTCCCCTCAATGTAAATGATGTTTCTTTAGAAGTATTATGTAATTGGGTAGAAGGATGAATAGTGCTAGCAGGAGAGAGGAAATGAAGAGATTTGTTCTAGGAACAATTTGTTGTATATCCATCCGCATATCATTATTAATTTTATTTCGCGCCTTATTATGCTTTTAGAATGCATGCTTAAGGGTGTATGATGAGACCTAATTAAAGATAATAAATTGGTTTCCAAATCGCAACAAAAACCCTCATTTTATATTAAACGTTTTTCCTTCCATTGAGTGATTCTCTCTCAAGATCCAAGATTGGCATTGGTTTGTTGGCCAAAGTCAAGACCTTTGTCCATCGCGGATGTATTTGAATCATGAAAGCTTTGTTCCATATCGTACGTCTTGGGCAAGTTGTGATTTGTTGGCCAAAGTCAAGGTCACTTCTTGTTCATCGACCTCGATTACGAAGCTTTCCCACTGTCAATGGGTCATGTTTAACTGGTTTCATTAAGCTTGTTGAGCCAAAACCAAGGCTTAGTTGATTCAGAGGAAAAAAAGGTTAGGAGATATATTGGCATATATTGGATATATGTTTCAGACTTGGAGGTCCACCTACTGGATCTAGGAATTGGATGAGATCCAATTGATCTTAGAGATCTACCTAGTTAAGTTTCATACAACTTGTTGGCCAAAGTCAAGGTTGTGTGTTATTTAACGGGATCCTAGCCCACTAGGAAACTAGGTTTCCCGAGTACTCCACAGAGGGTTAGAGGTTCGTCGAAAAATAGTGGGAGACAAGTATTAAATTTGCAATTTCGTTTAAATACTTGCCAATACACGCTCATTTTATTTTTCGTCATTAATTATAAAAATATATTAGTTGGACTAATATTCAATTGTTGAATTAATTAGACAGTTGGACTATATTCAAACTACTTCATTTGTGATTGGTTATATATTTAGACTATAGTAATCAATGCATTTGAATGTAACCGATCAATTGTAGTTGATTATATAGTTAGACTATAGTAATCATTACATTTAATTGTACTCGAAATTGTTGATTGGATAGTTGGACTATAGCAATCAAGATGACTGAAAGATTAGCATTTAGAACATAATCCTGGGTGAAAATGTATTTAAACGGCTCTAATTTTCAGATTGGGAATAGAACTTCAAGATAGTCCTGGGAGCTGAGAAGTTATTCTATTTGATAGACAAACCTCTCGAGCATGAGCCCGAAGTTGAGCAAATAGTAGAGCATGAGCTTAGGAATACTCATTGTGATGATAAATTTAGTGCTCAATCCGTTATGCACAGCCAGAGCTTCTTAAAAAGGACATATCCCAAGTTGTCTGCTTAAACTGTAGTAAACAGGGTCACTAGAAGTGTGACTGCCGTATGGACAAGGCATACATGAAGGTAGTGAATGCGGGACAAGGCTGAAATTGATCCTATCAAACTTCAATTAACATGATTTAAGCATATTCAAACATCCAATTTAATTAAATCATGCTCAAAATCAATTTACCCAAATTTTAAGCCCTAAAATTTTCATGCTCAACCTTGCTCTGATACCATTGTTGGTGTTTGCTAAGGTCCCAAAATCAATAAACAAGCATGAAACATGTGTGAATACAAATCAACGAAGTTGCGGAATAATCAGATCGATCGGTTGAGCGACGCGCGAGGCAACAAAAAATCAAATTCTGCCCACTGGTACATGTGGCAGTGAGCTGCTACTGCCTCCTCCAAATTCAGCCATGGGTGAGCTCCAAGCTTCGTCAAACGATTCCCGGCTCATGGGTGGACTTCCCTATCACCTTCGCATGACTTCGTATTGTGCTAGCACTCATGATTTTACTATAAAATCGCGACTCTAAGCTTCCATTTTCCTCTTGTCTCACGGAAAAACTGAACCAGTGAAGAAAAAAACCCTTGTTGGGCGAGAGAGAGAAGAAGTAGATGAAAAAGAGAGAGATGTGTGTGTTGTTGTTGTCATTGTGTATCTAATACAAAAATTATTAAAAGTCAAAAAATACCAAAATCAAATAAAGGTAAATTGATTTTAATTAATCCAACAACTCACATCAACCATCACACTTGAGTGTCAAACACTCAAACATCAACTTACAAAAAGTCAATCAAGTTGTCAAGTCACATCACTCAAAGTGACAAGTGATTTGACGCTTGAAGTGACTAGCGATTTGACGCTTGATGTGACTAATGATTTGACGCTTGATTTAACTTGCGTGCCGCACTAGAATTCGAAATACGAATGCGCTCGCAAACAATCCCGGGCTCGGGTTCGCTAATTCTAAATTATCAAATTTTCCGTTGTGACGTAATTAAATGATTATGCCTAGCGAAATCACTATTCACGTCGTTAACGAATTAATTCTAAATTAACTCGTTCGCCCAAATTAAAATCTAATTTTAATTCCGCGTCGAAATCTAATTTTGTTTAATATATCGAATATATTATTTTGTCGATTAATTCCAAATTAATCATTATCTCTCTTTAATTGATATTTTATCCCAGATAAAATATCTCCGCAATTAATCCCATATTAATTTTCTCTCTCTTCTAATTAATCCTAGATTAATTTAGAGTGCGAGTCATACGTCATCGGTGAATCTTTGGGAAGCGACCCATGAGATCCCTGGATATGTTGGCAATAAATTCGGTCGCCGGACTATCCGAACACGTAAGTACCTAGTACTACGTCTTACCGATTTACAAGACAAGGTTGGCTTCTAGCAAAGCTCCATGCCTACCCAATTCTCCGGAAACATCCTTACAGGAATAAAGGATCTATATCAGGCGTAGTATACGTAATATTGTGTATGTCGATCCAGTATCGGATGATCACGTGCTAGGCCTGGGGCTGGAATTGTGTCTTCCCCGTACGAAGCACATATCGGATGTCTGGTGACTAGTCTCTATAATCGGATAAACCTGACCTTGTCATTTTATCCCGATGACTGCAGTACATAAGAGTACTAGTACCGTATCCTACGTGACCATTATCTCCACTATGACTGGAGTGATACTTCCGTCTTGACATCACACCCAACACACTACGATTCTCAATATACCCAGCATAGGCATACACAGAACCTGTTAAAGCCCTGGACGACCGCAACCAAAGTATATTGATTGTCGCAAGTATTAGCGGTGCAAGTCTCAGGTTAAGACCAAATACACCTACCCTGATTTCAGACTTCCATAGACACATAGTCATACTACCAATGGAATTCCGAGGGGGTCTATCCAGAGCGAAGCTGTTTCCCGTACCATCGGTAAAACACAACCTCATATTACACTTGCTTGAGTATCCTATACCCAAATATATGAGAACTATGTCGTTGTGCCCTCACAACGCGCACAAGTGTAATACTAGTCTTTTACGTATTTATCGATGTCCAATCTCGATAATACTCTGACTAGGGATATTTAATGATTTATCCTTCGTGGACTGATACTGTCTCATATCATTCTCAATCCATGAACAAATCATAGGGACCTCCTATCATTTATATATCTAGGTGATCTAATCACAAATGATAAGAGAGCAATCTCCTTTGTCACATAGTTAATTTGTACAACAACACTATGATCTGTACAAATAGTGACGCTATGGGTCATAATTGTCCAACAATCTCCCACTTGGCCTATAGCCAGTCACTCGAGTGTCTTACACCCGAACTATGTACAGTTGGCTCAAACTGTTGAGAAAAGGCTTCATCAGCGGATTTGAATGATTATCATCTGATGCGATTTATTCGATCATCACATCGCCACGATGTATGATCCGAACGAATCAGATGAATATCGAAGTATGTATCTGGATGGTTGATGAGACCATTAATTCTTTAGCCTGCGCTGACGCCTAGCTCAGCTGCTAACAGAACTATATCTAATCTAATTAGATTTATTATCGACCCAGAAGGCTTCTATTGCCACCTCAGCTGCAGCAATAACCCGCATTTGTTGTTTATTCGGTAACAGTATCTTGCTTGGAAGATTTCCAGCTCACTATTCCATTATTCAAACTGTATAGTACCGTTTACGACTTATAGTCGTTTTATCGGTTTGGAAACTTGCTACAGTGATCCCAATCATTTCAAGTTCTCCTTCTCCATAGACTAAGACAGCATCCTTAGTTCTCTAAGATACTAACGGACGTTCTTAACATCAATCCAGTGACTATCACTTGGATTGGCCTGTTTGTGAATCCATATGCTCAAAGCGTATGAGACACCAGGTCGCGTACATTTTTCAATGTACGATTCTCGGAGAGTTTTCTTGAAAGCCAAGCTTTCACGGATTGTTTTTATGGGAATATCATTTCCAAGAAATGACATATTATCATTATTTTATAGGACAGCCTCTGTCAGTGCGCTCCCACTAACCTTCTTATATACACAAGAATCATTTTCGTTTTGAATTAAATCATAAACCATTATGATTACATCAAAACGATAATACCAAGAACCTAATGCTTGCTTCAATCCAAACATGGATTGAATAACCTACAAACCTTGTTTGCTAGTTTTGGTACGAAAAAACCGACAGGATGTTGTAAACATCCTCCAAAAGGTTTCCTTTTCAGGAAAGCGATTTTCCCGTTAAGCTGACATATTTCATAAATGAAACATGCAGCTTTAGCAAGCATTATCCAAATGGATTTATCGTGGCAACAGGTATAATGTTGAATCGTAATCAACACAATGTTGATAACGATACCTTTCCGCTACAAGCCTAGCTTAGTACATTGGTATGTTGCATTCCATGTATGTCTTCCTTGAAGACTTATAAAGTACCAATAGGCACAATGCCTTGTGGTACATCAACTAGTATCTAAATATAGTCGATATACATGGAATCCATTTCGGATTTATGACACTTTGTCATAATAGGGAGTTGATACCTTGTATCACTTCCTCATACGTAGTCAGTTGGTATACCTAAAAAGATAGACATCTTTATGAGGTGAGATCAGAAACCCATACCCCATGTTGTTTTTTGACTCTCTCCGACTTACGCGGTTCTTGTGTATTCGAAGATTAATGGTATAGTTTCATCCTCGATGAACTATTTGTGCTCCATTAGGATTCGGTTCCTGGAACAGTATCACTCCGATTTTCATCGAGCTTTACTATCCTCCCACTTACCACTGCATATCGGTATTCCTCTTAGGAAAACCGCATGGTGAGCAACAATCTAATTGTTCTCTTGTGAGTTGTATAAGTACTATACTTATGGTATCCCTATGATAACCTACAATTGACACTTATCCAATTTAGCTTTTAGTTTGGTATCATCCAAACATATGCCTAGCATTCCCAAATTATCAGGAATGTGTAACCCGGTTTCTTCCCCGTTCATATCTAATGTGATATCTGTCAAACAGATTTTTATGGAACCTTATTCTAAATAAGTTCTTGCACTGTTAATGCTTATCCGTTGAAGGAAATGGTAGCTCAGAGCAACTAATGATTAACCTTATCATGTTTAATAAAATTCGGTTTATCATGTTCGGACACACCGTCAAAATGACGTGTTCCGGGAGAAGTCCTCATTGAAAGAATACTATACTCTTTCAAGTATATTAGAAACTTATTGCTTAAGTATTTTCCATTACGGTCTTACCGCGATGGTTTAATACTTTAGCCGATCTGTTTGTCTATTTCGTGTCGAAACTATAAAAGTTTCCGATTTGTGTTCTTCAAAAGAGACATATAACCATAACGCGATGCCACATCCGTAAAGGTCACGAAATATTCATATCTATCTCTAGCCTAGCTAGACATGGGCCCACTTGCTTCACTATGAACTAGAGCTAACAGATCTGTGGCATTTGCACCTTTACCAAGTAAATAGTGTTTTAGGCACTTTGCCTAATAAACTAGATTCGTAGACTTTATTTGATTGGAATCAAATATGTCCTAGTAACCCACTCTTCAAAAGTGCGGGTTAAACATTGATATAAAGATAATGTGTCTAGTCAAACTAGTTACATATAACATTTCCTAATTCAAGTACGTACCCGAAGGTAGTTTTTCATAAACTTAGGTATCTACGGTTAAAACAGTGACTTTCGTCCCGTTTCCAATTCGCAGATTAATCTCATTGAAGTCAGTATCCTGCTCAAAGCAGATTCTGAACATCAATATATATATATATATCACACTAAGTATTTTAAAATCCAATTTTAATACTAGTAATGAACATAATGTTGACAAATATATTTGAAGTCAGAGCCTTGCTCGTCTTCAATTCCTTCATGTCTGCTTTGTCCAAACGGCAGTCACGCTTCCGCGATCCCGTTTGTCACAATTTAGGCAGACATTTTGGGATATGTCCTTTATCTTCCCAGATGATTATAATGATTTTGCCTTTGCCATTTTTCACACTCCAGAAGCCTTTGGCCAAGCCTTGGGTTTCTAGAATATCGAAATAAGGTGCGCCTTGCGCTACTTTCCTAATTGCAAACTTTGACTTTATCTCATTGAGAATAGTCATTAACTTTCTAAGAGTTATCAATTGCAATTTTAGTACTTCTAAAATCTAAGTATAGATTTATGAAGATCCTTCAATTTCTTTATCATACTTTAAGAATCTAATCCTTAGTTCTGATTAAGAAATTAAGGAGTCTACTTCGACAAGCTTAATGGATTAAGCACTAAAGTTATCATCACATAAATCTTCCAAAGATTATGCTCTACTATTTGCTTAACTCCGGGCTTAGGCATAATATGTTATTTTATCAAATAAAGTAACTTATTAGTTTCCAGGACCATCGTGAAATTTTATTCCCAATTTGAAAATTAAACCATTTAAATACATTTTCCCTAGGATTATGTTTTAAATGTCAATCTTCCAATATTATTTTGATTCTAATAATCCAACTATTTAATCAACGATTTCGGTACTATTTATTATAATAATTACAATAGTCCAACTATTTAATCAACTATAATTTAATAGAATAAAATCAATTATATTGATTACTATAATCCAATTATAAAATCAACTATAAATGAATAGTTTGAATACAGTCCAACTGTTTATTAAAACAACGTTTAAATATTAGTCCAACTAACATTTCATTTATTTGACGAATGATATTTAATTGAGCGAGTATGGCAAGTAATTAAAGGAATATTGCAAATTCAATTCTTCCTCCCACTATTTTTCGGCGAGCCTCTAACCCTCTGTCGAGTACTCGGGAAACCATGTTTCCTAGTGGGCTAGGATCCCGTTAAATATCACACAATCTTGACTTTGGCCAACAAATTGTATGATAATTAACTAGGTAGATCTCTAAGATCGATTGGATCCAATCCAATTCCTAGATCCGGTAGGGGGACATCCAAGTCCGAAACATATATCTTATATATGCCAATACATCCAATGTATTACCTAACCTTTTTCGTCTGAATAACTAAGCCTTGGCTTTGGCACAACAAACTTAGTGATCCTAGTTAAGCACGACCCATTGACCATGGAAAGCTTCGTAATCAATGTCGATGGACAAGAAGTGGTCTTGACTTTGGCCAACAAACCACAACTTGGACAAGACACCAATATGGAACAAAGCCTTCGTGATTCAAACACATCCTCGACGGACAAAGGCCTGGACTTTGGCCAACAAGCCAATACCAGTCTCGGATCTTGAGTGAGAATCACTCAATGGAAGGAAAAACGCTTAATATTTTGCGAGGGTTTTTCGAGTGCAAATTGGCAACCAATTTATTATCTTTGTTAAGGTCTCATCATCATACACCCTTAAACATGCATTCTAAACACATAATAAAGCGCTTATAATAAAATAATAATGATATGCGGATGGATACTTTACACATTGATCCTAGATCAAATCTCTCCATTTCTCTCTCCGCTAGCACAAATATTTCTTCTACCCGTTACACTACACTTCTAAAGAAACCTCATTTACATTGAGGGGAATAAGTGAGAAGAGAATACAAAGAATAAGAGGTAATAAGGCTGGACACGCAGGTCCAATTAATAAATCAAATTTATTACAACAATTTCTAAAATTGTCCCACCCATCTAATAGCCATCCGATATCCATTATTCATGCATCGCAACCATGTATTCACACAAGCATGCTATCAATCAATCTAATCAAATTAATTAATCTGATAATTAGTGATCATCCAATGTTCAAACAACGATTTGATTTTGCTCGAGTCAAACTCATTTTGTGAATAAGTACTCAAAGTACGAATTCTCGAATTAAATTAAACTACAAAATTAAATCCAATTCAATATGCATTTAATTCTAATTCGTTTATTTAATTCCAAATTAAACATTACACTTTATTAATAAACCTTTTACGACTTAATTCCAAATTTAATCGTTACGGGTCTCAAAGCCCGAATAACGTCCAACGTCAATTTAATTAAAGTCCAATGGGCTTTTAATTAATTTCTTAAGGCGTGGACTTTTGGTCAACTCGGGTCAAACCGAATAACCAAAATCCAATCCGGGAATTACCCCATAAGCCAAGAAATCAATTTAGGCCTATTAGGCCCAATTAAACTTTAAAGGTCCATTAGTCGCATTTGGGCTTTATGGAGGCGATTTTGGGCCCAATTGGATCCAATCCATTTGGCCTAAACCTAACTTGGTACAACCAAACCCAATTAGCCCAATAACAACTTTAAAAGCCCAAATTCAATTTTAAGGCCCAATTCAATTAAATTACAAAATCCAATTTCACAATTTAATTACCTTAAGTGTATAACACAATTAATTACCCAATTAACATTTCTAAAACATCAATTAACCTAATTAATCATGCTTATCAATATTAAATCATGTCCAACATAATTTAACAAAAATCAAACCCAATCATGCTTTATATATGTCTCGACCTAGGGGAAATTTATATCCAATTTCAAATCCAATCCAATTGAATCAAATTAAACATTAAATCAACATCCCCAACATGATTCTAACTCATACAATGAATCAAAAAATCAAAATCCAAGACATTAAAATAGGGCATCATTCTCGGCCAAGCTAAGATTTTGGGGAAAAAATGATCCAATCACAATTTCATGAAATTGATCAAATCAAACTTCAATTCAACATGATTTAAGCATATTCAAACATTCAATTTAATTAAATCATGCTCAAAATCAATTTACCCAAATTTTAAGCCCTAAAATTTTCATGCTTAACCTTGCTCTGATACCATTGTTGGTGTTTGCTAAGGTCCCAAGATCAATAAACAAGCATGAAACATGTGTGAATACAAATCAACGAAGTTGCGGAATACTCACATCGATCAGTTGAGCGACGCGCGAGGCAACAAAAAATCAAATTCTGCCCACTGGTACATGCGGCAGTGAGCTGCAACTGCCTCCTCCAAATTCGGCCATGGGTGAGCTCCAAACTTCGTCAAACGATTCCCGGCTCATGGGTGAACTTCCCTATCACCTTCGCATGACTTCGTAGTGTGCTAGCACTCCCGATTTTGCCACAAAATCGCGACTCTAAGCTTCCCTTTTCCTCTTGGCTCACGGCAAAATTGAACCAGTGAAGAAAAAAACCATTGTTGGGCGAGAGAGAGAAGAAGAAGATGAAAAAGAGAGAGATGTGTGTGTTGTTGTTATCATTGTGTATCTATTTTTGGAGATTCTAAGCATCCCAAGATCAATAATCAAGCATGAAACATAAGTGAATACAATCGAGGAAGTCGCGGAATACTCACATCGATCGGTTGAGCGACGCGGGAGGCAAGAAAATCTCAAAATCTGCTCGACAGTGGCAGTTCACAGCTCACGGCAGTAAGCTTCTGTCCTTCCTCAAATTCGGCTTTAATCCATCTCCGTCAAGCTCCAAGCTTTGCGAAATGATTCCCGGCTCATGGATGGACTTCCCTATCACCTTCGCATGACTTCGTAGTGTGCTAGCACTCTTGATTTTGCCACAAAATCATGACCTTTAGCTTCCCTCATGCTCGGTTTTTGCAAACCAGAAACAGAAAAAAAAGTTAAGCCCATTGGGCGTGAATGATGAAGAGAATGGAGAGAGAGAAGAGTTGTTTTGTGAATTAAGTTATTCTCTACAAAAAAATGGTAATTGATTTTTATTAAAATCATATACACTTGCTTTCAAAAGTCAAACTAATGAAAAACAATAACCTTGAGTGTTCCACACTCATACACCAACCAAACAACTCAATCAATCACATCAATCAATCAAGTGTCACATCACTCAAAGTGACATGTGATTTAACGCTTGATGCGACTAACGATTTGACGCTTGATTTGACTTGCATGCCGCACTCGAATTTGAAATGTGAATGCGCTCGTAATTAATCCCGGGCTCGGGTTCGCTAATTCCAAATTAACGAATTTTCCGTTGCGACACAATTAAATCTAATTTAATTAAAAAATTATGCCAAGCAAAATTACTATTCACGTCGCTAACGAATTAATTCTAAATTAACTCGTTCGTCCGAATTAAAATCTAATTTTAATTCCGCGTCAAATCCAATTTCATTTAATATATCGAATATATTAATTTGCCGATTAATTCCAAATTAATCGTCATCTCTCTTTAATTGATATTTTATCCCAGATAAAATATCTCCGCAATTAATCCCTGATTAATTTTTTATCTCATCTAATTAATCCCAGATTAATTAAAGGTGCGAGTCATACGTCATCGGTGAATCTTCGAGAAGCGACCCATGAGATCCTCGGATATGTTGGCAATAAATTCGGTCGTCGGACTATCCGAACACGTAAGTACCTCGTACTACGTTTATACCGATTTACAAGATAAGGTTGGCCTCTAGCAAAGCGCCATGCCTACCCAATTCTCCGGAAATATCCTTACAGGAATAAAGGATCTATATCAGGCGTAGTATACGTAGTATTGCGTATTTCTGTCCAGTATCGGATGATCACATGCAAGGCCTGGGGATGGTTCAGTGTCTACCCCGTACGAAGCACATATCGGATTACGAGCAACTAGTCTCTTTAATATCGGATAATCATGACCAAGTCATATTATCCCGACAGTTGCAACCTTTTTAGAGAACCATTTCTGTATCCCTACGTGATCATCATCTCCATATGACTGGAGTGACACTTCCGTCTTGACATCACACCCAACACACTACGATTCTCAATATACCCAACATAGGCATACACAGAACCTGTTAAAGCCCTGGACGACCGCAACCAAAGTATATTGATTGTCACAAGTATCAGCGGTGCAAGTCTCAGGTTAAGACCAAATACACCTACCCTGATTTCGGACTTCCATAGACACATAGTCATACTACCAATGGAATTCCGAGGGGGTCTATCCAGAGAGAAGCCGTTTCCCGTACCATCGATAAAACACAACCTCCTAATACACTTGCATGAGTATCCTATACCCAAATATATGAGAACTATGCCGTTGTGCCCTTACAATGCGCACAAGTGTAATACTAGTCTTTTACGCATTCATCGATGTCCAATCTCGATAATGCTCTGACTAGGGATATTCAATGATTTATCCTTCGTGGATTGATATTGTCTCATATCATTCTCAATCCAGGAACAAATCATATGGACCTCCTATCATTTATATATATCTTGGTGATCTAATCACAAATGATAAGAGTGAAATCTCCTTTGTCACATAGTTAATTTGTACAACAACACCATGATCTGTATAAATAGTGACGTTATGGGTCATAATTGTCCAACAATCTCCCACTTGGCCTATAGCCAGTCACTCGAGTGTCTGACACCCGAACTATGTACAGTTGGCTCAAATTGCTGAGAAATGCTTTCGTCAGCGGATTTGCATGATTATCATCTGATGCGATTTATTCGATCATTACATCGCCACGATGTATGATCCGAACAAATCAGATGAATATCGAAGTATATATCTGGATCATTGATGAGACCATTAATTCTTTAGCCTGTGCTCAAGCCTAGCTCAGCTGCTAACAGAATTATATCTAATCTAATTAGATTTATTATCGACTCAGAAGGCTTCTATTACCGCCTCAGCTGCAACAATAACCCGCATTTGTTGTTTATATGGTAACAGTATCTTGCTTGGAAGATTTCCAGCTTACTGTTCCGTTATTCAAACTGTATAGTATCGTTTTGCGACTTTTAGTCATCTTATCGGTTAGGGAACTTGCAGCAGTGATCCCAGTCACTTCAAGTTCTGCTTGTCCATAGATTACGACAGCATCATTAGTTCTCTAAGATACTAACAGATGTTCTTAACTTCAATCCAGTGACTATCACTTGGATTGGCCTGTTTGTGACTCCATATGCTCAAAGCGTATGAGACACCAGGTCGCGTATATTTTTCAATGTACCATTTCTCGGAGAGTATTATGAAAGACAAGTTTTCGCCGATTATTATTATGGGAATATCATTTCCAAGAAATGATGTAATTTATCATTATTTATAAGACAGCCACTGTCAGTGCGCTCCCACTAACCTCCTTATATACACAAGAATCATTTCGTGTTGAATTAAATCATATTCCATTATGATTGCATCAAAACGATAATTCCAAGAACCTAATGCTTGCTTCAATCCAAACATGGATCGAATAACCTGCAAACCTTGTTTGCTAGATTTGGTACGACAAAACCGACAGGATGTTATAAACATCCTCCAAAAGGTTTCCTTTTCAGGAAAGCGATTTTCCCGTAAAGCTGACATATTTCACAAATGAAACATGCAGCTTTAGCAAGCATCATCCAAATGGATTTTCCGTGGCAACAGGTAAAAGGTTGAATAGTAATCGACACAATGTTGATAACGATACCTTTCCGCTAAAAGCCTAGCTTTATACGTTGGTATATTGCCATCCATGTATGTCTTCCTTGAAGACTCATATAGTACCAATAGGCACAATGCCTTATGGTAAATCAACTAGTATCCAAACTTAGTTGATATACATGGAATCCATTTCGGACATCATGGCACTTTGCCATAATAGGGTGTCGATACCTTGTATCACTTCCTCATACGTAGTCATCTGGTATACCTCAATAAGATTGACATCTTTATGAGGTGAGATCAGAAACCCATACTCCAGGTTATTTTCTGACTCTCTCCGACATACGCGGTTCTTGTGTATTCGAAGATTACTGGTATAGTTTCATCCTTGATGAACTATATATGTTCCATTTAGGAATCGATGCCTTTAATAGTATTACTCTGATTTTCATCGAGTTTTACTATCCTCCCACTTACCACTGCATATCGGTATTCCTCTTAGGAAAACCGTATGGTGAGCAACAATCTAATTGTTCTCTTGTGAGATGTATAAGTACTATACTTTGGTATCCCTATGATAACCTACAATTGGCACTTATCCAATTTGGGTTTTAGTTTGGTATCATCCAAACATATGCCTGACATACCCAAATTATCAGGAATGTGAAACCCGGTTTCTTTCCTGTTCATATCTAATATGAAATCTGTCAAACGGATTTTTATGGAACCTTATTCTAAATAAGTTTTGCACTGTTTATGCTTATCCGTTGAAGGAAATGGTAGCTCAGAGCGACTCATGATTTAACCTTATCATGTCCAACAAAATTCGGTTACTCATTTCGGACACACCGTCAACTGACGTGTTCCGGGAGGAGTCCTCATTGAAAGAATACTATACTCTTTCAAGTATATAAGAAACTTAATGCTTAAATATTTTCCATTACGGTCTTACCGTGACAGTATAATACTATAGCCGATCTGTTTGTCTATTTCGTGTCGAAACTTTAAAAGTTTCCGATTTGTGTTGTTCAAAAGAAACACATAACCATAACGCGATGCCACATCCGTATAGGTCACGAAATATTCATATCCACCTCTAGCCTAGCTAGACATGGGCTCACTTGCTTCACTATGGACTAGGGCTAACAGATCGGTGTCACTTGCACTTTTACCAAGTAAATAGTGTTTTAGGCACATTGCCCAATAAACTAGATTCGTAGACTTTATTTGATTGGAATCAAATTAGTCCTAGTACCCACTCTTCAAAAGTGTGGATATACGAGTCTTGTTTAATTGTGTCCCAAACATCAATGCCATAATTAGTTTCTTCTGATCAAATCAGTTTGAGCTATTTGTTTGTCATGTTATATGTTTGAGATTTATTTATATTCATAATATAAATCCTGTTATTCACATCTAATTTGTTTATCTCAATATCATCTTTATATAATGAAACACTTTAGTGTTCTAGAATATAAAGGTTCACCCGCAGCGGGTTAAACATTGATATAAAGATAATGTTTCTAGTCAAACTAGTTACATTATAACAGTTTCCTAATATAAGTACGTACCGAAGGTAGTTCATAAACTTAGGTATCTACGGTTAAAACAGTGACTTTCGTCCCGTTTCCAATTCGCAGATTAATCTCATCTGAAGTCAGTATCCTGCTCAAAGCAGATTCTGAACATCAATATATATATATATATATATATATATATATATATATATATATATATATATCACACTAAGTATCTAAAATCTAATTTTAATACTAGTAGTGAATATATTTATGACAAACATATTTGATGTCAGAGCCTTGCTCGTCTTCAATTCCTTCATGTCTGCTTTGTCCAAACGGTAGTCACGCTTCCGCGATCCCGTTTGCCACAATTTAGGCAGACATTTTGGGATATGCCCTTTATCTTCCTAGAAGATTATAATGATTTTGCCTTTGCCCTTTTTCACACCCCAGAAGCCTTTGGCCAAGCCTTGGCCTTCTAGAGTATCGAAGTAAAGTGTGCCTTGCGCTACTTGCCTAATTGTAAACTTTGACTTTATCTCCTTGAGAATAGTGATTAACCCTCCAAGAGTTATTAATGCAATTTAGTACTTCTAAAATATAACTATAGATTTATGAAGATCCTTCAATTTCATTATCATACTTTAAGGATCTAATCCTTAGTTCTGATTCATAAATTAAGGAGTCTAATTAGCAAGCTTAATGGATTAAGCACTAAAGTTATCATCACATAAATCTTCCAAAGATTAAGCTCTACTATTTGCTTAACTCCGGGCTTAGGCCTAATATGTTATTTTATCAAATAAAGTAACTTATTATTTTTCCAGGACCATCCTGAAATTTATTCCCAATTTTGAAAATTAAACCATTTAAATACATTTTCCTTAGGATTATGTTTTAAATGTCAATCATTCAATTTTATCTTGATTCTAATAGTCCAACTATTTAATCAGCGATTTTGGTACTATTTATTATAATGATTACAATAGTCCAACTATTTAATCAACTATAATTTAATAGATTAAAATCAATTATATTGATTACTATAATCCAATTATAAAATCAACTATAAATGAATAGTTTGAATATAGTCCAACTATTTATTAAAACAACAATTTAAATATTAGTCCAACTAACATTTAATTTATTTGACGAATGATATTTGTTTGAGCGCATATGGGAAGTAATTAAACGAATATTGCAAATTCAATTCTTGCCTCCCACTATTTTTCGGCGAGCCTCTAACCCTCTGTCGAGTACTCGGGAAACCGTGTTTCCTAGTGGGCTAGGATCCCGTTAAATATCACACAATCTTGACTTTGGCCAACAAATTGTATGATAATTAACTAGGTAGATCTCTAAGATCGATTGGATCCAATCCAATTCCTAGATCCGGTAGGGGGACATCCAAGTCCGAAACATATATCTTATATAAGCCAATACATCCAATGTATTACCTAACCTTTTTCCTCTGAATCAACTAAGCCTTGGCTTCGGCACAACAAACTTAGTGATCCTATTCAAGCGCGACCCATCGACCATGGAAAGCTTCGTAATCTATGTCGATGGACAAGAAGTGGTCTTGACTTTGGCCAACAATGCTAGACAATTATGACCAATAGCATCACTATTTATACAGATTATGGTGTTGTTGTACAAATTAACTATGTGATAAAGTAGATTGCACTCTTATCTTTTGTGATTAGATCACCTAGATATATAAATGATAGGAAAAAATTAACTATGATTTGTTCCTGGACGGAGAATGATATGAGACAGTATCAGTCCACGAAGGATAAATCATTAAATATCCCTAGTCAGAGTATTATCGAGATTGGACGTCGATAAATACGTAAAAGACTATTATTACACTTGTGCGCGTTTGTGAGGGAACAACGGTATAGTTCTCATATATTTGGGTATAGGATACTCATGCAAGTGTAATAGGAGGTTGTGTTTTATCGATGGTACGGGAAATAGCTTTGCTCTGGATAGACCCCATCGGAATTCCATTGGTAGTATGACTATGTGTCTATGGAAGTCCGAAATCAGGGTAGGTGTATTTGGTCTTAACCTGAGACTTGCACCGCTAATATTTACGACAATCAATATACTTTAGTTGAGGTCGTCCATGGCTTTAACAGGTTCTGTGTATGCCAATGTTGGGTATATTGAGAATCGTAGTGTATTGGGTGTGATGTTAAGATGAAAGTATCACTCTAGTTATATGGAGATGATGGTCACATAGGATACGGAACTTGTTCTCTTAAATGCTCGAGCTATCGGGATATCATGACTAGGTCATGTATATCCGATTATAGAGACTAGTTACTAGACATCCGATATGTGCTTCGTACGGGGTAGACACAATTCCAGCCCCAGGCCTAGCACGTGATCATTCGATACTGGATCGACATACACAATGCTACGGTATACTACGCTTGATATAGATCACATATTCCTATAAGGATATTTCTGGAGAATTGGGTAGGCATGACGCTTTGCTAGAAGCCAAACTTGTCTTGTAAATCGGTACAAACGTAGTACGAGGTACTTACGTGTTCGGATAGTCCAACGACCGAATTTACTGCCAACATATTTGGGGATCTCATGGGTCGTTTCCCGAAGATTCACCGATGAAGTATGACTCGCACTTTATTAATCTGGGATTAATTTGATGAGAGAGAAAATTAATCTGGGATTAATTACAGAGATATTTTATCTGAGATAAAATATTAATTAAAGAGAGAGAACGATTAATTTGGAATTAATCGATAAAATAATATATTTGATATATTATACGAAATTGGATTTCGACGTGGAATTAAAATTAGATTTTAATTTGGGCGAACGAATTAATTTAGAATTAATTCGTTAGCGACGTGAATAGTGATTTTGCTAGGCGTAATTGTTTAATTGCGTCGCAACGGAAAATTCGTTAATTTGGAATTAGCGAACCCGAGCCCGGGATTATTTGCGAGCGCATTCGCATTTCGAATTCGAGTGCGGCATGCAAGTCAAATCGAGCGTCAAATCGTTAGTCGCATCAAGCGTCAAATCATTAGTCACTTTGAGTGATGTGACAACTTGTCACTTGATTGATTGATTGATGTGAGTAGTGATGTGGTAGTTGAAAAGCATTAATTGCTTTTGCTTTTTGACTTTTGGTAAATGGAAAATGATTTGTGTATTTGTTTTTGTTTTTGTTTTTGGAAAATAAAAATAATATATATATATAACATTTCTTTTTTTTTTTCTATCTCTCCCAATCGGTTTCTAGGAAACCCATCTCTTTCCCTCCACTTCTTCTCTCTCGGCTTTAAGCCGTTTTCTTCTTCTCCTTCTTCAGATCTTGGCTTGGCCATGAGAAGTAAGGAAGAAGACATAGTGCTAGCACACACTTGAGTTTTCCTAAGGTGATAGGGCAGTGAACATATGAGCATGGAATCATTTTTGGAGCTTGAAGCTTGGAGCTTCAATAGAGTCTTCAATGGCCGAATCTTGGAGAAGTTAAGGAGACCAAAACCGAGCAGTCCACTGCCAAGGGGAGCTACTGCCGAGCTTCAAGGAGGGGTGAAAATGCTTGTGTTCTTCGTAGCATCCAAACCGATCATTGTGAGTATGTTTCCGCCATTCTCCTTTGTTTTATTCATGCGTTTTTGTGCTTGATTTCATGATTCTTGGGACCTAATTAGAAACCAACAATGGTATCTTGAGCTTATATCAAGCATGAAACTTTTAGGGTTTAAAATTGGGCAAAATCAATTTGAGCATGATTTGGTTAAATTGATTGATTAAGTATGCTTGGATGTTGATTAATTGAAGTTGTGTATGATCAATTTCAAGAAAATTGGATTGGATCAATTTTCCCCAAAAGTTTAGGCTTGGCCGAAAATGGATAAGCCCTAATGTCTTGGTAATTTTTGTTTATTTGATCATTGGATGACTTAAAACAATTGGGTAAATTTGATTTGAAGTTTAATTGGATTGAATTTTGAATTGGACAAATTTTCCCCAAATTATGGCTTGGCCGAAACTATTGATTTTTTGAAATTCATGGTGTTTTTTGATTTTGATTCATTGGATGAGTTGAAATGATTTGGGAAATGATGATTGTGGATTCAATTGGATTGAAACCGAATCGGAAAGAAAAAACCCTAATTGCCGAGAATAACAAAGCATGAAAATGGGTTTGATTTTTGATAAAATGTGTTGGACATGTTTTGTTGTTAATGTGCATGATTAATTAGGCTAATTGATGTTTTAGAAATGTTATTGGGTGATTAATTGTGATTACGCTTAGGTTAATTAATTGTGGAATTTGGAATTTTATAAGTTAATTAATTGGGCTTGAAATTGGATTTGGGCCTTAAAGGGTTGTAATTGGGCTTTGGGCTGGGTGTACCAAGTTAGGTTTAGGCCAATTTGGTTGGATCCAATTGGGCCAAAACCGCATCCATAAAGTCTAATTATGACTTAATGGACCTTAATTATTTAATTGGGCCTAATGGGCCAAAATTGATTTCTGGGCTTATGGCGTAAATCCCGGATTGGATTTTGGTATTCGGTTTGACCCGAGTTGACCAAAAGTCCACGCCTTAAGAAATTAATTAAAATCCCATTAGACTTTAATTAAATAAACATTGGATGTTAATCGGGCTTTGAGACCCGTAACGATTGAATTTGGAATTTAAGTCGTAAAGGTTCGTTAATAAAGTGTAATACTTAATTGGAATTAAATAGTGAATTAGTATTAAATACAAATTGAATTGGATTTAGTTTTGTAGTTTAATTTAATTCAAGAATTCGTACTTTGAGTACTTATTCGCAAAACAAGTTTGACTCGAGCAAAATCAAATCGTTGTTTGAACATTGGATGATCATTAATTATCAGATTAATTAATTGGATTAGATTGATTGATAACATGCTTGTGTGAATACATGGTTACGATGCATGAATAATGTATATCGGATGGATATTAGATGGGTGGGGCAATTTTCGAAATTGAAATAAATTTGATTTATTAATTGGACCTGCGTGTCCAGCCTTATTACCTCATTTCTCATTGTATTTATCTTCTCACCTATTCCCCTCAATGTAAATGAGGTTTCTTTAGAAGTATAGTGTAATGGGTAGAAGCAATACATGTGCTAGCGGGAGAGAGAAAGGGAGAGATTTGATCTAGGATCATTGTGTAAAGTATCCATCCGCATATCATTATTTATTTTCATATGCTCTTTATTATGTGTTTAGAATGCATGTTTAAGGGTGTATGATGATGAGACCTTAACAAAGATAATAAATTGGTTGCCAATTTGCACGCGAAAAACCCTCAAATAATATTAAGCGTTTTCCTTCCATTGAGTGATTCTCACTCAAGATCCGAGACTGCAATGGTTTGTTGGCCAAAGTCAAGGCCTTTGTCTGTCAAAGATGTGTTTGAATCACGAAGGCTTTGTTCCATGTCAGTGTCTTGTCCAAGTTGTGGTTTGTTGGCAAAAGTCAAGACCACTTCTTGTCCATCGACATTGATTACGAAGCTTTCCATGGTCAATGGGTCGCGCTTGACTGGGATCACTAAGTTTGTTGTGCCAAAGCCAAAGCTTAGTTGATTCAGAGGAAAAAGGTTAGGTAATACATTGGATGTATTGCTATATATAAGATATATGTTTCGGACTTGGATGTCCCCCTACCGGATCTAGGAATTGGATTGGATCCAATAGATCTTAGAGATCTACCTAGTTAATTATCATACAATTTGTTGGCCAAAGTCAAGATTGTGTGATATTTAACGGGATCCTAGCCCACTAGGAAACGCGGTTTCCCGAGTACTCGACAGAGGGTTAGAGGCTCGCCGAAAAATAGTGGGAGGCAAAAATTGGATTTGCAATATTCGTTTAATTACTTGCCATACGCGCTCAATCACAAATTATTTTGTCGTTAGATTAAATGTTAGTTGGACTAATATTTAAATTGTTGTTTTAATTAACAGTTGGACTGTATTATAGTTGATTATATAATTGGATTATAGTAATCAATATATTTGAATTAATTAATTTCAATTTACAGTTGATTTTATAATTGGATTATAGTAATCAATGTAATTGAGTTAATTAATTTAAATTATATTTGATTATATAGTTGGACTATAATAATAATTATAATACATAGTACCACAAATCGTTGATTAAATAGTTGGACTATTAGAATCAAGATATAATTGAAAGATTGACATTTAAAACATAATCCTGGGGAAAATGTGTTTAAATGGTTTAATTTTCAATTTGGAATAAAATTTCAGGATGGTCCTGGAAAATAATAAGTTAATTATTTGATAAAATAACGTATTATGCCTAAGCCCAGAGTTAAGCAAATATTAGAGCATAATCTTTGGAAGATTTATGTGATGATAACTTTTAGTGCTTAATCCATTATACTTGTCATATAGACTCCTTAATTTCTTTATCAGAACTAAGGATTAGATTCTTAAATTATGAGATTGAAGTTGAAGGATTCTTCATAAATCTAAAATTAGATTTTAGAAGTAAATATTGCAATAATAACTCTTGAAGAGTTAATGAATATTCTCAAGAAGACAAAGTCAAAGTTTGCAATAAGGCAAGTAGCGTAAGGCACACCTTACTTCTATATTCTAGCAACCCGAGGCTTGGCCAAAGGCTTCTGGAGTGTTAAAAATAGCAAAGGCAAAATCATTATAATCTTCTAGGAAGATAAATGACATATCCCAAAATGTCTGCCTAAATGTGGCAAACGGGATCGCGGAAGCGTGACTGCCGTTTGGACAAAGCAGACATGAAGGAATTGAAGACGAGCAAGGCTTTAACTTCAAATATGGTTGTCATAATTATGTTCACTACTAGTATTAAATTGGATTTTAAATACTTAGTGTGGTACATAAATATATATTGATGTTCATAATCTATTTTGAACAGGATACTGACTTCAATTGCGATTTATCTGCGAAATGGAAACGGGAAGAAAGTCGCTGTTTTAGCCGTAGATACCTAATTTTAGGAACTACCCAAGGGTATGTAATTAAATTAGGAAACTGTTATAATGTAGCTAGTTTGACTAGAAACATTATCTCTATATCAGTGTTTGACCCGCTGTGGGTGAACCTTTATATTCTAGAACACTAAAGTGTTTTATTATATAAATATGATATTGAGATAAACACATTAGATGTGAATAACAGAATTTATATTTTGAATATAAATATATCTCAAATATATAACATGACAAATAAATAGCTCAAACTGATTTGATCAGTTAAGAAACTAATTGTGGCATAGTTGTCAGGGACACTATCAAACAAGACTTGTATATCCACACTTTCGAAGAGTGGGTACTAGGACAAATTTGATTCCAATCAAATAAAATCTACGAATCTAGTTTATTGGGCATAGTGCCTAAAACACTATTTACTTGGTAAAAGTGTCAGTGCCACCGATCTGTTAGCCCTAGTTCATAGTGAAACAAGTGGGCCCATGTCTAGCTAGGCTAGATGTGGATATGAATATTTCGTGACCTATACGGATGTGGCATCGCGTTATGGTTATGTGTTTCTTTTGAAACACAAATCGAAAAATTTTATAATTTCGACACGAAATAGACAAACAGATCGGCTATAGTATTATATCGTCACGGTAAGACCGTAATTAAAATACTTAAGTAATAAGTTTCTATTATACTTGAAAGAGTATAGTATTCTTTCAATGAGGAATCCTCACGGAACACGTCAGTTTGACAGTGTGTCCGAACTGAGTAACCGAATCTTATAAGACATGATAAGGTTAATCATGAGTCGCTCTGAGCTACCATTTTTCAATGGATAAGCTTTAAACAGTGCAAGAACTTATTTTGAATAAGGTTCCATTAAAATCTGTTTGACAGATATCATATTAGATATGAACGGGAAAGAAACCAGGTTTCTCATTCCTGTTAAATTTGGGTATGCTTGGCATACGTTTGGATGATACCAAACAAGAACCCAAATTGGATAAGTGCCAAATGCAGGTTATCCTAGGGATACCATAAGTATAGTACTTATACACCTCACAAGAGAATAATTAGATTGTTGCTCACCATGCGGTTTTCCTAAGAGGAATACCGATATGCAGTGGTAAGTGGAAGGATAGTAAAACTCGATGAAAATCGGAGTAATACTATTCCTGGCACCGAATCTTAATGGAACACAAATAGTTCATCAAGGATGAAACTATACCATTAATCTTCGAATACACAAGAACCGCGTTGGTCGGAGAGAGTCAGAAAATAACCTGAGGTATGGGTTTCTGATCTCACCTCATAAAGATGTCTATCTTATTGAGGAATACCAACTGACTACGTATGAGGAAGTGATACAAGGTATCGAATCCCTATTATGGCAAAGTGCCATAAAGTCCGAAGTGGATTCCATGTATACCAACTATGTTTAGACACTAGTTGATGTACCACAAGACATTGTGCCTACTGGTACCATAAGTCTTCAAGGAAGACGTACATGGATGGAAACATACCAACGTATAAAGCTAGGCTTTTAGCGGAAAGGTATCGTTATCAACATTGTGTTGATTACGATTCAACCTTTTACCTATTGCCACGGTAAATCCATTTGGATAATACTTGTTATTCGATCCATGATTGGATTGAAGCAAGCATTAAGTTCTTTGAATTATCGTTTTGATGTAATCATAATGGTGTATGATTCATAAACAGGACAATCCGAGTGATAGTCACTGGATTGATGTTAAGAACATCTGTTAGTATCTTAGAGAACTAAGGATGCTGTCTTAGTCTATGGAGA
This sequence comes from Zanthoxylum bungeanum, assembly GCA_019454045.1. NCBI lineage: Eukaryota > Viridiplantae > Streptophyta > Magnoliopsida > Sapindales > Rutaceae > Zanthoxylum > Zanthoxylum bungeanum. Next base: position 252,277 of record SKCR01035496.1, read on the forward strand.
AGGAGAACTTGAAGTGACTGGGATCACTGTAGCAAGTTTCCTATAACCGATAAAGACGACTAAAAGTCGCAAACGGTACTATACAGTTTGAATAACGGTACATGAGCTGGAAATCTTCCCAGCAAGATACTGTTACCGAATAAACAAAAAATGCGGGTTAATTCCTGCAGCTGAGGCGGCAATAGAAGCCTTCTGGGTCGATAATAAATCTAATTAGATTAGATATAGTTCTGTTAGCAGCTAAGCTAGGCGTCAGCACAGGCTAAAGAATTAATGGTCTCATCAACGATCCAGATAAATACTTCGATATTCATCTGATTCGTTCGGATCATACATCGTGGCGATGTGATGATTGAATAAATCGCATCAAGATGATATTCATACAAATTCGCCGACGAAAGCCTTTTCTCAGCAATTTGAGCCAACCGTACATAGTTCGAGTGTCAGACACTTGAGTGACTAGCTATAGGCCAAGTGAGAGATTGTTGGACAATTATGACCCATAGCGTCACTATTTGTACAGATCATGGTGTTGTTGTAAAAATTAACTATATGACAAAGGAGATTGCACTCTTATCATTTGTGATTAAAAACGGGACTTGACATTTTGATTTTGGAGATTGGAAACTTGAAATGGCGAAGTACTGTTTTGGAAATTCCAACTTTGCGCAACTACCGTATTTTGGCCATAACTTTTTATTCCGATATCGGATTTAGGTGATTAAAGTTCCAGATTCAAGAAGACTCAAAGATCTACAACGTTAAAGAACAAAATAATTTCTAATTCGGAAGATGTAATGACCGAAATTGATGAAATATCCGTACTGTGTTATGTATAATTATTAAAATCATTTTCAAAGCAAAAAAATAAAAAAATAAAAAAATAATAAAAATTGTCAAACTTCCACCAAACATGATTGCATGTTTGGTGGAGGATTTGGTGCTATGTTTGGTGCCATATTTTGTATCATGTTTGGTGTCATGTTTGGTGGAGTGTTTGGTGGAGCAATTGGTGGAGAAATTGGTGGAAGCCTTTAGATTTGCCTATATATACCAAGCCGTTTCATTTGTAAATCTCATGTTTTCCTTAGGTTTGTAAGGAATTTAAGGATTGCATCTTGTTTGTTTATTTTTTGTAATTTAAATTATGTATTTTTCTTTTCAATAATAGTAGTAGTTTCTTTTTTTTTTCTCTTCTTTTATGTTTTGTAGTTAGATTTCCGCTGGGGGAAGGGTGCAGCTTTTATTATTTTATTTTAGATCAATCTCCCTTAATTATAATATGGAAATTATAATTTAAATTAAAGGATTACCACCTTAATGGCTGGTTTTATTTATTTTACATAATGTGACACCGCCTATATGGCCGGTTTTTAGGTGACAGATGATTACCGTCTATATGACTGTTTTATTGACAAATAATAACATCGCCTTTTATGGTTGGTAGGACTTAATTGAAAATCTGACTTAATCAAGATACCGCCTATATGGTCGGTTGGTAATATCACAGATAATTTCTATATTATAATAAGGGAGATTTCTAAATTAGAAATAGTAATGGTGGATCCCCTAACCCCAGCATTTTATTTTTATTCTAGGGAAGTGATAAAACACAATATTCACATGCTTAATAATTGATTTAATTATATAATGGGTAATTCTTTAGTTTGTTTATTGAATCTTAAGCTTAATACTTCTTGTTGCTTGATCACCAATAAGATTGATGTGGTAAACTTAAAATGACTTGGAAAAAGGATTTTAGGTTTCAGCCTTAGATTCAATAGCTCACGATCTTCCTTGAGGATAGATAACCCTTTAATAGATTTCCTTACAGGATAGACATATACATGTCGGGCGGGGGTAGCCACTATTGGAACTTGAACTTAATGAATTCAGGTAACTTGGTTAACATAGATATATGATTAATTGGGTTATTTGGGTGTTTTCATCTGACCATCGACAGAGGTTTTTGCATATCTTCGTGTTTCAGGTTAGCAAACTAATTTATTACACATATATAAGAGAATCAATTCATCATTAGAATAATATTGTGTTGAATCACAACCCTATATATTTGAGTTTTTGTTTATTTTTCCTTAGTATTTTCTTTTAGGTATTTTATTTATTTATTCAGAAAATCCACATTCAACCAACCAATCAAACAAACATTCTCTTATCCCTTTAATTAGATACCTGTAAATAAATAGTATCAACAATTAATAACAACAGTAGGAATAGGTCTGATCTAAATAGATCGGTGATGTGACTGTCATCTAAGTGTGAAGGATAACTCAGATATCCATAGTGGTATCTAAAGTCAAAGAATCATTATGCTCACTCAACTCGAGATGATTCTTATTGACGTTGGTGTACCATCCATTAAGAATATTTGGTGAGTCGTTCAATGTTTATCCGCTATAAACACATACACGTCTATACGAGTCTCCAAGATTCATGGTTCACTGAGAAACCATCGAAATCCAAGATTCCTATATACGACATGTACCTATCTCAATGGGTATACTTTACTAACTAAGTAGTGTAAATCTTGATCGGGAACTTTCTAAGAATGACAATGTCATGATACAACTCAATGTCAGTTGCGACGCTTTTGCAACAGTATCATAACTAATCATTTTAAGGTTGGTTACGTCTTTACCATATTAAATAAGAAGTTATATAAAAGAAACTGTTCATTTTATTTATAATAAAATGTTACATAAGTATTTACAAGGAAATATATAATAAAATTGGAGCTCAGAGCACCAACCCTAACAAAATCTCTCACTTGCTCTAGTGCCAATATCGATTGTATCTAATACCCATCGACTCCGCATGATTATCAAATAACTTCGAAGGTATGGCCTTCATAAGCAGGTCTGCTACATTATCTTCACTCGGTACTTTGCACATGACAATGTCCTCTCGGAACATAATCTCTTGAATGATGTGGTACTTTCATTCCACATGCTTCGACTTTTGATGCGTCCTTGGTTCTTTTGCTTGCGCAATGGCTCCAATGTTATCACAGTATAAAAGAATCAGATTCTCGATACTTGGGACTACTCCCAATTCTCTGATAAATTTCCTAACCCAAACAGCTTTCTTTGCAGCTTCAGAAGCTGCAATATATTCCGCCTCTGTCGTGGAATCAGCTGTCGACCCCTATTTGGAACTCTTCCAACAAAATGCACCTCCGTAAAGGGTAAACAAAAATCCTGATGTAGACTTTCTATCATCATGATCTGATTGGAAATTGGAATCTGTATACCCATTGACTTGCAGTTCGTTTCCTCAATATATAATAAAGTTATCCTTAGTACCTTTAAGATACTTGAGGATATGTTTAATGGCCATCCAATGGTCATTTCCTAGATTGGACTGATATCTGCTCGTCACACTAACTGTGATGTTTATATCAGGCCTAATACATAACATGGCATACATGATGCTGCCTGTGGGACACAGAAACTGGGTGACGCATGCTGTTTCGGGCTCACGGCCCGGGTGGGAGTACGGAGTAGCCCGCGGGGGACTAAACCGGAGAATAATGGAGTCACAACCCAGTGTGAACCGGGACAAAGACTTAAGGCCGCACTCACCCCTCGCAAGGGAAGACCTCAAACCGTTGGGTTCGGAATGGTCCCTTACTTATGCCACTTGTAATGAAACGATTTGTGCAATAATCAAACCAAGCCTAAGCAACATATTTCCAAGGATAATTTACTCCTAAGTTCGCATGCATAAGTACAAAGCTCATATCTAAGTTTGCATATAATATATTTTTCATGTTTTCATACAACCTATTTGCAGATAATCTATGTCCGAATTTGCATGTATAAAGGTAAATTAACATACGGCAAGCATACAACTTAATAAGCACATTGTACTCATGGGGAATACAGATAAATGGCAATTGCACAATCATGCGTAATAAAGAGAAGCAATCAAGTTCGTAATACAAAGGGATAACTAATAGGGGCAATTATGCATAAAATATGATGAAAATGACTCAGTTCAGTGTGTGCGCATTCGTGTAGCATTCGTAAACGCGTTCGAATGGTAAACAGAAGGTTCACGTTCATTGAGCGTTTGAGAACGCGTTCGAACGGGACCAGACCTGATACATTATAAAACAAAGAAAATACGTGCGCGTTCGAACAGGACCAGACCTGATACATTGTAAAACAAAGAAAATACTTGCGCGTTCGTGTAGCATTTGTAAAATGCGTTCGAACGGTAAACAGAAGGTTCGCGTTCATGTGGTGTTTGAGGACGCGTTCGAACGGGACCAGACCTGATGCATGATAAAACTAAGAAAATGTGTGTGCATTCGAGTAGCGTCCGAAGACGCGTTTGAACGGTAAAAAGAAGGTTCGCTTCGTATAGCGTTCGAGAACGCTTTCGAACGGAACTAGACCTGATGCATGCAACACATACATAGACAAACAAATCCATAATGTAGGACCTCACGTGTCCGATTGAACTCATTCCTATCCAATCATGTGTACCTCGCCCGACGCGGCAAAGCATCGTGGTAAAGGATTTTAACCCCTCGAAATAGAGGACCTTTAATCTGACTTACTAAGCCCATGTGCTAATAACACAATGCATATAAGAAATAAAGACAACAATATCGGACTTCGTATACCCGATTGAACACATCTCACATTCAACCGAATATACATCATCCAGCGCGGCAAAGCATTGTGGTAAAGGATTTTAACCCCTCGAAATAGAGGACCTTTAATTCGACTTACTAAGCCCATGCGCTAATAACACAATGCATATAAGAGATAAAAAACAACAATATTGGACTTCGTATACCCGATTGAACACATCTCACATTCAACCGAATATACATCATCCGGCGCGGCAAAGCATTATGGTAAAGGATTTTAACCCCTCGAAATAGAGGACCTTTAATCGCACTTACTAAGCCCATGCGCTTTACCTCATCATTACTCAAACAAATAACATGCAGAATTTAAATAGCGGATAATAAACGAATCAAAACAACATAAAACAAAATATGCGCCATTTGCGCAAGTGGTACGTTGAGTTGTATCCCAAGTACAGATCGCACTACCGTCCATTCGGTTTCGGCTACAGAATTTATGTCTGGGTTTCCATCCTATATACCACAAGAGGCGACAAATTTTCCATTTTATTCAAAACCACAACATGCATCCATAAACGACTCTCATACGAAATAAATAACTAAAACAATTAAAAAATGAATACAAAAAGTTCCCTCAGGTCTAAACTTTTATGTTGACTTTCGGAAGTACCGTACACGGTCGTTGGAAGGGTGGATGCTCCGCAACTCCTCCGGTTCACTGGTTCAGCATTTTCTCTCGCTGTTTCACTGCTCAAGCTACTGTTTTTGTTCTGTTTCGCTACTGTATTTGCTGTTGTTTTTTGGTCACTGTTTTTGGTGTTTTAGGCTACTGTTTTTGCGGTTAAAGGGATGTTGTTTGTTGTCATTTTTGGCTACTGTTTAGGGGTGAATTTTGGTGACATAGTGGATGTTTTAGGGGCTGTGATTTTCGGTGATCTATGATGTTTATGGGGCTGTAATTTTTTGGTTATGGAGGGAAGAGGATGAGATAAAATTCTTTGTTACTTTTTACTTGTGGTGGGCGTGAATGCTAGGGTTTTTCTTCTGTTGTGTATACGTGAGAATGAGGAGGAGAAGGGAGATTTCTTGTGTGAATTATGTGTGAATGAGCCAGGGGGGAGTGAAGGGTTGAGATTGTGTTTCTTTTATAGACAAAGGCTAGGGCTTCTCCTTGTTTGAAAAGGAATGAATCAATTAGTGTCTCACAAGGAAAGTCTAATATTTGATTGGGGGACATGTCTTGGCTAGATTAGGAATATGACATATTTAATTTGTTTTGTTTAGGCATATAATATTTGTTGATTGATTTTAATTTGATTTCTTCTCTTTTAGTTAGGGATATGATTTAATTTAATTTTGGTATATGATTATTATGATTTTATTTAATTCCTCATGTGTTAAATATGCATTTTATTAATTGGGATGTGTTTTATGGGCTTTGGTGGGCTAATTGGGCTTGGGTGTGAGACTAGCAGCAAAACCAGAAATATCGACGCCGTTCAAACGCCGATTCGAACGCTACACGAACGCCCGCAATCTGCTTGACGTTCGAATGTGGTCACGAATGCAGCACGAACGAAAAATAGTGAACTTATGAAATGAATCTGATGACATACTTATTCTGAATTTCCCCTTCCGACGTCCGTTTCCCGCGACTTCCATGACTTAAAAGGTAGTGCCTCCAAATGAGACTCATCATAGGGACTTATATGCAAAAATGCAGTGCCTACAGTCACCCCCACTTTGATGGGACTTGTGTAATGTGTAACAATGAAAATCCTATCAAAGTTATGCAATGAATTTTCACTTACCTGGCTCGCCAGCTGCCACCTGACTTGCCTGCTATCTCGAACTGAGTTGATGATGCAGTGGACCTCGATCCTGGGACGCATCCCAATAACTGCAACCGACAACGGGGGCCTCGACCCTGGGACGAATCCCAATACCGCTGACAAAAGGTGGGCCTCGACCCTAGGACGCATCCCGAAACTGATGATGCAGTGGACCTCGATCCTAGGACACATCCTAATAGCTGTAACCGACAACGGGGGTCTCGACCCTGGGACGCATCCCAATACCGCTGACAAAAGGTGGGCCTCAACCCTGGGACGCATCCCGAAACTAATGATGCATTGGACTTCGATCCTGGGACACATACCAATAACTGCAACTGGTATATGTGTTGATGTGGGCCTCAACCCCGGGACGCATCCCCAAGACTGCTGCTAGTATTGATGTGGGCCTCGCCCATTGGGACGCATCCCAAAATTGCTGCTGGTATGTTGATGCTTCTAATCGGCTTGTCTTTGCCGCCTTCTTTTTTCTTCTTCAAAACCTGTGAATATAAGACAAACACAAAACAAATGCCAAAATGTATTACGGGTATGCATGCATGCATGAGTTTTCTTATCCCGTCGGGTTAGGCCTTCTGCCAAGTCTTCTCTTTCTCATGAAAAATACTGCTTCAATCTGTCCACGTTGATCGGCTCAGTGAACTCGTTACCTTCCAAGTCTGACAGTTTCACTGCCCCATTTCCCATTACTTTCTGCACTATGTAAGGTCTTTCCCAGTTAGGTTTGAACTTTCCTCTCGGATCTGTCGTCGATGGCCTTGACTGCTTAAGTACCAAATCACCATTTTTAATCTTAGTAGGGCGCACCTTCTTGTTGAATTCCCGAGCCAACCTCTTCTGATATATCTACATGTGATGCAAGGACTTCATTCTCTTTTCATCTAGCAGTGCTAACTGACCAAACCTCTGTGCGGCCCATTCTTGTTTAGGTAACTTTGTTTCTACTAATACCCTCATTGACTGTATCCCAACCTATACTGGCAGTACCGTTTCCATCCCGTAGACCAAAGAGTAAGGTGTGGCTCATGTCGCTGTTCTTACTGACGTTCTGTACCCCCATAAAGCATACGGTAGTTTATCGGCCCAATCCATGCGGTTCTCTGTCATCTTGGCCAAAATTGTCCTTATTGTCTTGTTGGCTGCCTCAACTGCCCCATTTGCCTGTGGCCTGTACGGTGATGACTTATGATGGCCTATCCTGTATTTCTGTAGCATTGCCTTTGTTTCCCTCTGGAACTGAACTCTGTTATCTGTAACCACATGGTGCGGCATACCATACCGACAAATGAGACTCTGAGCTATAAACTTTGCCATATGTTTCGCTGTAACATTGCGGAATGACTAGGCTTCCACCCACTTTGAGAAATAATCTACTGCCACTACTATGAAGTGATGCCCATTCGATGCATTCGATCGAATCTCTCCAATCATATCAATTCCCCATGCCGAGAAAGGCCACCGCTCTGACAACCCGTGCAACTCTGTGTGCGGAAAATGATTCAAATTACCGTGTGCTTGACAATCATGACAGTGCTTTACCATCTTCGCACAGTCGGTCTCCATGGTTGACCAGTAAAAACCTTATCTCACTATCTTACGGGACAGATTCAACTCGTTCATGTGCGGACCACATACCTCGGCGTGTACTTCTTCCATTACCTGTTGAGCCTCTTCTTTTCTCAAACATTTCAACCGAATACCATTTGCTTGCCTCTTGTACAGTTCCCATTTCAAAATCACATATTGGGAAGCTAATTTCTGAATGGCTAATCTATCTTTTCTGCCTGCTCCCTCCGGGAGTTCCCCGTGTTCCAGATACATTTGAATGTCGTGATACCAAGGTTTACCATCATCGATCTATACTTCCGAAACTCTTTCTGTCTCATAGATCGGTTTGCTTGCTGTTGTTAGTATCAATGGTCTAATCACTAACTTCTCTGGATTTTCCTAAGTCGCTGCAAGTGTAGCCAATGCGTCTGCCATCTGATTCTCTTCTCGTGGCAAGTGCTGAAACTTACAATCGGGGATAGCCTGTGCAAACTTTTTGAGGTGAAAAAGGTAAGGTTTCAACCGTTCTTCCTTCAATTCCCATTCTCTCTGAATCTGTCGAATTACCAACATCGAATCTCCGTAGACCTCCACGCTCTCAGCCTTCAAGGCTATCAGTGCAGTCAATCCAAAAGCACATGCTTCGTACTCGGCCATGTTGTTGGTTACTCTGAACGTCAACCTCTTGGCCAAAGGCAAAGTCTCTCCTCCGGGGGTCACTATCACGATCCCAATTCCGGCTCCTTTGTAATTCACTGCTCCGTCAAAGTACATTTTCCATCCCTGAACTGCTATTGCCCGGATCTCTTCATCTGGAAATTCAAACTTATGTTGATCCCCTTCAATGGGTTGCAATGCCAAAAACTCTGCTATAGCTCGCCCTTTGATCACTTTGGAAGTGAGGTACTCAATGTCAAACTCTGTCAGCAACACTAACCATCTGCCTAATTTTCCCACTAGCGAAGGCACTGAATGCAGATATTTCAAAGGATTCTCCATTGCCACTACCTGGATCTTGTAAGATTGGAAGTAATGCCGTAATTTTCTGGATGCCCATACTATTGCCAAACAGATCTTCTCTACTTCTTGATAGCGAGCTTCATACGGAAGCATTTTCTTACTGAGATAGTAGACTGCATGCTCTATTCCGGTCTCATCTGCCTGTACCATCATTGCCCCCAGTGCTTCTGATTCTATAGCTAAATACAGTACCAAGGGTCTGCCCAGTCTCAGAGGTTTCAAAACAGGAGGCTTTACCAAGTATTCTCTGATCTTGTCGAAAGCTGACTGACACTGCTCATTCCATTTCACTGGCTGGTCCTTTCTCAACAGTCTGAAGATAGGGTCACATACTGACGTCAACTTGGCGATGAACCGACTGATATACTGAATTTTTCCCAGGAATGCTCTAACCTCTTTCTCTGTCCTCGGTGCCGGCATCTCAGTAATTTCCTTGATTTTCTCAGAATCTACTTCTATTCCTCCCATTCCCACTGTATGTCCCAGTAATTTTCCAGATGTTACCCCAAACACACATTTCTTGGGATTCAACCGCAAGTTGTATTTGTCAACCCTTTGAAGGAAATTCTCTAGTGCTTCTATATGCCCAATTCTTGTCTCTGATTTCACCATCATGTCATCCACGTACACCTCAATCTCTTTGTGCATCAGATCGTGGAACAATATAGTGGCCATCCGCTGATAAGTAGCTCCGGCATTCTTGAGCCCAAACAGAATTACCTTGTAACAATAAGTACCCCATTTTGTGACGAAGGCAGTTTTGTGCTTGTCTTCCTCAACCATAAGAACCTGATTATACCCTGAAAACCCATCTGCAAATGAATACATGGCAGATAAAGCTGCACTATCAACTAGTACATCAATATGAGGTAGAGGAAAATCATCTTTCGGACAAGCCTTGTTGAGATCTCTATAATCCACACGCATTCTGACTTTCCCGTCTTTCTTCGGCACTGGCACAACATTTGCTAACCATTCGGGATACTTTACAACTTCCAGAAACCCCATATCTATCTTTTTCGTAACCTCTTCTCGGCCCACTCAGGTCTCATCCGTCGAAGTTTCTGTTTTACTGGCTTCATATTCGGATAAGTTGGTATTGTATGCTGGGCAATGCTTCTGTCTACCCCAGGCATGTCCTCATAGGACCAAGCAAACACTTTGGCATATCTGACCAATACTTCTTCTAATTTCTCCCGCTCTTCAGCGGTAACTTCACTTCCAATCAGAAGTTCTTTAGGATTCTCAGGCGTGCCTAAGTTAAATGCATTCGTTCTGGTGGAGCTGATATCAAATATACTCAAGCCATGCAAGTTAGAGGAAAAAGACTCGGGCAAATAAGCAAAATGATTGTCTTTATTGCTAATAAATGCGGGAGTACACTCAAATAAATCAGGAAGATAAATGTCTTCATCATCGGCAGACACTTCATCCTCCGCAACCAGGTTCTTCTCAGACTTCTTATCTTCTTCGAGAGTCAGGCTCTCCAACTTCATCAATTCTTCTTCCCAATTCTCTTCCTCCACAGCTTCTTTGGTCAGCGGCTTCTCACCCAACATATCCTGGAAGATCTCAAATCCAGGCACCACAATCCCATTAACTTTTATTGGTTCGGGCTCACCTTGATACCCTGAAGCCTTCACAAAGCATTCCATCAATTTCAGCCGTCTCTTCTTAACCTTCAGCTTTTCCTCATTTGATTTGTACCCCAAACCCCTCCGAGTAGTATGTCCTCTAAAGTCTGGCAGTTTTGAACCCTCACCCGACTCGAACTTCATTTTTCCCATGATCCTAGCTACCTTAAGATCCACCCATTCTTCAAAAGTTTTCGACACTTGGAACCTCGTGAAAGGTTGTACTTCCAAAGCAGCCACAACATTGTCTACCTCAGCTCGGATGGTGACAATTTCTCCCCCATATGGGAACTTAATCATCTGATGCAGAGTGGAGGGCACACCCCCAAGCTTATGAAACCAAGGCCTTCCTAACAACAAGGCAAAAGTGGCTGGGATATCCAGCACTGTGAACTCAACTTCGTCCTCAATAGGACCAACCTTGACCGCTGCTACAAATGTACCCTCAACTCCTCGCTTACTGTCATCATAAGCCTTGATAGTCATACTAGAGGGATCCAGATCTGTTGTCTTTATACCCAGCTTGGCCAAAATCTTCAATGGGCACACATTAATGGATGAGCCGTCATCCACCATCACACAAGAGGTCCTTTTACCCCTCAATTCAGCTCTGATAAACAAAGGTCTATTATGATTTCTTCCCTCAGCTGGGAGTTCTTCCTTAGAAAAGGTGATTGCCTGCAAAGCCTCCTTTTGCACTGACCCAACAAACATTGCGGGGTTGGCATCTTCCATCACCATTATATTGCTTAAGGCCTCAACCATGGCCCGCCTGTGCTCATGAGATGCACACAACAAATCGCAGATACTCACTTGTGCTCGGGTTTTCCTCAACTGCTGCAGCACTACATCTCCCTCGACATTTTCTGTATTCTCAGCCACTTCTCTACCCTCTGATAACATTCCTTTACCATTCTCAGTCATATCATTATAGAAACGCCCACTGCGTGTCATCCCCCTCACTTCTTCTTCATCACTACTGGAGAAGTCTTCTCAGAAATTCTGCCCCCATTCTGTCTCATCTTCACTATTACTATCCCAAATTCCTAGGCAATAGCTTCTGCTTAGTGTTCTCTAAATCTCAGAGTGACAAATCAATTTCCAGATCTGTAACATATTATTTTAGAAAAGCATCAGCCAGTTCCCTCCAATCTTCCATAATCTTCTTCTCAAGGCTGTGATACCAAACTACCGGCGCTCCCTCCAGTGACATCCCAAACATTTTCTACACTTGACGCTTGGATAAACCCACCGAACTCATAACTGAAACATACTGACGGAGATGGACCCTCGGATCCCCATTCCTGTTGAACTTAGCCATATCTGACATCTTGAATTGAGCTGGCAACTGTTCTTCGAAGGTCATTGCCTCATAATCTAACAATTCTTCATGTTTACCCCTCATTTTGCGGGTAACTGTTTCAACCTGATCCCGAAGCTTCTGAAATTCTGCCTAAGACCCAATCACTCTGCCTGTTGCATACTCTGCCATGTCGTCATCAAAAGCGGGGATATCATCCCCCAACCCATTCGGAGGCTCCTCGCTCCTCACATTCTCCGAATTTCCCCCAGCACCGGGTACAACCATACCAGCCACAGCAGTAGTCAAGGCTTGCAACTGTTCAGTAATTTTGGCGAGACCGTTTTCCAATTGATCTATCCGAGATACCTCTTTATCGGATGATCTCATATCTGTTACCGGTCTTTTAGTGAGTCTTCCATCTTTCCTTACCCAATAGGAATCTATGATGTCTTTTATAGACATAGAGGGTGTTAACATGATATATGTATGCATGAGATGAATGAGATGCATGCGATACAAGGAATATATCAACTCATTAAGACTTTCACACAAATCGGCCCATCATCATTAAAGAAGCTTTTGGGCTAACTGTCAATGGAGTGAACTCGTCCCAGTTTAAATGGCCCAACAAGTTCACATCTTATGGCAAGAAGTCCAACCGCATCCAAATGATAATGTTCCCAAACACAAATATATAACGGCCCATCGGCATTTTAGAAGCTTTTGGTCCAATCATCATAAGATACGTTCTTGTCCCAGTTTAAATGGCCCAACAAGCCCATACCTCATGACAAAGGGTCCGAATGGATCCAAACGACAATGTTCCCAAACACAAGCATACAGAAATAATTTCTACATAGTGGCCCATCAACATTTTAGAAGCTTTTGGCCCAATTGTCATAGGCTACGAACTCGTCCCAGTTTAAATGGCCCAATAAGTTCGCATTTCTGACAAGAAGTCCAACTGCATCCAAATGAGGATGGTCCACAAGCACAAGGAAATAGTTGCTATAGGCCATAAAACTTCGGTCTACGTGTGGGTTTGCGGGAGTGTAGACAAAGACTCTCGCATGCGAAGGATTGCCCATAACTAGGTCTCCCCACTCAAGGGTTCGAGCGACCAAGTGAGCACACCTTTTTTATACCTTACAGTACGTGCCAACGAGTTATGGTGTGTGACTGACTGTCAAATGGATTTCCCGTTAGAGATTCCCCAGAGGGAGGGCGGAGCTAACTCTCTTAAAAACCCAAGCCTCTTAGGCTCTTATCGCTTGGTGACAGGAATAAACAACGAGTCCTCCAAATTAGTCCATCACAATAGGCTACAAGTAAATGATTATCTAGGTGCCTTCACAGCTTTTCCTTATAGAAAGGTAGTGAATGAAGGAATACACCAAACCATTACCCAGCCTTAAAAAATGCCTTTGATTAAACCTCTTTTAACCCACAGTAGACACGGTTAATTAAAGCACAAATCCAAACATTACAAGACATTATTTCGGGGCCGATTCTCTATCCCTAGTGGAGTCACCAGACTGTGGGACACAGAAACTGGGCGACGCATGCTATTCCGGGCTCACGGCCCGGTTGGGAGTACGGAGTAGCCCACGGGGGACTAAATCGGAGAATAATTGAGTCGCCACCCAGTTTGAACCGGGACAAAGATTTAAGGCCGCACTCACCCCTCACAAGGGAAGACCTCAAACCGTTGGGTTCGGAATGGTCCCTTACTTATGCCACTTGTAATGAAACGATTTGTGAAATAATCTAACCAAGCCTAAGCAACATATTTCCAAGGATAATTTACTCATAAGTTCGCATGCATATGTACAAAGCTTATATCTAAGTTGGCATATAACACATTTTTCATGTTTGCATACAACCTATTTACATATAATCTATGTCCAAATTTGCATGCATAAAAGTAAATTAACATACGGCAAGCATACAACTTAATAAGCACATTGTACTAATGGGGAATACAGATAAATGGCAATTGCACAATCATGCGTAATAAAGAGAAGTAATCAGGTTCGTAATACAAAGGGATAACTAATAGGGGCAATTATGCATAAAATATGAAGAAAAGGACTCACTTCAGTGTGTGCGCATTCGTGTAGCGTTCGTAAACGCGTTCGAATGGTAAAGAGACGGTTTGCGTTCGTGTAACGTTTGAGAACGTGTTCGAACAGGACCAGACCTGATACATGATAAAATAAATAAAATATGTGCGCGTTCATGTAGCGTTTGTAAAATGCATTCGAACGGTAAACAGAAGGTTCGCATTCGTGTGGCATTTGAGGACACGCTCGAACGGGACCAGACCTGATGCATGATAAAACTAAGAAAATGCATGCGCATTCGAGTAGCGTCCGAAGACGCGTTCGAACGGTAAATAGAAGGTTCGCTTCGTATAGCGTTCGAGAACGCGTTCGAACGGAACCAGACCTGATGCATGCAACACATACATAGACAAACAAATCCACCATGTAGGACCTCACGTGTCCGATTGAACTCATTCCCATCCAATCATGTGTACCTCACCCGGCGTGACAAAGCATCGTGGTAAAGGATTTTAACCCCTAGAAATAGAGGACCTTTAATCCGACTTACTAAGCCCATGAGCTAATAACACAACGCATATAAGAAATAAAGACAACAATATCGGAATTTGTATATCCGATTGAACACTTCTCACATTCAACCGAATATACATCATTCGACGTGGCAAAGCATCATGGTAAAGGATTTTAACTCCTCGAAATAGAGGACCTTTAATCCGACTTACTAAGCCCATGCGCTAATAACACAATGCATATAAGAGATAAAAAAAACAAAAATATCGGACTTCGTATACCCGATTGAACACATCTCACATTCAACCGAATATACATCATCCGGCGCGACAAAGCATCGTGGTAAGGGATTTTAACCCCTCGAAATAGAGGACCTTTAATCACACTTACTAAGCCCATGCGCTTTACCTCATCATTACTCAAACAAATAACATGCAGAATTTAAATAGTGGATAATAAACAAATCAAAACAACATAAAACAAAATATGCACCGTTTGCTCAAGTGGTACGTAGAGTTGTATCCCAAGTACAGACCGCACTACAGTCCATTTGGATTCGGCTACGGAATTTATATCTGGGTTTCCATCCTATATACCACAAGAGGCGACACATTTTCCATTTTATTCAAAACCACAACATGCATCCATAAACAACTCTCATACGAAATAAATAACTAAAACAATTAAAAGATGAATAAAAAATGAATACAAAAAGTTCCCTCAAGTCTAACCTTTTATGTCGACTTTCGGAAGTACCGTACACGGTCGTCGGAAGGGTGGATGCTCTGAAACTCTTCTGGTTCACTGGTTCAATGTTTTCTCTCGCTGTTTCGCTGCTCAAGCTACCGTTTTCATTCCATTTCGCTACTGCATTTGCTACTGTATTTTGGTCACTATTTTTGGTGTTTTAGGCTACTATTTTTGCGGTTAAAGGGCTGCTGTTTGTTGGTGTTTTTGGCTGCTGTTTAGGGGTGAATTTTGGTGACACAGTGGATGTTTTAGGGGCTGTGATTTTTGGTGATCTAAGGTGTTTATGGGGCTTTAATTTTTCGGTTATGGAGGGAAAAGGAAAAGAGAAAATTCTTTCTTGCTTTTTACTTGTGGTTGGCGTGAATGCGAGGGTTGTCTTCTGTTGTGTATGCGTGAGAGTGAGGAGTAGAAGGGAGATTTCTTGTGTGAATTATGTGTGAATGAGCCAGAGGGTGTGAAGGGTTGAGATTGTGTTTCTTTTATAGATAAAGGCTAGGGCTTCTCCTTGTTTGAAAAGGAAGGAATCAATTAGTGTCTCACAAGGAAAGTCTAATATTTGATTGGTGGACATGTCTTGGCTAGATTAGGAATATGACAAATTTAATTTGTTTTGTTTAGGCATATAATATTTGTTGATTGATTTTAATTTGATTTCTTCTCTTTTAGTTAGGGATATGATTTGTTTTAATTTTGGTATATGATTATTATGATTTTATTTAATTCCCCATGTGTTAAATATGTATTTTATTAATTGGGATGTGTTTTATGGGCTTTGGTGGGCTAATTGGGCTTGGGTGTGAGGCTAGTAGCAAAACCAAAAATATCGATGCCGTTCGAACGCCGATTCGAATGCTACACGAACGTCCGTAATCTGATTGACGTTCAAACGTGGTCACGAATACAGCTCGAACAAAAAACAGTGAACTTGTGAAATGAATCTGATGATATACTTATTCTGAATTTCCCTTTCCGACGTCCGTTTCCCGTGACTTCCGCGACTTAAAAGGTAGTGCCTCCAAATGATACTCATCATAGGGACTTATATGCAAAAATGCAGTGCCTACACTGCCCAAACATGAAACATAAGGTTGATTAGACATTATAATCTTCTCATCTTCTATTTTTGGACACATCTTCTTTGAAAGATGTAAGCCATGTCTGAACGGTATGTTTACTGTCTTACAGTTACCAAAATTATACCGCTCTAAGATCTTATCTACGTACATTGATTGTGATAACCCAATAAGCTTCCTTTATCTATCTCTATAGTTATGCCTAAGACATAAGAAGCTTCACAGATCCTTTATTGAGAAATTCTTACAGAGGTAAGCTTTGATGCCTTGCATCATCCCAATATCATTCCCAATAAAAATACCATCATACTCCCACTGGCCTTCTGATACACACATGATTCTTCCGAATTATTGAGAAAACCAGACAATTTGATTATCTTGTTGAATCGAAGATTCCAACTCCGTGAAGTCTGTTTAAGTCCATAAATAGACTTCTTCAGCTTGCATACCATGCCCGAGTTCTCGCTGGAAGCAAAACCCTATGGCTGTTTCATATAGATTTCTTCATCAAGAAATCCATTTAGAAAAGCCATTTTTACATTCATTTGTAAAATCTTGTAATCATGATACGCAGCAATTGACAATAAAATCCTAATGGACTTTATCATTGCTACTGGTGAAAAAGTTTCATCGTAGTCGACACCAGGTTACTACGAGCAACCTTTAGCTACCAGTCGGGCCTTAAAGGTTTCAACCTTTCCATCAGGCCCACACTTCCTCTTATAAATCCATTTACAACCGATATGAACAATTCCTTCGGGAAGCGGAACCAAGTTCCAAACTTGATTCTCATGCATTGAGTCTATCTCGAATTCCATGGCGTCTTGGCACTTCACGGAGTCGATGTCCAACATCGATTCTCTATAGGTAAAAGGGTTAGTCTCTTTAACTAAGAGAACATCCAAACTATTTTCTTGTATCAAATACAAGCATTCAGGAGGTCTAGACACCCTTTGTGACCTACGGAGTGTGTGCGTTGAAGGTTCTTCATCTTCTTGAACTACAGGTTCCTCCATTAGTTCGTTGGTTCCAGGTTGTACTTCATCAAGTTCAACCTACCTATGATCACCACCTTCAGCCAAAAATTCTATTTCTAGAAATTTTGCGAAGCGAACTACGAATACATTTCGATGCTCGATATCATAGAACAAATATCCTTTCGTATTTGAAGGATATCCAACAAACCTAAACTTCTGCCATCGAGGCAAAAACTTATTTTGCTGAGCCATCCTGACGTATGCAAGACACTCCCAAATCTTAACATAACTAAAATTTGGTTTCCTACCGGTCCATTTCTTATACGGAGTCGCAGTAATAGCTTTTGAAGGAATCTTATTCAAAAGATATGCGGCAGTTAAAAGAGCATAACCCCATAAGTAATAGGGTAAATCTGTATAACTCAACATCGATCAGACCATATCCAATAAAGTAAAATTTATTTTACTGAGCCATCCTGACGTATGCAAGACACTCCCAAATCTTAACATAACTAAAATTTGGTTTCCTACCGGTCCATTTCTTATACGGAGTCGCAGTAATAGATTTTGAAGGAATCTTATTCAAAAGATGTGCGGCAGTTAAAAGAGCATAACCCCATAAGTAATAGGGTAAATCTGTATAACTCAACATCGATCAGACCATATCCAATAAAGTATGATTTCTCCTCCCTGACACTGCATTGTGTTGCGGAGTGCCTGAAGGAGTATATTGAGCGAGAATCTCATTCTCTTTCAAATAATCAATGAACTATGCACTCATATATTCACCGCCTCGATCAGATCGAAGGTATTTAATATATTGATCAGTTTGTTTTTCAACTTCATTTCAGAATTCTTTGAACTTTTCAAAGGTTTCTGATTTATGTCTCATCAAATAGACATAACCGTACCGTGATGGATCATCGGTAAAGGTGATGAAGTAAGAAAAACCATTGTGAGCAGTTTGAATTAAAAGACCACATACATCAGAATGTACGAGTTCCAATAAGTCAATGGCTCGGTGTCTAACACCCGAAAATGGGGTTTTGGTCATTTTACCCCGAATACAAGATTCACAAGTTGGATAAGGTTCAATGGTGAGATCATGTATCAAACCATTCTTAACCAATTGGGTTAGGCGTTTCACGCCTAAATGACCTAACCGCATATGCCTAAGTTTAGTATTATTTATGTCAAATTATTTACGTTTATTTATTCCAGTATTAATGATATCTTATGAGGTACGCAATATATAATGACCATGCTCGTTTGGACAACAAAGGATCTGAATATTATAACTATCATATAAATACAAAGAACGATTATTAATATTTACATTCTAACCTTCAGTATCTAATACAAAAAGAGATATAATATTTTCCACACATCCAGGCACAAAATAACAATCATTTAACAAAAGTCTCCCACTGGGTAAGGTAATCTCGCATATGCCCACTGCAACTGCATCCAGAGAGTCACCACTCTTGAATCGCAATTGCATCTCCCCAAATTTCAGCCGTCTACTTCCCGTCAGCACCTGCAACGTATTGCAAATGTTAATAAGACAAGCATAATCCAAAATCCAATTTCATGTCATAGTTTCACAAGCAAATGAGACATTAATAATAGGAAAAATAAAGTACCTGATGTCGATGCTCTTTCCTTTCTGATTTGTGTGAGATAGTCCGGGCAATTTCATTTCCAGTGTTTGAATTTCTGGTAGTGGTGGCATTTGTCTTCAGAAGCTCTATTGGGCTTCACCGTCTTACCTTGCGGAGGAATATTGAAACCCTTCTTTTTCTTTCCTTTTGTCTTCTTCCCATTCGACTTGGATTGGGAAGAAGCAGAAAGTGAAGTGGGTTTCGGAAGTGTTGGGTTTCTAGGTTATTCCCAAGATCAATTTAAGCATAGAAATCATGTGTGAATACAACAAAGAAGTATGGCGGAATCATACTTACAATGATCGGCTTTTGCGATGCGAGGAACAACAAAAATTCTTCAAGCTTTTCCTCCAACGTGCTCACGGCAATGACCAATTTGTTTTTTTGCTCCATTTTTGAATCTTCAAGCTCCAAGCTTTAGGTAAGTATTCCATACTCAAGGGTTTGTTTCCCTATCACCTTGGATGACTCTTCATGTGCTAACATTGGAAATATTTGCCACAAATCTTCCTTGTTTCTTCTTCTATGTCTCGGCCAAGCAAGAAAATGAGAAGAAAATTGGCTTCAAAAGTCGAGAGGGAGAGGAGGGAAAAAGGGTTCCCAAAACCGTGAGTGTTGTAAAAAGAGAGAGAAAATTTGTGTTGTGTATTTGGTTATTAATTTCAAAAATTCAAATACCAAACCATTTTTCCAAAAAGGTACAAGACTTTTAAAGTCTTCCAACCACCACCATCAATCACTCAAAAGTGACTAGACATCAAATCACTCAAAGTGACTAGACATCACATCACTCAAAGTGACTAATGATGTGACGCTTGATGTGACTTGTGGGCCGCACTTGAATTCGAAATGCTAGTGGGCCCCAAAACACTCCCGGGCTCGGGATCGCTAATTCTGAATTAACGAATTATCCATTGCGACGTAGTTAAATCAAATTTAATTAAATAATTATGCCTAGCAAAATTACTATTCACGTCGCTAACGAATTAATTCTAAATTAACTCGTTCGCCCGAATTAAAATCTAATTTTAATTCCGCGTCGAAATCCAATTTCGTATAATATATCGAATATATTATTTTATCGATTAATTCCAAATTAATCATTCTCTCTTTTAAATAATATTTTATTCCAGATAAAATATATTCGTAATTAATCCCAGATTAATTTTCTCTCTCTTATAATTAATCCCAGATTAATAAAGTGTGAGCCATACGTCATCGGTGAATCTTCGGGAAGCGACCCATGAGATCCCCGGATATGTTGGCAGTAAATCCGGTCGTCGGACTATCCGAACACGTACGTACCTAGTACTACGTTTTTACCGATTTACAAGACATGGTTGGCTTCTAGCAAAGCACCGTGCCAACCCAATTCAGTAGGAATATTCTTAAAAGAATATGTAATCTTTATCAGGCGTAGTATACGTAGTATTGCATATTACGATCCAGCATCGGATGTCACGTGCTAGGCCTGGGGCTGGAATTGTGTCTGCCACGTACGAAGAACATATCAGATCTCTGGTAACTAGTCTCTATAATCGGATAATCATGACCTAGTCATATTATCCCGATGACTGTAGTACATAAGAGCACCAGTTCCGTATCCTACGTGATCATCATCTCCATTATGACTGGAGTGATACTTCCGTCTTGACATCACACCCAATACACTATGATTCTCAATATACCCAGAAGAGGCGTACACAGAACCTGTTAAGGCCCTGGACGACCAAAACCAAAGTATATTGATTGTCGCAAGTATTAGCGGTGCAAGTCTCAAGTTAAGACCAAATACACCTACCCTGATTCGGACTTCCATAGACACATAGTCATACTATCAATGGAATTTCGAGGGGTCTATCCAGAGCGAAGCTGTTCCCGTTGGTGGACAATTATGACCCATAGCGTCACTATTTGTACAGATCACGGTCTTGTTGTACAAATTAACTATGTGACAAAGAAGATTGCACTCTTATCGTTTGTGATTAGATCACCTAGATGTATAAATGATATGAGGTCCATATGATTTGTTTCTGGACTGAGAATGATATGAGACAGTATCAGTCCATGAAGGATAAATCATTAAATATCCCTAGTCAGAGTATTATCGAGATTGCACATCGATAAATACGTAAAAGACTAATATTACACTTGTGCGTGTTGTGAGGGCACAACGGCATATTTCTCATATGTTTGGGTATAGGATACTCATGCAAGTGTAATAGGAGGTTGTGTTTTACGGATGGTACGGGAAACAGCTTCGCTCTGGATAGACCCCTTCGAAATTCCATTGGTAGTATGACTATGTGTCTATGGATATCCGAAATCAGGGTAGGTGTATTTGGTCTTAACCTGAGACTTGCACCGCTAATACTTGCGACAATAAATATACTTTGGTTGAGGTCGTCCAGGGCTTTAACAGGTTCTGTGTACGCCAATACTGGGTATATTGAGAATCGTAGTGTGTTGGGTGTGATGTCAAGACGGAAGTGTCACTCCAGTCATATGGAGTTGATGGTCACGTAGGATACGGTACTGGTTCTCTTAAGTACTGTAGTCATCGGGATAAAATGACAAGGTCATGTTTATCCAATATAGAGACTAGTTACCAGACATCCGATATGTGCTTCGTATGGGGCAGACACGATTCCAGCCCCAGCCCTAGCACATGATCATCCGATACTGGATCGAAATACGCAATACCACGTATACTACGCCTGATATAGATCGCTTATTCCTGTAAGCATGTTTCCAGAGAATTGGGTAGGCATGGCGCTTTGCTAGAGGCCAACCTTGTCTCGTGAATCGGTGTAAACGTAGTACGAGGTACTCACGTGTTCGGATAGTCCGACGACCCGATTTACTGCCAACATATCCGGAGATCTCATGGGTCGCTCCATGAAGATTCACCGATGACATATGACTCACACTTTAATTAATCTGTGATTAATTTAATGAGAGAGAGAAAATTAATCTGGGATTAATTGCGGAGTTATTTTATCTCGGATAAAATATCAATTTAAAGAGAGAGAACGATTAATTTGGAATTAATCGGTAAAATAAGATATTTGATATGTTATAAGAAATTGGATTTCGACGCAGAATTAAAATTAGATTTTAATTCGGGCGAACGAATTAATTTAGAATTAATTCGTTAGCGACGTGAATAGTGATTTCGCTAGGCGTAATCGTTTAATTACGACGCGACGGAAAATTCGTTAATTTGGAATTAGCGAACCCGAGCCCGGGATTATTTGCGAGCGCATTCGCATTTCGAATTCGAGTGCGGCACGTAAGTCAAATCAAGCGTCAAATCACAAGTCACATCAAGCGTCAAATCACATGTCACTTTGAGTGATGTGACATTTGATTGATTGATGTGAGTTGATGTGAGGTGATTGAAAGAAAGCATTAAATGCTTTGCTTTTTGAAAAAGTTTTTGGTAACTGGTTTATTAAATTTTGGAAATTATATAAACCTTTTATTTTTTCTTTTTCCCTCTCTCTCTCTCTTCTTTCACGGTTTCACCATTTTGGAGCCAAAAGCTCCTCTTTTTCTCTCTCGGTCTTGGACCGATTGTTCTTCATTTTTTCTGGTTTGACCGAGTAATGAAGGAGAAGCAAATGATTTTGTTGCAAGATCTAAGTGCTAGCACACACATTGGGTTATCCTAAGGTGATAGGGAAGTGATTTCATGAGCTTGGAATCACCTTGTGAAGCTTAGAGCTTGGAGTTTCCATGTAGGATCACCCATGACCGAATAGAAGATGAAGAAATAGCACCCACACCGTGCAGTCCACCACCGAGCATCCCACTGCCGCACATGGAGAGGGCAGTACGTTTTTCATCTTCAACCGCATCCAACCGATCAATGTGAGTTTTCCGCACCTCCTATGATTGTATTTACACTTGTTTCATGCTTAATCTATGATCTTGGGACCCTTAGAGGACTCCAACAATGGTATAAGCTATTGTTTGCATGAAATTGATTTTAGGGCTAAAATTAGGCAAAACGAATTTGGGCATTATTTGATGAAATTGGATTGATGAATATGCTTAATTGATGTCTAATTGATGATTGATTAGATCAATTTGAAGAAATTTGGTTTGGAACAAATTTCCCCAATTTGGCTTGTGTTGGCCGAAAATGTGTACCCTAAAATTGTCTTGGATTTTGATTTTTGATTCATTGGATGAGTTAGAAATCATTAGGGGATATTGTTTTAATGTTTAATTTGGTTCAATTGGATTGAATTTGATTTGGGCATTATTTTCCTCCTTGGTCGAGAACTATAGGCATGAAAATTGGGTTTGATTTTGATCAAATTATGTTGGACATGATTCATTGATGATAAGCATGATTAATTGGACAAATTTGGTGTTTTGGAAATATTGATTTGGGTAATTAATAATTCTATACACTTTAGTTTAATTGAATTGTAAAAATTGGATTTTGTAATTTAATTAAATTGGGCCTTAAATTGGATTTGGGCTTTTAAAGTTGTTATTGGGCTTGTTGGGCTTTGTTGTAACAAAGTTGGGTTTAGGCAAAATTGGTTGGATCCAATTAGGCCCAAAACCGCATCCAAAAGGCCCAAATGCGACTAATGAACCTTTAAAGTTTAATTGGGCCTAAATTAATTTATGGGCTTATGGGGTAACTCCCGGATTGGATTTTGGTTATTCGGTTTGACCCGAGTTGACCAAAAGTCCACGCCTTGAAGAAATTAATAAAGCTCATTGGACTTTAATTAAATTAATATTGGATTTTAATTGGGCTTTGAGACCCATAACGATTAAATTCGGAATTTAAGTCGTAAATGTTTATTTTATAAAGTGTAATATTTAATTTGGAATTAAATAGTGAATTAGTATTAAATACAAATTGAATTGGATTTAATTTTGTAGTTTAATTTAATTCAAGAATTCGTACTTTGAGTATTTATTCGCAAAACGAGTTTGACTCGAACAAAATCAAATCGTTGTTTGAACATTGGATGATCATTAATTATCAGATTAATTATTTGATTAGATTGATTGATAACATGCTTGTGTGAATACATGTTTGCGATGCATAAATAATGTATATCGGATGGATATTAGGGGTGGGGCAATTTTGGAAATTGTAATAAATTTGATTTATTAATTGGACATGCGCGAGTCCAGCCTTATCTCTTATTTCTTTGTATTCTCTTCTCACCTATTCCCCTCAATGTAAATGAGGTTTCTTTAGAAGTGTACTGTAACGGGTAAAAGTAAATACAAGTGCTAGCTGGAGAGATAAAGAGAGAGTTTTGATCTAGGATCAATGTAAAGTATTCATCCGCATATCATTATAACTTTTACAAACGCGCTTTATTATGTGTTTAGAATGCATGCTTATGGGTGTATGATGATGAGACCTTAACAAAGATAATAAATTGGTTGCCAATTTGCACGCGAGAAAAACCCTCAAACAATATTAAGCGTCTTTCCTTCCATTGAGTGATTCTCACTCAGATCTAAGACGACATTGGTTTGTTGGCCAAAGTCAAGGCCTTTGTCTGTCGAAGATGTGTTTGAATCACGAAAGCTTTGTTCCATGTCAGTGTCTTGTCCAAGTTGTGGTTTGTTGGCCAAAGTCAAGACCACTTCTTGTCCATCGACATTGATTACGAAGCTTTCCATGGTAAATGGGTCGCGCTGACTGGGATCACTAAGTTTGTTGTGCCAAAGCCAAGGCTTAGTTGATTCAGAGGTAAAAGGTTAGGTAATACATTGGATGTATTGGCATATATAAAATATATGTTTCGGACTTGGATGTCCCCCTACCGGATCTAGGAATTGGATTGGATCCAATTGATCTTAGAGATCTACCTAGTTAATTATCATACAATTTGTTGGCCAAAGTCAAGATTGTGCGATATTGAACGGGATCCTAGTCCACTAGGAAACACGGTTTCCCGAGTACTCGATAGAGGGTTAGAGGCTCGCCGAAAAATAGTGGAAGGCAAGAATTGAATTTGCAATATTCGTTCAATTACTCGCCATACGCGCTCAATCACAAATATTTCGTTAAATCAATTAAATTTAGTTGGACTAATATTTAAATTGTTGTTTTTATAATCAGTTGGACTATATTATAGTTGATTATATAATTGGATTATAGTAATCAATATATTTGAATAATTAATTTCGATTTGCAGTTGATTTTATAATTGGATTATAGTAATCAATGTAATTGTGGTTAATTAATTAAATTATATTTGATTGTATAGTTGGACTATAATAATCAATATAATACATAGTACCACAAATCTTTGATTAAATAGTTGGACTATTAAATCAAGATAAAAAGAAAGATTAATGTTTAAAACATAATCCTGGGTGAAAATGTATTTAAACGACTATATTTTTCAAATTGGGAATAATATTTCAGGATGGTCCTGGAAATATAATAAGTTAGTTTATTTGATAAAATAACAAATTAGGCCTAAGTTTGGAGTTAAGCTAATAAGTGGAACATGATTTGGAAATTCATGTAATGATAACTTTAGTGCTTAATCCATTATACTTGTCATATAGACTCCTTAATTTCTTTATCAGAACTAAGAATTAGATTCTTAAAGTATGATATTGAAATTGAAGGATCTTCATAAATCTATACTTAGATTTTAGAAGTAAACAAATTGCAATAATAAACTCTTGGAGAGTTAATGACTATTCTCAAAGAGATAAAGTCAAAGTTTGCAATTAGGCAAGTAGCGCAAGACACACCTTACTTGATATTCCAGAATGTCAAGGCTTGGCCAAAGGCTTCTGGAGTGTGGAAAAATGGCAAAGGCAAAATCGTTATAGTCTTCTAGGAAGATAAGAGAACATATCCCAAGAAGGAATTGAAGACGAGCAAGGCTCTGACTTCAAATATGTTTGTCATAATTATGTTCACTACTAGTATTAAATTATATTTAAATACTTAGTGTGGTACATAAATATGTATTGATGTTTAGAATCTGTTTTGAACAGGATACTGACTTCAATAGAGATTAATCTGCGAATCGGAAACGGGACAAAAGTCGTGTTTTTGACCATAGATACCTAAGTTTAGGAACTACCCTTTGGGTATGTACGTAAATTAGGAAACTGTTATAATGTAACTAGTTTGACTAGGAACATTATCTTTATATCAGTGTTTAATCCGTTGCGGATTGAACCTTTATATTTTAGAACACTAAAATGTTTTATTATATAAAGATGATATTAAGATAAACACATTAGATGTGAACAACAAAATTTATATTTAGAATATAAATAAATCTCACACGTATATCATGATAAACAAATAGCTCGAACTGATTTGATCAGTGAGAAACTTAAAAGTGGCAATATTGTCTGGGACACATTAAACAAGACTCGTATATCCGCACTTTTGAAGAGTGGGTACTAGGACTTATTTGATTCCAATCAAATAAAGTCTACGAATCTAGTTAATCGGGCAAAGTGCCTAAAACACTATTTACTTGGTAAAAGTGTAAATGCCACCGATCTGTTAGCCCTAATTCATAGTGAAGTTAGTGGGCCCATGTCTAGCTAGGCTAGATGTGGATATTTCGTGACCTATACGGATGTGGCATCGCGTAATGGTTATGTGTTTCTTTTGAAGAACACAAATCAGAAACTTTTATAGTTTCGACACGAAATAGACAAACAGATCGGATATAGTATTAAACTGTTACGGTAAGACCGTAATGGAAATTACTTAAGCAATAAGTTTCTAAAATACTTGAAAGAGTAAAGTATTCTTTCAAACGAGGACTCCTCCCGGAACACGTCAATTTGACGGTGTGTCCGAACCGAGTAACTGAATTTTGTTAGACATGATTAGGTTAATCATGAGTCGCTCTGAGCTACCATTTCCTTCAACGGATACGCATAAACAGTGCAGAACTTATTTAGAATAAGGTTCCATTAAAATCTATTTGACAGATAACATATTAGATATGAACAGGAAAGAAACCGGGTTTCACATTCCTGTTAAATTTGGGAATGCTAGGGATATGTTTGGATGATACCAAACTAAAACCCAAATTGGATAAGTGCCAATTGTAGGATATCCTAGGGATACCAAAGTATTGTACTTATACATCTCACCAGAGAACAATTAGATTGTTGCTCACCATGCGGTTTTCCTGAGAGGAATATCGATATGCAGTGGTAAATGGGAGGATAGTAAAATTTGATGAAAATCGGAGTGATACTATTCAAGGCACCGAATCCTTAATGGAACACAAATAGTTCATCAAGGATGTAACTATTACAATTAATCTTCGAATACACAATAACCACATAGTCGGAGAAAGTCAGAAAACAACCTGGGTATGGGTTTCTGATATCACCTCGTAAAGATGTTAATCTTTTGAGGTATACCAACTGACTACGTATGAGGAAGTGATACAAGGTATCGACTCCCTAATATGGCAAAGTTCCATGAATCCGAAATGGATTCCATGTATATCAACAAGTTTGGATACTAGTTAATGTACCGCAAGGCATTGTGTCTACTGGTACTTTATAAGTCTTCAAGGAAGACATACATGGATGGCAACATACCAACGTATAAAGCTAGGCTTTTAGCGGAAAGGTATCGTTATCAACATTGTGTTGATTACGATTCAACCTTTTACCTGTTGCCATGGTAAATCCATTTGGATAATGCTTGCTAATGGTTCATGTTTCATAAATGAAATATGACAACTTAACGGGAAAATCGCTTTCCTGAAAAGGAAACCAGTTGGAGGATGTTTACAACATCTTTTCAGTTTTGTCGTACCATAACTAGCAAACAAGGTTTGCGGGTTATTCGATCCATGTTTGGATTGAAGCAAGCATAGGTTCTTGGAATTATCGTTTTGATGTAATCATAATGGTTTATGATTTAATTCAAAAACGAAAAGATTTTTGTGTATATAAGAGGGTTAGTGGGAGCGCACTGACAGTGGTTGTCCAATAAAATAATGATAATATGTCATTTCTTGGAAATGATATTCCCATAAACAATCGGTGAAAGCTCGGCTTTCGAAAACTCTCCGTGGAATCGTACTTTGAAAAATGTACGCGACCTGGTGTCTCAAACGCTTTGAGCATATGGATTCATAAACAGGCCAATCCCAGTGATAGTCACTGGATTGAAATTAAGAACATACTTAGTATCTTAGAGATCTAAGGATGCTGTCTTAATCAATGGAGAAGGAGAACTTGAAGTGACTGGGATCACTGTTGCAAGTTTCCTGACTGATAAAAACGGTACTATACATTTTGAATAATGGAACAGTGAGCTGGAAATCTTCCAAGCAAGATACTGTTACCGAATAAACAACAAATGCGGGTTATTGCTGCAGCTGAAGAAGCAATAGAAGCCTTCTGGGGTCGATAAATATCTAATTGGATTAGATATGGTTCTTTTAGCAGCTGAGCTAGGCTACATCACATGCTAAAGAATTAGTGGTCTCATCAACGATCCAGATAATACTTCGATATTCATCTGATTCGTTCGGATCATACATCGTGGCGATGTGATGATCGAATAAATCGCATCAGACGATAATCATGAAAATCCGCTGACGAAAACCTTTTCTCAGTAATTTGAGAAAACCGTATATAGTTCGGGTGGTAGACACTCGAGTGACTGGCTATAGGCCAAGTGGGAAATTGTTGGACAATTATGACCCATAGCGTCACTATTTGTACAGATCACGGTGTTGTTGTACAAATTAACTATGTGACAAAGGAGATAACACTCTTATCATTTGTGATTAGATCACCTAGATGTATAAATGATAGGAGGTCCATATGATTTGTTCCTGGACTGAGAATGATATGAGACAGTATCATTCCACGAAGGATAAATCATTAAATATCCATAGTTAGAGTATTATCGAGATTGGACATCGATAAATACGTAAAAGACTAGTATTACACTTGTGCGTGTTGTGAGGGCACAACGGCATAGTTCTCATATGTTTGGGTATATGATACTCATGCAAGTGTAATAGGAGGTTGTGTTTTACCGATGGTACGGGAAACAGCTTCGCTCTGGATAGACCCCTTCAGAATTCCATTGGTAGTATGACTATGTGTCTATGGAAATCCGAAATCAGGGTAGGTGTATTTGGTCTTAACCTGAGACTTGCACCGCTAATACTTGCGACAATCAATATACTTTGGTTGAGGTCGTCCAGGGCTTTAACAGGTTCTGTGTACGCCAATACTTGGTATATTGAGAATCGTAGTGTGTTGGGTGTGATGTCAAGACGGAAGTGTCACTCCAGTCATATGGAGTTGATGGTCACGTAGGATACGGTACTGGTTCTCTTAAGTACTGCAGTCATCGGGATAAAATGACAAGGTCATGTTTATCCGATATAGAAAATAGTTACCAGACATCCGATATGTGCTTCGTACGGGGCAGACACGATTCCAGCCCCAGGCCTAGCACGTGATCATCCGATACTGGATCGAAATACGCAATACCACGTATACTACGCCTGATATAGATCGCTTATTCCTGTAAGCATGTTTCCGAAGAATTGGGTAGGCATAACGCTTTGCTAGAGGCCAACCTTGTCTTGTGAATCGGTGTAAACGTAGTACGAGGTACTCACGTGTTCGGATAGTCCGACGACCGAATTTACTGCCAACATATCCGGAGATCTCATGGGTCGCTCCCCGAAGATTCACCGATGACGTATGACTCACACTTTAATTAATCTTGGATTAATTAAATGAGAGAGAGAAAATTAATCTGGGATTAATTGCGGAGATATTTTATCTGGGATAAAATATCAATTTAAAGAGAGAGAACGATTAATTTGTAATTAATCGGTAAAATAATATATTTGATATATTATAAGAAATTGGATTTCGACGCAGAATTAAAATTAGATTTTAATTCGGGCGAACATATTAATTTAGAATTAATTCATTAGCGATGTGAATAGTGATTTCGCTAGGCGTAATCGTTTAATTATGACGCAACGGAAAATTCGTTAATTTGGAATTAGCGAACCCGAGCCCGGGATTATTTGCGAGCGCATTCGCATTTCGAATTCGAGTGCGGCACGTAAGTCAAATCAAGCGTCAAATCGCAAGTCACATCAAGCGTCAAATCACATGTCACTTTGAGTGATGTGACATTTGATTGATTGATGTGAGTTGATGTGAGGTGATTGAAAAAGCATTAAATGCTTTGCTTTTTGAAAAAGTTTTTGTAAATGGTTTATTAATTTTGGGAATTATATAACCTTTTATTTTTCTTTTTCCCTCTCTCTCTCTCTCTTCTTTCATCGCACAGTTTCACCATTTTGGAGCCAAAAGCTCCTCTTTTTTCTCCTCGTCTTTGACCGATTGTTCTTCATTTTTTCTGGTTTTACCGAGTAATGAAGGAGAAACAATGATTTTGTTGCAAGATCTAAGTTCTAGCACACACATTGGGTTATCCTAAGGTGATATGGAAGTGATTTCATGAGCTTGGAATCACCTTGTGAAGCTTAGAGCTTGGAGTTTCCATCGAGGATCACCCATGGCCGAATAGAAGATG
Organism: Zanthoxylum bungeanum; assembly: GCA_019454045.1. Lineage (NCBI taxonomy): Eukaryota > Viridiplantae > Streptophyta > Magnoliopsida > Sapindales > Rutaceae > Zanthoxylum > Zanthoxylum bungeanum. The sequence goes on from SKCR01035496.1 coordinate 282,868, forward strand.
AAGAAACAATACCCACACCGTGCAGTCCACCACCGAGCAGCCCACTGCCGCGTTTGGAGAGGGCAATACGTTTTTCATCTTCAACCGCATCCAACCGATCAATGTGAGTTTTTCGTACCTCATATGATTGTATTTACAGTTGTTTCATGCTTAATCTATGATCTTGGGACCCTTAAAGGACTCCAACACCCGTACCATCAGTAAATACAACCTCCTATTACACTTGCATGAGTATCCTATACCCAAATATATGAGAACTATGCGGTTATGCTCCCACAACGCGCACAAGTGTAATACTAGTCTTTTACGCATTATCGATGTCCAATCTCGATAATACTCTGACTAGGGATATTTAATGATTAAACCTTCGTGGATTGATACTGTCTCATATCATCTCAATCCGGACTAATCATAAGGACCTTCTATCATTTATATATCTTGGTAATCTAATTACAAATGATAAAAGGGCAATTTCCTTTGTCACATAGTTAATTTGTACAACAACACCATGATCTGTACAAATAGTGATGCTATGGGTCATAATTGTCCACAATCTCCCACTGGCCTATAGCCAGTCACTCAAGTGTCCAACACCCGAACTATGTACGGTTTGCTCAAATTTCTACTGAGAAAATGCTTTCGTCAGCGGATTTGCAGTGTTATCATATGATACGATTTATTCGATCATCACATCGCCATGATGTATGATCCGAACGAATCAGATGAATATTTGAAGTATATATCTGGATCGTTGATGAGACTTTAATTCTTTAGCCTGTGCTGTAGCCTAGCTCAGCTGCTAACAGAACTACCCTAATCTGATTAGGATTATTATCAATCCAAAAGGCTTCAATTGCTGCCTCAGCTGCAGCAATATTCCACTTTTTTTGTTTATTCGGTAACAATATCTTGCATGGAAGATTTCCAGCTCACTGTTCCGTTATTCAAACTTTATAGTACCGTTATTCCGACTTATAGTCGTTATAATCGGTTAGGAAACTTGCAACAGTGAACCCAGTCACTTCAAGTTCTCCTTCTCCATAGCTTAAGAAAGCATCCTTAGTTTGTCTAAGATACTTAAGGATGTTCTTAACTTCAATCCAGTGACCATCACTAGGATTGGCCTGATTGTGACTCCATATGCTCAAAGCATATGAGACACCAGGTCGCGTACATTTATTTCAATGTACGAATTCTTGGAGAGTACCAACAACTTTTAGATCTATCCTAGTAGATCCTTATTCCTAGAATAAAGGTTGCCTCTCCCAAGAATTCTACGGAGAATTATCATGAAAGCCAAGCTTTCACCGATTGTATCATGGGAATATCATTTCCAAGAAATGACATATCATCATTTTTAGGATAATCACTGTCAGTGCGCTCCCACTAACCCTCTTATATACACAAGAATCATTTTCGTTTTTGAATTAAATCATATACCATTATGATTACATCAATACGATAATCCAAGAATGTAATGCTTGCTAGAATCCATAAATGGATTGATTTAACTTGCAAACCTTGTTTGCTCGTTTTGGTACGAAAAAACCGTCAGGATGTTGTAAACATCCTCTAAAAGGTTTCCGTTTAAGGAAAACGATTTTGACGTTCAGCTGCCATATTTCATAAATGAAACATGCATCATCAGCAAGCATTATCAAAATGGATTTAACATGGCAATAAATAAAAGGTTTCGTCGTTATCGACACAATGTTGATAACGATACTTTTCGCTACAAGCCTAGCTTAGTACGTTGGTATGTTGCCATCCATGTATGTCTTCCTAGAAGACTAATATAGTACCAATAGCTACAATGCCTTTCGGTACATCAACCACTGTCCAAACTTGGTTGGATACATGGAATCATTTCGGACATCATAGCACTTGCCCTAATAGGGCGTTGATACCTTGTATCACTTCCTCATACGTAGTCAGTTCGTATTCCTCAATAAGATTGACATCTTTACGAGTGAGATCAGAAACCCATACCTCCCAGGTTGTTTTCTGACTCTCTCCGACTTACGCGGTTCTTGTGTATTCAAAGATTATTGGTATAGTTTCATCCTTGATGAACTATTTGTGTTCCATTAAGGAATCGGTGCCTGGAACAGTATTACTCCGATTTTCATCGAGTTTTACTTTCCTCCCACTTACCACTGCGTATAGGTATTCCTCTTAGGAAAATCGCATGGCGAGCAACAATTACATTGTTCTCTAGTGAGTTGTATAAGTACTATACTTTGGTTACCCTAGGATAACCCACATGTTAGGCACTTGACCGGCGTAAACACACACGTATAACGCAAGCGCATGTATCGTTCAAGTAGTATAAAAATATCGATCCCACGAGGACTTAATTCCTACTGTTGTTATTAATTATTGAATCTATTTATTTACAGATATCTAATTGAGGTGAAGAGAATGATTGTTTGATTGGTTGAAAGTGGTTTACAAATAAATAAATAAATAAAGACAAAAGAAATACTAAGGAAAATAACAAAGACACAAAGATCTGGGGTTGTGAATCCTTCTAATATCTTTTAAAAGATGAAGTGATTGTTTTATGCTTGTGTAATCATCAGTTTACTAACCTGGAACACTAAATTATGCAAAAGCCTCTGTCGATGGTCAGACGCAAATACCCAGTTTAACCCAATTGAACCATATGTCTATGTCAACCAAATTATCTGATTCATTAAGTTTAAGTTCCAATTATGGCTACCATGGCCCGACAGGTATATGTCTATCCTGTAAGGAAATCTATTAAAGGGTTATCTATCCTCAAGGAAGATCGTGGGCTATTAAGTCTAAGGCTGAAACCTAAAATCCCTATGTCTAGTTCATTTTAGATTTACCACATCAATCTTTTTGGTGATCAGACAACAAGAACATTAAGCTTAAGACTTAATAATAAACCTTTAAATTACCCAAACTATAAAATAACCCCTTATAAACCGGTGATATTAGAATTCATCACAACCCCAGATAACTAACACATAACTAGGGCTAGTAAGAACTTAAAAGTAAAAGACATAAAGTAAAAATACTGAAAAGTAAAAGACATAAAGTAAAGCTGAAAAGTAAAATAAAATAAAATGCTAAGGTAAAAAGAATTACTTTTACTATTTACTATTTTAGATATCTCCCATAAAATAATATATAAATTTGTGATAATATTACCAACCACCAATCTGAGGTCCTTATCCTTTATTAGTCAGGTTTAAACCAGATTAAAATGAATTACCAACCGACCAATCTGGCGGTATCCTTTTTAAGTCAATATTTTAAATAGTGAATATATTATTTTTAAGGGAGATTAATCTAAATAGTAACAGTAAAAGAATTACCTTTCACCTTAGCTAGGAAGTTATCTCCTCATGGTGAATAGTAAAAACTGTAAAAAGTAAAAAAGTAAATTACTATATTAACAAGACGTAATTAAAATTATTTACAAAACTAAAAATTAAAACTAAAAAATAAAAAACTAAAAGAATCTAGAGAGAGAAACTCTCTCTTTAGATAGAATAGAAGAGAGAGTGTGGTACACTGAATTCTGAAATCTCGATCTCAATTATAGGCCTCGGTAGCTTCCAGCGTCGCGACGCCAGGGCTTCAGCGTCGCTACGCCAGCTTTTGTCGATGTGGCACGCTCTGGTTCGCCGGTTTGAAGATTCTGGATAAGCTGATAAGGTGACACGTGGCGAGGTGGTTAGGCTTAATTATTGTGACACGTGGCGGCTTCTGATGTGATTCGATAGATCTTATCCGCCACGTGTCAGATAAGGATTAGATACTCATGATTGATGCTGACGTGGCGGTGACGTGGTGACACGTGGGAAAGAGACTGTCGGCACCGTAGGATTGCGACACGTGGCAGTTCCTGATTAGCTGATGATGATGTGGCACAACACGTGGCAATGTTGACTTCCTGACGTGGCTGATGACATGGAGACACGTCGGATTCCACGTGGCACATGTGGCGATGATGACTGTCGGCACCGTAGGATACTGACACATGGCACGACGCATGTTAGCAGATCGGCTGTGATGGTGACACGTGGCACGGCGCACGTTAGCAAAGTCAAACTTTTCTCAGATTCTGATTTTGGGGACCTGGCGCATGTTAGCACTGTTCGGCGCACTTTAGGCGTCGCGACGCTTAAGGTCTTGGCATCGCGACGTGAGAATTGACCAAAATGCCCTTTTCGTCCAATTTTCACTGTTTTGGCCCAATCACCTCCAGAATATCCTGAACTTTATTTATCTATAAAATAACACAAACACATCAAAATATTCACAATACTCAAGAAACTATACAAAATTTGGTTAAATAGTGGGAATAGTGATATAAATACCACTCATCACACCCCCAAACGTAACATTTTGCTAGTCCTCGAGCAAACATAGAGTAAAATAACATAAATAAATTAACTAAGCCACTTTCGTAGGGATCATGGTTGCATTTAGCTTATGCAACAAGCCTTTAAACCCCTAGGTGTCCCTAGTGGACGAGTTGTAGTCTCGTGAGGGTTTACAGCAATGATACCCACAAACATTTTACAAAAGTAAAAAGGTAGTAAAACTAATGCACACAAAAGCAAAAAGACAAGCGAAAAGAGAATAAAGAAGTTAGTGACTAATCAGGTGAAATTTCTACTCCAAGTTATTAGTTGTTTTGTTTCTTTCTAAATTACCGAATAAGTAAATTCTCCGATTATATTTACCATTCTTCATATACATAGCCAACAAAATATTAAACAACTTATTTTTGCCCACAACAGTCATAAGTGCAGTTGATAAGAGAGTAATATTTTTGTCATAAAGTTCTATAAGATTTCACACATTTTTGGAGCAATGGAATAATTTTTTCGGATTTTTCAGATTTTTTTTGATTTTTCTCTATTTTTTATTATATACAATACCTTTCGTCTATGTAGCGAGTGTTGGGTCGGTGATCCCAAACAGTTGGCTTTAGGGCACCAGGTGTTAAGACACCCCTAAGAACTTAATTACTCAGACTTCAGATATATATATTTTTGCAGCATCTTCGATCCATGTAACGAGCTTCGGGCCAGTGACTCCCAAACCAGTTGGATTTAGGGCACTAGGTGTTAAAACACCCTTACAGACTTAATAACTCAGATCTCAGCCGTTTTTTTTTTTTTTTTACTCCATTGCTTTTTGAGATGCTTCCTCCAATTAAACTAGAGCACTGAATATTACAAACTTTTCAATTTAGCTCATGTCTGTATGTTACTATATATGTTGATAATATCTGTCAACTGAGCATATGAAGATCCATTTTAGTCCGTTTTAAGGAGAATTCACAAATTAAATAATTCAAAATGAAATAAAAAAAAATTAACTTGTTTCTAAATAGGTTTGAGATACGTCTCAGGAGTGGAAACTCCTTACTCAGCTATATCTTACCAATTTCACATTTTTAGTCAAAATAAAAACATAAAAAATGCAAAATATTTTTGTAATTTTTGAAAATTTTTCAATTTTTTTGTATTTTTCGAAAAATTTTGGACTAAAAATAAAACAACACAAACTAAAAACAAGGTACTGATCAACTAATTCCCTCCCCAAACCTAAATGAGACATTGTCCCCAATGTCTTAAACAGTAAAAGGAGAGTTAAGAAGGTCGTACCTGGTTAGCTGAAAATCTACAGGAAATTAAGGGTTAAGATCCAGATTAATCCGACGCCTCATACCACGATCGTCCTCAGACCAATTTATCTTTGAAAGGATATGGTCAACTTGTGGTTCATAGGCTAGAGTTGGTCAATTAGATCCGGAGCAGTTCTGGCAGTAGTAAGAGGAGTTTTTCAAAGGTTTTGACACGAACCCATTTCTTCGGGCATCATCAAGAAACACACAAAGAAAATCATAAAATCCATCAACATTAAACAGTCCAAGCGGTTTCTGGTGTATGTTCAGGTTCGCCCAAGATAGAACTATAAAGATTTCCTTTATGTACCCAAGCCACCTGACAAAGCGATAAAAGCATCCGCACGATTAATCATTTCTACCAGTCGTTCAGACATACCTGGCACGATCAGTTCCTCTCCGTTTGATGATCCAATAAGATTTGCCTCTGCCAAGGGTTTTGGGATGATTCCCAAAACATGACTGCCTCCTTCCTGTACAGCCTTTAAAATGATCCCCATTAGTCCAAGATTGCCTCCGCCATATATTAAGTGCATATTCCTTGCAGCTAAGACTTGACCCAATTCCTGTGCTGCTTCTATGTATTGTGGTTTAGTTCCAACACTACTACCGCAAAACACACAGATGTTTTCAACTCGTCTTCTTGAAGTGGCTTCCATTTTTTATGTATTTCTTTCTCAACTCTGGATGCCTTCAAAAGTGCAATGACGGGCTGAATTTATAGTACCTGAAAAAGGGTGAGTAATAATAGCACTAATATCTTCCAAATGACGATTGTTAGCTAAACAACAAAAGTAATCATGAAAGGTCAAAAGTATGGATCCTGTCTACGAAAATAAAGATAATTACAAAAACTGAAAAGCGAATCAAAGTAATAATTAAGGCAACAGAATTGTGTACGCAATACGCCACTCGCTTAGTATAAATTCATTAGGATGCGTTTCAAGATTTCATTCTTTACTCAGCCATCGCTAATGAATTGTTCTCTCTTTGATTGATTGCCAAACACAATTCCTTCTGTCTTAAAATGCTTCGTTTGTGCCTTTCCCTACAAAAAACACACACAAATTTAAAATTTCACACAAAATATGAAAACAAATATTACAAATTGCATGGGTTGCCTCCCTGCTAGCGCTAAATTTTTCATCTTCAGCCAGACGTGACTGAAATCCATATGTCAAGGAGGTTTCAATGTCGTTTTGGATGTCCGATTAAAGACAATCCTGTGAGCGTTGCTTTTGAAGGGTCTCTTCCAACGGTAAAGTGGCAAAAAGAGTTTTGTCTCATTTAGTGCTCGTGCCACATTTTTGCTCCTTGTTGTTCCAGTGATTCCTGCAAAGAAAGAAAGAAAATCAGGAGGTCTCATATGGTGCTTGACTTGGAATGGAAGTTCCATTCTGTCAAGCTTCTGGGTGATATCTTTGATTTGTACTCCCCAAAACAACGTTGTTTCTCCTGAATGCTCTAGATTTTCAATTTGGTCTGATAGTTGCTCCTCCATTTGCTCTGCTTCTTATTCCACATTTTCTTCACAGATGTATTGTAAAATTTTTGTATTCAGCTCTTTATCTGTCATCTGTGAAATACATGCTTCAAAATTGTCAACCTGAGGATGCAAAAATGTTTCTAACATTAGGTTTTCATCCTCTGATACGACTGGAATGGATGGTTCAGATAGATCTTCTTAAACATCATGGTAAATCATGCTCCAAGATCTTCATTTTGAGGATTGAAAGTTTGATCCTCCGTTGTTAGTGCAGTTGGTACAAATAGATCAGCTTCATCCTCGTCAGAATCTGAATAATAAAAGTCAAATTGAGACTCTGCCGGTTCGGGCTCCTGAACTGATACCTCTGGTTGTTGATACTGCTCAGCCTCCTCCTCTGTTGAAGTGTCATTGTGAAATGATTGGTACTCGAAGGCTTCATCAGTGTCATCTGAAACTGGTTCTTGAGGTATGTAGTTCTGGTTTTCTGTGAATTGTCTCATTTGATCTGTTATCCTCTGAATGGATTCTGATTGTCTCTGAATACTTTCGAGTTGATTCTGGAATGTTTCAAGCATTGTATCCATCTTTTCTTCTCATTTCTTGAACACATCTTTGAGCATGTCAATCATCTGATCTTTTTTTCGGATTGTTCTGATTGTTGATGAAGATCATTGTAGGTGGGTGGTGGATAAGATGGAAAATGTGATGGTTTTTCGTACCATGAAGGATTTTGATAGCTCTGCCACCCTGGATGGTAATTGTATTCAAAATAATCTCTAGGGTGGTTACCATTACATATGTCACATCTCCCCATTGCGTTCTGTTGAGCAAATGTGGTATTGCTTGGTTCTGGCATCCAGTGATAGTTGTTGGGCTGGACAACAGGCCTCAGAAAACCAGAATGTTGCTCCCAGATGTGGGGTGTATCTTCTTGTAAGGTTCGTAATCTTTCAATCTCCCAATAGTGTTCCATTTTTCAACTACCTGAAAACAAAAGAGAGATAAAAATTACAGATAAAAATAAAGAAAATTAGATATAAGTAAATTAGATAGCTTCAAAATTAACAACTCAAGAAATATAAGTCCCCGGCAACGGCGCCAAAAACTTGACCGGCGTAAACACACACGTATAACGCAAGCGCACGTATCGTTCAAGTAGTTTAAAAATATCGATCCCACGAGGACTTAATTCCTACTGTTGTTATTAATTATTGAATCTATTTATTTACAGATATCTAATTGAGGGTGAAGAGAATGCTGTTTGATTGGTTGAAAGTGGTTTTACAAAATAAATAAATAAATAAAAAGACAAAAGAAAATACTAAGGAAAATAACAAAGACACAAAGATCTAGGGTTGTGAATCCTTCTAATATCTTTTAAAAGATGAAGTGATTGTTTTATGTTTGTGTAATAAATCAGTTTACTAACCTGGAACACTAAATTATGCAAAAGCCTCTGTCGATGGTCAGACGCAAATACCCAGTTTAACCCAATTGAACCATATGTCTATGTCAACCAAATTATCTGGATTCATTAAGTTTAAGTTCCAATTATGGCTACCCCCGCCCGACAGGTATATGTCTATCCTGTAAGGAAATCTATTAAAGGGTTATCTATCCTCAAGGAAGATCGTGGGCTATTAAGTCTAAGGCTGAAACCTAAAATCCCTATGTCTAGTTCATTTTAGATTTACCACATCAATCTTATTGGTGATCAGACAACAAGAAACATTAAGCTTAAGACTTAATAAATAAACCTTTAAATTACCCAAACTATAAAATAACCCCTTATAAACCGGTGATATTAGAATTCATCACAACCCCTAGATAACTAACACATAACTAGGGCTAGTAAGAACTTAAAAGTAAAAGACATAAAGTAAAAATACTGAAAGTAAAAGACATAAAGTAAAAGCTGAAAAGTAAAATAAAATAAAATGCTAAGGTAAAAGGAATTACTTTTACTATTTACTATTTTAGATATCTCCCATAAAATAATATATAAATTTGTGATAATATTACCAACCGACCAATCTGACGGTATCCTTTATTAGTCAGGTTTAAACCAGATTAAAATGAATTACCAACCGACCAATCTGGCGGTATCCTTTTTAAGTCAATATTTTAAATAGTGAATATATTATTTTTAAGAGAGATTAATCTAAATAGTAACAGTAAAAGAATTACCTTTCACCTTAGCTAGGGAAGTTACCTCCTCATGGTGAATAGTAAAAACTGTAAAAAGTAAAAAACTAAATTACTATATTAACAAGACGTAATTAAAATTATTTACAAAACTAAAAATTAAAAACTAAAAAAAAACTAAATAAAACTAAAAGAATCTAGAGAGAGAAACTCTCTCTTTAGATAGAATAGAAGAGAGAGAGTGGTACACTGAATTCTGAAATCTCGAGCTCAATTTATAGGCTTTGGTAGGCTTCTAGCATCGCGATGCCAGGGCCTTCAGCGTCGCTACGCCAGCTTTTTTCGACGTGGCACACTCTGGTTCGCCGGTTGAAGATTCTAGATAAGCTGATAAGGTGACACATGGCGAGGTGGTTAGGCTTCAATTATTGTGACACGTGGCGGATTCTGATTGGTCGATGAGATTCTTATCCGCCACGTGTCAGATAAGGATTAGATACTCAATGATTGATGCTGACGTGGCGGTGACGTGGCGACACGTGGGAAAGAGACAGTCGGTACCGTAGGATTGCGACACGTGGCACTTCCTGATTGGCTGATGATGATGTGGCACGACACGTGGCAATGTTGACTTCCTGATGTGGCTGATGACATGGAGACACAGGATGCCACGTGGCACACGTGGCGATGATGACTGTCGGCACCGTAGGATGCTGACACGTGGCACGATGCATGTTAGCAGATCGGCTGTGATGGTGACACGTGGCACGACACACGTTAGCAAAGTCAAACTTTTCTCAGATTCTGATTTGTGGACCTGACGCACGTTAGCACTGTTCGGTGCACTTTAGGCGTCGCGACGCTTAAGGTCTTGGCGTCGCGACGCGAGAATTGACCAAAATGCCCTTTTCGTCCAATTTTCACTGTTTTGGCCCAAATCACCTCCAGAATGTCCTGAAACTTTATTTATCTATAAAATAACACAAAATACATCAAAATATTCACAAAACTCAAGAAACTATACAAAATATTTGGTTAAATGAGTGAGAAATAGTGATATAAATACCACTCATCAGCACTTATCCGATTTGGGTTCTAGTTTGGTATCATCCAAACATATGCCTAGCATACCCAAATCTTCAGGAATGAGAAAACCCAGTTTATTTCCTGTTCATATCTAATATGAGGTCTGTCAAACAGATTTTATGGAACCTTATTCAAAATAAGTTTTGCACTGTTTAATGCGTATCCCTTGAAGGAAATGGTAGCTCAAAGCGACTCATGATTAACCTTATCATGTCCAACAAAATTTGGTTTCTCCGTTTTGAGACACCGTCAGGATTGACGTGTTCTGGGAGGAGTCCCTATTGAAAGAATACTATAATATTTCAAGTATTTGAGAAACTTATTGCTTAAGTATTTTCCACCATGGTCTAACCGTGATGGTATAATACTTTAGCCGATCTGTTTATCTACTTCGTGTCGAAACTCTAAAAGTTTTCGATTCGTGTTTCATCAGAAACACATAACCAGAACGTGATGCCACATCTGTAAAGGTCACGAAATATTCATATCCACCTCTGGCCTAGCTAGATATGGGCCCACTTACGTCACTATGAATGAGGGCTAACAGATCGGTGGCACTTGTACTTTTACCAAGTAAAAGTGTTTTAGGCACTTTGCCTAATAAACTAGATTCGTAGACTTTATTTGATTAGAATCAAATCAGTCCTAGTATCCACTCTTCAAAAGTGTGGATATACGAGTCTTGTTTAATGTGTCCCAAACAACAATACCACTTATAAGTCTCAACTGATTAAATCTGTTTGAGCTATTTGTTTGTTATGTCATACGTTTGAGATTTATTTATATTCAAAATATAAATACTGTTATTAACATCTAATGTGCTTATCTCAATATCATCTTTATAAAATAAAACACTTTAGTGTTCTAGAATATAAAGGTATACCCGCAACGAGTTAAACCCTGATATAGAGATAATGTTTCTAGTCAAACTAGTTACATTTTAACAGTTTCCTAATTTAAGTACAAACTCATAGGGTAGTTCCTAAACTTAGGTTTCTACGGTTAAAACAGTGACTGTCGTCCCATTTCCGACTCACAGATAAATCTCAACTGAAGTCAGTATCCTGTTTATCAGCAGATTCTGCACACCAGTACGTATATTTTGTACCACATCCAATATCTAAAATCCAATTTTAATACTAGTAGTGAACATGTTGATGACAAACAAGTTTGAAGTCGGAGTCTTGCCCGTCTTCAATTCCTTCATGTCTACCTTGTCCATACGACAGTCATGCTTCAGTGACCCCATTTGCCACAATTTAGGCCGACATCTTGGGATATGTCATTTGTCTTCCTATAAGACTATGATGATTTTGCCTTTGCCCTTTTCCACACCCCAGAAGCCTTCGGCTAAGCCTAGGCCTTCTGGAATGTCGAAGTAAGATGCGTCTTGCGCTTCTTGCCCTTTTGCAAACTCTGGCTTTGTCTCCTTGAGCATAGCCATTAACTTTCAAGAGTTTTCTATTGTTCTAATATCTAAGAATAGATCTATGAAGATTCTTCAATTTCATTATCATATTATAAGGATCTAATCCTTAGTTCTGACTAAGAAATTAAGGAGTCTTTGCGGCAAGCATAATGGATTAAGCACTAAAGTTATCATCACATGAATATTCCAAATATCATGTTCTACTATTTGCTCAACTCCGGGCTTAGGCTCGAGACGTCACTCTATCAAACAAAGTAACTTCTCGGTCTCCAGGACTATCCTGAGATTTTATTCTCAATCTGAAAATTAAGAATCACTCAATGGAAGGAAAAACGCTTAATATATGTTGAAGGTTTTTCGCGTAATTGACAACCAATTAATTATCTTTGTTAAGGTCTCATCATCATACTCCCTTAAACATGCATTCTAGAAACATAATAAGGCTCATATAAATAAAATAATAATGATATACGGATGGATACTTAACACATTGTTCCTAGAACAAATATCTCCATTTCCTCTCTCCCGCTAGCACAAGTATTACTTCTACCCGATTACAAAAAACTTCTAAAAAACCTCATTTACATTGAGGGGAATAAGTGAGAAGAGAAATACACAGAGTCAAGAGGTAATAGGTTGGACACGCAGGTCCAATTTAATAAATTCTAAATTTATTACAATAATTTCCAAAATTGCCCTCACCCATCTAATATCTATCCGATATACATTATTCACGCATCGCATTCATGTATTCACACAAAGCATGTTATCAATCAATCTAATCCAATTAATTAATCTGAAAATTAATGACCATCCAATGTTCAAACAACGATTTGATTTTGCGCGAGTCCAACTCGTTTTAAGAATAAGTACTGAAAGTACGAATTCTTGAATTATATCAAACTACAAAATTAAATCCAATTTAATTTGTATTTAATACTAATTCATTATTTAATTCCAAATTAAATATTTACACTTTATTAATGAACCTTTAGCGACTTAGATTCTAAATCTAATCTTTACGGGTCCCAAAGCCCAATTAACATCCAATGTCAATTTAATTAAATTCCAATGGGCTTTCAATTAATTTCATAAGGCATGGACTTTGGTCAATATGGGTCAAACCCAAATACCAAAGCCCATTTAAGGAATCACCCTTATTTGCCAAGAAATCAATTAGGCCCATTAGGCCCAATTAAAATTAAAGGTCCATTAGTTATATTTGGACTTTATGGATATGGTTTTGGGCCCAATTGGATCCAACCAATTAGCCTAAACCAAACTTGGCCCAACCAAGCCCATTAAGCCCAAATACAACTTTAAAAGCCCAATTCCAAATTTGGCCCAATTAATTAAATTACAAAATTCCAAATTTCATAATTATATTAATCTAAGTGTATAGCCATAATTAATTAACCAAAATAATATTCCAAAACACCAATTTACTCAATTAATTATGCTTATCATCATCAACTTATGTCCAACATAATTGAATCAAAAAATCAATCATTTTCCATGCTATCACTCACGGCAATTGTAGGGTTTTATGTCCGATTCCGAAGTCAATCCAATTAAATCCTAAATCAACATTTCCCAAATGATTTCAACTCATCCAATGATCAAAATCAAAAATCACCCTGACTTAGGGCAACACTAAACTTTCGGCCAAGCCTCAAATTTGGGGAAAAATTGATCCAATCCAATTTTCATCAAATTGGTCATGCATAACACCATGTTATCATCATTCAAGCATATATCAACAATCATTTTCATCAAAACATGCTCAAATTATTTTTACCCAATTTTACCCTAATTCCAATTTCATGCTTAAAGGCTCAAGATACCATTGTTGGGTTTCTAGGTTATTCCCAAGATCAATTTAAGTATAGAAATCATGTGTGAATACAACAAAGAAGTATGGCGGAATCATACTTATAATGATCGGCTTTTGCGATACGAGGAACAACAAAAATTCTTCAAGCTTTTCCTCCAAGGTGCTCACGGCAATGACCAATTTTTTTTTTTTTATCCATTTTTGAATCTTCAAGCTCCAAGCTTTGGGTAAGGATTCCATGCTCAAGGGTTTGTTTCCCTATCACCTTGGATGACTCTTCATGTTCTAGCATTGGAAAGATTTGCCACAAATCTTCCTTGTTTCTTCTTCTATGTCTGGGCCAAGAAAGAAAAAGAGAAGAAAATTGGCTTCAAAAGCCGAGAGGGAAAGAAGGGAAAAAGGGTTCCCAAAACCGTGAGTGTTGTAAAAAGAGAGAGAGAATTTGTGTTGTGTATTTGGTTATTTAATTTCCAAATTCAAATACCAAAACAATTACCATTTTTCCAAAAAAGTACAAGACTTTTAAAGTCTTCCAACCACCACCATCAATCACTCAAAAGTGACTAGACATCACATCACTCAAAGTGACTAATGATGTGACGCTTGATGTGACTTGTGGGCCGCACTTGAATTCGAAATGCGAGTGGGCCCACAAACACTCCCGGGCTCGCGTTTGCTAATTCCGAATTAACAAATTTTCTGTTGCGACGTAATTAAACCAAATTTAATTAAATAATTATGCATAGTAAAATTATTATTCACGTCGCTAACGAATTAATTCTAAATTAACTCGTTCACCCGAATTAAAATCCAATTTTAATTCCGCGTTGAAATCCAATTTCGTATAATATATCGAATATATTATTTTATCGATTAATTCCAAATTAATCGTTCTCTCTTTTAATAATATTTTATCCCAGATAAAATATATCTGTAATTAATCCAGATTAATTTTCTCTCTCTTATAATTAATCCCAGATTAATAAAGTGCGAGTCATACGTCATCGGTGAATCTTTCGGAAGCGACCCATGAGATCCCCAGATATGTTGGCAGTAAATTCGGTCATTGGACTATCCGAACATGTACGTTCCTAGTACTACGTTTTTACCGATTTACAAGACATGGTTGGCTTCTAGCAAAGCACCGTGCCTACCCAATTCTCCAGAAATATTCTTAAAGGAATATGTAATCTTTATCAGGCGTAGTATACGTAGTATTTCGTATTACGATCCAACATTGGATGTCACGTGCTAGGCTTGGGGCTGGAATTGTGTCTGCCACGTACGAAGCACATATCGGATCTCTGGTAACTAGTCTCTATAATCGGATAATCATGACCTAGTCATATTATCCCGATGACTACATTACATAAGAGCACCAGTTGCGTATCCTACGTGATCATCATCTCCACTATGACTGGAGTGATACTTCATTCTTGACATCACACCCAATACACTACGATTCTCAATATACCCAGAAGAGGCATAAACGGAACCTGTTAAAGCCCTGGATGACCAAAACCAAAGTATACTGATTGTCGCAAGTATTAGCGGTGCAAGTCTCAGGTTAAGACCAAATACACCTACCCTGATTCAGAATTCCATAGACACATAGTCATACTACCAATAGAATTCTGAGGGTCTATCCAGAGCGAAGCTGTTCCCATACCATTGGTAAACACAACCTCCTATTACACTTGCATGAGTATCCTATACCCAAATATATGAGAACTATGTCGTTATGCTCCCACAACGCGCACAAGTGTAATACTAGTCTTTTACGCATTATCGATGTCCAATCTCAATAATACTCTGACTAGGGATATTTAATGATTAAACCTTCGTGGATTGATACTATCTCATATCATCTCAATCCGGAACTAATCATAAGGACCTTCTATCATTTATATATCTTGGTAATCTAATTACCAATGATAAAAGGGCAATTTCCTTTGTCACATAGTTAATTTGTACAACAACACCATGATCTGTACAAATAGTGATGCTATGGGTCATAATTGTCCAACAAGAAGATGAGTCAGAACTCCCTTTCTTAAATCCTTCTCTGTTGTGAGAAGCATCCTATGCAACTCACGGTAAGAACGGTTAATCCCATTCATGTTAAAGTACATTACAAACTAGCGATATGACGCCGGGAGCGAAACGAGAATGACACTACGACCAGAGTTTCATTGAGAGGGAAATCTTGGCACCTCAACTGCTCGATCAAATCGATCAAGTGAAGCTCATGCGGGCTCACAGCCTGCCCCTCATCATGTTTAGAATGGAACAGTTCCATTGAAACTCTATCAACCACGACCTGTTCCTGGTTCATTAACGATTCACGAAGTTGTGTCATCATGCTATATGCTTCATGCATCTCAAAATAAATCTTCTTAAGCTCAGAAGAAAGAGAAATCATGATGAATGATTTAACCCTTAAATCATCATCCTTCCATCTCAGGAAAGTCTCATGTTCCTCAGGAGATGCATATGGTGATATAGCAAGCAGTAATGGACCTTTCAAAATATACCACAGCTTCTCGGAATTGAGGAAAATCCTCTAATCCATATCCCAATCTGCAAAGTTCTCAACGCTTTTTAGCTTATTCGTATCTAGCATATGAGCAAAAGGATTGGTTGGAGGTGCCGCCATCGCAAATCTTTCAAATATACAGTGAATAAACGGTAAGCAGAAAAGAGATAAAACAGTTTCGTATTATATCATAAAGCATTAACTAGATCATGGATTTTTAATCTAAAAAATCCTCTCCCACTATTTCATGCAAAACTGTAACCCCCAAACAAAATACAAAACATGCGATAATCAAATCATAATATAATAGTGAAAGGTGGACCCCATGAATATATTTCAGCTCACAGCTTTGGCACGTTCTCGCCTACGTATATTCATTAGGTAGACAACTCATTGTCAATCATTCAATAGTGACTCCTGGGTTTTTGGTCCTGGTCGTTTCTCGTTGTGACAGCTTTGACACATTCACAAAGAGGCATACCAAGGTCAAAATTTTCAATGATGAATTCAAGATACTTGCGAAACCCTGACAACTTTGGCACGTTCAGAATTCCGCTTTCACTTGAATTCACCTAATATCAAATATATCTAGTACAGATAAATTTCTACCGGCCATATCCTCACAGCTTTGGAGGTGCATAGTACGGGGAAGGCCTGAGAGCGTGGAGTTTGTAGCCTCGGGATATGCCTAGTACATTGAGTGAAAATGCCCCCGTTGCGTTGGCCATCCCATTTTGGATCATTAAGAGCATAGAACAGGGAATGTCTGAGGGTCTCCATGGTATTTGCAGACTAAGGGCTTACCTAGCATGGAAAAAATCTAATGGCGTTGGCCACCCTATCGATCTGTAGCTCGGTTCTCCGAGACGTTGGATTATAAGGTTCAAAATTGTTATTTTGGGCAGCATGGGGCAGGACACTACCTCAGACTCCATTGTTGTTTCTTTTGGGTAAGTACAGGGTATGTGATACGTCACCTCCATCGTATTTTCTTGTTTTTGTTTTGTTTTTTATTTTGATGGATGGCTTGGTATGGGACACCATTTACCAGTCTTCATAAAGATCACCGGAGGTCGAAAATCTTCCCTCATGGCTAAGTGTCGGTAAGAGGTTTAATGGCTCTAGGCTGCATTCGTTTCGCCGAGACCATAGTTTGATTCAATGGCTTGGGGCTGCATTTGTTCCATCGAGGCCATATTGTGATTTGATGGCTTGGGGCTGCATTCGTTCTGCCGATGTCATAGTGTGATTTGATGGCTCGAGGCTGCATTCATTTGGCTGAGGCTATGGTGTGGTTATATTTTGGCTCGAGGTCGGGTTATGTCCCACCGAAGCCTTATTGTGTTTATTGTCATGGGGTCAAAGTTTCTCCCCCATGGCTAAATATTAAATGGCACAATGAGGGAACATTCTCTTGTGGCTAAGCAATTGTGTTTCCATTCGGGGTCAGGTTACGTCCCACTGAGGCTTTATTGTAATTATTGGTATGGGGTCGGAGTTTCTCCCTCATGTCCAAGTGTTGAATGGCACAAGAAGGGAGCATTCCCTTATGGCCAAGCAGTTTTGTTTCGGTTAGGGGTCGAGTTATGTCCAACCAAAGCCTTATTGTGATTATTGGCATGAAGTCAGAGTTTCTCCCCCATAGCCAAGTGTAGAATGGCACAAAGAGGGAGAATTCCCTTGTGGCCAAGTACTAATTTTGGCTCGGAGTCGAGTTACGTCCCATCGAGGTCTTATTGTGATTATTGACATGGGGTCAGAGTTTCTCCCCCATGGCCAAGTGTTGAATAGCATAAGGAGGGAACATTCCCTTGTGGCCAAATACTAATTTGGCTTGGGGTCGGGTTACTGACCGGTGCTTACACACGCGTATAATGCAAGTGCACGTATCGTTCAAGTAGTATAAAAAGTATCGATCCCACGAGGACTTAATACCTAAGCTATTAATTTTATGAGGTCAAATGATTACTAGTATCTAATAGGTTGTTTGATTTTATTTGAAATGGTGACAATCTAAATTAAAAACAAGTAAATAAAATTGTTCGAAAGTAGATTTTAAGAATATTCAATATTAAAAACTATCTAGGGTTGTGATTTCTTCCAATATCATTTTAAAGATGAAGTGGTTATCTTAAAGTTGGGTAATATATTGATTTATTAACCTGGAACACAAAATTATGTGTAAGCCTCTGTCGATGGTCAGACAAATACCCAGTTTAACCCAATCGAACCATATGTCTTTGTCAACCAAATTATCTGGATTCATTAAGTTTAAGTTCCAATTATGGCTACCCCCGCCTGACAGGTATATGTCTATCCTGTAAGGAAATCTATTAAAGGGTTATCTATCCTCAAGGAAGATCGTGGGCTATTAAGTCTAAGGCTGAAACCTAAAATCCCTATGTCTAGTTCATTTTAGATTTACCAGATTTATTTTACAGATCAATTATAGTGGCCAATAATAAAAAGCATTAAGATTAAAACTCAATAAATAAACCTTTATATTACCTAAACTATAATCTAACCCCTTATAAACCGGTGATATTGGATTTCATCACAACCCCAGATAACTGGCTTAGTTACGACACATATTTATGGGTAGTAAAAATTTAAATAAAATAAAAGACATAAAGTAAAATACTGAAAATTAAATACTGAAAAGTAAATTGCTGAAAAGTAAAAAAAGTAAAAAGTAAAAAGTAAAAGTAAAAAGTAAAAAGTAAAAAGTAAAAAAAATAAAAGTAAATTACTGAAAGTAAATTGCTGAAGAGTAAATTGTTGAAAAGTAAATTACTGAAATTAAATAAAGTAAAAGTACAATAAAAGAAAATGTTGGGGTTAGAGGATCAACTTTTATTACTACTATTTTAGATATCTCCCTTAATATAATATATTAACTTTACGTGATAATTACCAACTAGCCATAAAGGCGGTATCTTGATTAAGTCAAATTAATAATTAATTACCAACCGACCAACCAGGCGATATCCATACTTAGTCAGGTTAAAACCAATTTAAAATTAATTACCAACCTGCCAATATAGTGGTATCCTCATTAATTCAAGTTTTAAATAGTTTATATATTATAATTAAGGGAGATTAATATAAATAGCAATAATAAAAGTTTTACCTTTCACCCCACCAAAGGGGAATTACCTCCTCATTGCTTGAAAAATAAAAACTGCAAAAGTAAAGAAAGGAAAGGATTGTGAGTAAAAGTAAATTGCGGAAAGTAAAAACTGAAAAATAATGAAAAGAAAGTGCGAAAGCGGAAATTAATTACTGAAAGCTATAAATAAACAAACAAGATACAATCTTCTTATTTATTCTTTAGGAATTTCAAAGAAGAAAGTATAAATTTTACAAATGAAATGGCTTGGTATTTATAGGCAAAATTTTGCCTCCATCAAATTCTCCACCAAATCCATTATTAATTTCTCCACTAATTACTCCACCAAATCCATTATTAATTGCTCCACTAATTGCTTATCATCTTTGGTGATGATTTGATAATTTTATTATTTATTTATTAATTAAATTTTTTTGCTTTGAAAATGATTGAAAATGACTTTAATAATTACATACAACACACTTCTGGATATTTCATCAATTTTGGTCATGAAATCTTCCGAATTCGAAAATATTTTGTCGTTCAAAGTTGTAGATATTTGAGTCTTCTTCAATCTGGCACTTGAATCAGTTCAATCCGATATCGGAGTAAAACGTTATGCCCAAAATACGACAGATGCGCAAAACTGGAATTTCCAAAACTACACTTTGTCAAAAACGCCCTTTCAAGTTTCCAATCTCCAAAATTAAAATATCAAGTCCAATAATTGCCCTTATTTGACCCATATTTCGTCCTAAATGATTTCATTCAGACCCGATATTATTTTATCTGCAAAATAAACTAAAACACATCAAAACGTTCATCAAACCCGAGAAACTAAAAAAAATATAAAGTTAAAGGGGCGGTAAATATTGATATATTTTCCGCTTATCACACCCCCAAATCTAAAATTTTGCTAGTCCTCGAGCAAAACAACAAAAAAAAAATTAAACTAAGCCACTTTCGTAGGGATCACGGTTGCATTTAGCGTATGCAACAAGCCTTTAAACCCCTAGGTGTCCCTAGTGGACGAGTTGTAGTCTCGTGAGGGTTTACAGCAATGATACCCACAAACATTTTTACAAAAGTGAAAATGTAGTAAAACTAATGCACACAAAATCAAAAAGACAAGAGAAAAAAGAATAAAGAAAGTTAGTGACTAATCAGGTGAAACTTCTACTCCAAGTTACTAGTTGTTTTGTTTCTTTCTAAATTAACGAATAAGTAAATTCTCCGATTATATTTACCATTCTCCATATACACAGCCAACAAAGTATTAATCAATCTCATTTTTGTCCACAACAGTCACAAGTGCATTTGATAAGAGAATAATATTTTTGTCCTAAAGTTTTATCAGAATTCACACATTTTTGCAGCAATGGAATAATTTTTCTCATTTTTCTGATTTTTTTCTTTGATTTTTGATTTTCTTTATTTATATACAATATCTTCCATCTATGTAGCGAGTGTTGGGTCGGTGACTCCCAAACCAGTTGGCTTTAGGGCACCAGGTGTTAAGACACCCCTACGGACTTAATTACTCAGACTTCATATATATATATTTTTGCAGCATCTTTGATCCATGTAGCGAGCTTTGGGCCAGTGACTCCCAAACCAGTTGGATTTAGGGCACTAGGTGTTAAAACACCCTTACAGACTTAATAACTCGGATCTCAAACGTTTTTTTTTATTTTAACTCCATCACTTTTTGAGATGCTTCCTCCAATTAAACTAGAGCACTAAATATTACAAACTTTTCAATTATAGCTCATGTCCGTATGTTACTATACATGTTGATAATATCTGCTAACTGAGCATATGAAGATCCATTTTAGTCAGTATTATGGAGAATTCACAAATTAAATAATTTAAAAGGAAATAAACAAAAATTAACTTGTTTCGAAATAGGTTTGAGATACGTCTCAGGAGTGGAAACTCCTTACTCAGCTATCTCTTACCAATTTCACCTTTTTAGTCAAAATAAAAACACAAAACGCAAAATATTTTTGTAATTTTTGAAAAAATTTCAATTTTTTTTGTATTTTTCGAAAAATTTTGAACTAAAAATAAAAACAACACACAACTAAAAAGAAGATACTAATCAACTAATTCTCTCCCCCAAACCTAAATGAGACATTGTCTCCAATGTCTTAAACAGTAGAAGAAGAGTTTAGAAGATAGTACCTGGTTAGCTGAAATTCTACAAGAAAATGGAAATTAAAGGTTAAGATCCAAATTGCATGGGTTGCCTCTCTGCTAGCGCTAAGTTTAAAGTCGTCAGCTAGACATGACTGCCCGGACATTAAGCTGGATCTGAAAGTGTGACACATTTTTTTGTCGCTCAAATGATTCTCCCCAGTAGTGCTTAACACGCTTATTTTTAACCTTGAAAGTTTTGTTGGAGTCAGGATCATGTATCTCAACGGCTCTATCTTGTAAAACCTTGGTGCTCACAAATGGACCTGACCACCATGATTTTAGCTTCCATGGGAAGAATTTCACCCTTGATTTGTTTAACAGTACCTTCTGCCGTGGTTCCAGTTGTATGCGCACTAACTTCTCATCATGTCTTTTTCTTGCCTTTTCCTTGTACAATTTGGCATCCTCAAAAGGCTGTATGTGAAATTCCTCCAATTCGTTGAGCTGATGGAAATTTTTCTCTTCTGTTGCTTGTAGTGCAAGAATATGCTTCTTCAGTACGCAGTGCGCTTTATCTTTAGGCTCCACAGGTAATTGACATGCTTTAAGTTTGTCAGTAGATCTTTGTCTTTCATCAGAGTTCTGATCGGTACTATGTATCACATCAAGTTTGAAACATTCCTCATTCTTTTCATCATCTGGGAAATTCATGGCCTTGAAAACATTGAATGTTACTTCTTGGTCTTGTACCCTCATGGTTAGTTCTCCTTTTTGTACATCAATAATGGTTCGACCTATAGCCAAGAACGGTCTCCCGAGGATGATTGGCACGTCTGCATCTTCCTCCATATCAAGGACAATGAAATCTGCTGGGGAAATGAATTTGTCAACCTTGACTAGCACATCTTCAACTACACCTCTCGGAAATATGAGCGTTATATCACCAAGTTATAGTGAGACTGAAGTGGGCATTGTTTCTCCAATCTGCAGTTTCCTGAAAATAGAAAAAGACATCAAGTTAACACTAACACCTAAATCACACAGAGCCTTACCGAAGTCATGTTCTTCTATGGTGCAAGGAACAGTGAAACTGCCACGATCTTTCAACTTTTGAGGAAGTTTTCTCTGAATGATGGCGCTGCATTCTTCTGATAATGATACTGTCTCATAATCTCCCAATCTCCGCTTTCTTGAAATAATATCTTTCATAAATTTGGCATAGCTGGGAATTTGTTCCAACACTTCTACAAATGGAATATTGATATGCAGCTTTTTGAACACCTCCAAAAATCGAGCAAATTGCTTGTCCAGTTTATTCTTCTGAAGACGGTGAGGAAAAGGTGGAGGTGGAGTGATATGTTCTTTTTCCTTTGCTTCTTTTTCCTCCATATGTTGCTTTGTTTCTTTTGGAACTTCCTCAGTAGTTGTTTTGGCTCCAACATCTTTGTTGATTTCAGTACCGCTTTTTAACATGATGGCATGACACTGCACCTTCCCCATGTTCCTCGGATTTGGTTCAGTGTTGCTAGGAAGGTTACCTGGCGGTCTGTAACTCTAAGCATTGGTGAGTTGTCCAATTTGATTCTCCAGTGCTTTAATAGAAGCTGATTGACTTTGAATTAATGTTGCTTGGGATTGAAACATAGCATCATATCTTGCTGCTTGAGAGTCGTGATTTGCTTCTATCTTTTTCAAGTGAGTCAACACTTCTGTTATTCCTGATTCATTTGCCTGCTCCTGGCATTTGTTCTGTTGTTGGAATCCATGTGGTGGGTTGTTCATTTTCCCTGAATTGTTGCTCCATGCAAAATTGGGATGATTTCTCCACCCTGGGTTGTAGGTGTTGGAATATGGATTGTTCCCCTGTCTGTTGAAATTGTTGATATAATTCACCGTTTTTTTATGTTGGTTGAAAGATTCTGACTCAGGTGCTCCTCCAAATGGTGAACTTGTGGATCCACCATTAACTTTCATGTTAAGAGTATCCAGATTTTTGCAAATCAGATCCAGCTTGGAATTCAGTGCTATGTTGGCTCCAACTTCATAAATTCCTGCAATTCTTTGGATCATGCTCCTTTCTGTTGGCCACAAGAGTTGTTGTTGGCCATTTCTTCAATTAAGTCCCAGGCTTGATCTTCTCATTTTCCCATTAAAGCTCCTCCAGCAGCAGCATCAATTATTGTTCTTATTATTCCAGAAAGTCCATTGTAGAAGGTTTGGACTTGTAGCCATTTTGCGATCTCATGATGAGGACATTTCCAGAGTAAATCTTTGAATCTTTCCCAAGCTTCGCAAAGGGATTCTGAATCTTGTTGCACGAAGGATGTGATGTCATTCCTCAATTTTGCAGTTCTGGCTGGTGGAAAGTACTTTGCAAGGAATTTGGTGGCTAGAGTGTTCCAAGTTGTGATGGAACCTGCTGGTAATGAATGTAGCCAAGCTTTAGCTCTATCTTTCAGGGAATATGGAAAAACCCGCAGTCTCATTGCTTCTTCAGCTGCTCGGTTTTAATTGAAAGTACCGCAAACTTCCAGGAAGTTGCCGATGTGGGAATTAGGATCTTCAGTTGCATTTCCCCCAAACTGTACTGACTGCTGAATCACCTGGATGCATGTTTTGATGTCACACGCATTTGCTGGTAAAGGAGGAAGTACAATACAAGAAATGAAGTCGTCGACCACCGGAATGGTTCTGTCTCGAATGGGAATCGGTGGTGCAATGTTCAAAGGTTCAGGTTCCATGTTGACTAAAGCTTCTTGGCCTTCTCGCCTTTCCTTTCTCAACTGTCTGATGGTTCTTTCAATTTCTGGGTCAAGCGGTGGGAGTTCAAAGCTTCTGGTTCGTCTCATGTAGTTTCAAAGAACCTGAAACACAATAAAACAACAATAATAAGTAAAAAAAAAATTAGATACAAGTAACGAATCTAACCTCAAAACTAATAGTGAAAGATAAATAAGTCCCCGGCAATGGTGCCAAAAACTTGATCGGTGCTTACACACGCGTATAACGCAAGCGCACGTATCGTTCAAGTAGTATAAAAAGTATCGATCCCACGAGGACTTAATACCTAAGCTATTAATTTTATGAAGTCAAATGATTACTAGTATCTAACAGGTTGTTTGATTGATTTGAAATTGTGACAATTCTAAATTTAAAAACAAGTAAATAAAATTGTTTGAAAGTATATTTTAAGAAAATTCAATATTAAAAACTATATAGGGTTGTGATTTCTTCCAATATCATTTTAAAGATGAAATGGTTATCTTAAATTTGGGTAATATATTGATTTATTAACCTGGAACACTAAATTATGTGTAAGCCTCTCTCGATGGTCAGACACAAATACCCAGTTTAACCCAATTGAACCATATGTCTATGTCAACCAAATTATCTGGATTCATTAAGTTTAAGTTCCAATTATGGCTACCATGGCCCGACAGGTATATCTCTATCCTGTAAGGAAATCTATTAAAAGGGTTATCTATCCTCAAGGAAGATCGTGGGCTATTAAGTCTAAGGCTGAAACCTAAAATCCCTATGCCTAGTTCATTTTAGATTTACCACATCAATTTTATTAGTGGCCAGTTAATAAAAAAACATTAAGATTAAGACTCAATAAATAAACCTTTATATTACCCAAGCTATCATCTAACCCCTTATAAACCGGTGATATTGGATTTCATCACAACCCCAGATAACTGGCTTAGTTACGAC
The DNA here is from genome assembly GCA_019454045.1 of Zanthoxylum bungeanum. Classification (NCBI taxonomy): domain Eukaryota; kingdom Viridiplantae; phylum Streptophyta; class Magnoliopsida; order Sapindales; family Rutaceae; genus Zanthoxylum; species Zanthoxylum bungeanum. The sequence goes on from SKCR01035496.1 coordinate 308,023, forward strand.
ACATATTTACGGGTAGTAAAAATTTAAATAAAATAAAAGACATAAAGTAAAATACTGAAATTAAATAATGAAAAGTAAATTGCTGAAAAAAAAAAAAAGTAAAAAGTAAAAAGTAAAAAAAATAATTACTGAAAGTAAATTGCTGAAGAGTAAATTGCTGAAAAGTAAATTACTGAAATTAAATAAAGTAAAAGTATAATAAAAGAAAATGCTGGGGTTAGAGGATCTACTTTTATTACTACTATTTTAGATATCTCCCTTAATATAATATATTAACTTTACATGATAATTACCAACCAGCCATAAAGGCGGTATCCTGATTAAGTCAAATTAATAATTAATTACCAACCGACCAACGAGGCGGTATCCATACTTAGTCAGGTTAAAACCAATTTATAATTAATTACCAACCGACCAATATAGCGGTATCCTCATTAAGTCAAGTTTTAAATAGTTTATATATTATAATTAAGGGAGATTAATCTAAATAGCAATAATAAAAGCTTTACCTTTCACCCCAGCAAAGGGGAATTACCTCCTCATTACTTGAAAAATAAAAACTGCAAAAGTAAAGAAAGGAAAGGATTGTGCGTAAAAGTAAATAGCGGAAAGTAAAAACTGAAAAATAAAGAAAAGAAAGTGCGAAAGCGGAAATTAATTACTGAAAGCTGTAAATAAACAAACAAGATACAATCTTCTTATTTATTCTTTAGGAATTTCAAAGAAGAAAGTATAAATTTTACAAATGAAATGGCTTGGTATTTCAAAGAAGAAAGTATGAATTTTACAAATGAAATGGCTTAGGTATTTATAGGCAAAATTTTGCCTCCATCAAATCATCCATCAAATTCTCCACCAAATCCATTATTAATTTCTCCACTAATTACTCCAAAAAATCCATTATTAATTACTCCACTAATTATTTATCATGTTTGGTGATGATTTGATAATTTTATTATTTATTTTTTAATTTATTTTTTTTGCTTTGAAAATGATTTTAATAATTATACACAACACACAACACACAAAATATTAAGTTAAAGGGGCGGTAAATATTGATATATTTTCCGCTCATTAGTTACGTCCCACCACGGCCTTATTATGTATATTGGAATGAGGTTAGAGTTTCTCCCCATGGTTAGGTGTTAGATGGCGCGGGAAATGGATGATTCCTTATGGCTAATATGATGCACTAGATTGGGCTCGGATGTGCTCGACAAAGCTTCTTTTCACTTTGAAAACATAAGTATGGAGGATGGCTGGGCAAAGGCCACAATGTTTGAAGAAGTGCTAAATTTGCTAAGTTAAAAGTATTCCAATGGTGGAATCATATGGTTCTCAGACGTCACGGTTTGTTGGTGGCGCGATCCCTTAGGGGAGTGAGTTGATTAACTTTGATGAAAATGGTTAAGTGTTGAAGGAAGGTTCCACGCATCGGGCCTTTGCTCAATATGCATTTCAGAAAGAAGAAGAAAAGAAGTACAAGTACAAAAAATATATCCATTCTTTTGAAGTATTTTTACAGAGGGACCTTACGGGCTTACCCACAAAAATAAAGACAACAAATAAAAAGACCGAGCAGTCAAGCAGGAAAAGTGAGAGTTTCCTCAGGAGTAGCTAAGGAGGTTGAAGTGTTGGACAATTATGACCCATAGCGTCACTATTTGTACAGATCATAGTGTTGTACAAATTAACTATGTGACAAAGGAGATTGCACTCTTATCATTTGTGATTAGATCACCAAAATATATAAATGATAGGAGGTCCCTGTGATTTGTTCCTGGATTGAGAATGATATGAGACAGTATCAGTCCACGAAGGATAAATCATTAAACATAGATAGTCAGAGCATTATCGAGATTGGACATCGATAAATGTGTAAAAGACTAGTATTACACTTGTGCGAGTTGTGAGGGCACAACGACATAGTTCTCATATATTTGGGTATAGGATACTCATGCAAGTGTAATAGGAGGTTGTGTTTCACCGATGGTACGGGAAACAGCTTCGCTCTGGATAGACCCCCTCGGAATTCCATTGGTAGTATGACTATATGTCTATGGAAGTCCGAAATCAGGGTAGGTGTATTTGGTCTTAACCTGAGACTTGCACCGCTAATACTTGCGACAATCAATATACTTTGGTTGCGTTCGTCCAGGGCTTTAACAGGTTCTGTGTACGCCTATGCTGGGTATATTGAGAATCGTAGTGTGTTGGGTGTGATGTCAAGACGGAAGTGTCACTCCAGTCATATTGAGATGATGATCGCGTGAGGATATAGAACTGGTTCTCTTAAAAAGGTTGCAACCGTCGGGATAATATGACTTGGTCATGATTATCCGGTATTAAAGAGACTAGTTGCTAGTAATCCGATATGTGCTTCGTACGGGGCAGACACTGCACCAGCCCCAGGCCTTGCATGTGATCATCCGATATTGGACAGAAATACGCAATACTACGTATACTACGCCTGATATAGATCCTTTATTCCTGTAAAGGTCCACGAAGGATAAATCATTAAACATCCATAGTCAGAGCATTATCGAGATTGGACATCGATGAATGTGTAAAAGACTAGTATTACACTTGTGCGAGTTGTGAGGGCACAACGACATAGTTCTCATATATTTGGGTATAGGATACTCATGCAAGTGTAATAGGAGGTTTTGTTTCACCGATGGTACGGGAAACAGCTTCGCTCTGGATAGACCCCCTCGGAATTCCATTGGTAGTATGACTATATGTCTATGGAAGTCCGAAATCAGGGTAGGTGTATTTGGTCTTAACCTGAGACTTGCACCGCTAATACTTGCGACAATCAATATACTTTGGTTGCGTTCGACCAGGGCTTTAACAGGTTCTGTGTACGCCTATGCTGGGTATATTGAGAATCGTAGTGTGTTGGGTGTGATGTCAAGACGGAAGTGTCACTCCAGTCATATTGAGATGATGATCGCGTAGGGATATAGAACTGGTTCTCTTAAAAAGGTTGCAACCGTCGGAATAATATGACTTGGTCATGATTATCCGGTATTAAAGAGACTAGTTGCTAGTAATCCGATATGTGCTTCGTACGGGGCAGACACTGTACCAGCCCCAGGCCTTGCATGTGATCATCCGATATTGGACAGAAATACGCAGTACTACGTATACTACGCCTGATATAGATCCTTTATTCCTGTAAGGATATTTCTGAAGAATTGGGTAGGCATGGCGTTTTGCTAGAAGCCAACCTTGTCTTGTAAATCGGTATAAATGTAGTACAAGGTACTTACGTGTTCGGATAATCCGATGACCGAATTTACTACCAACATATCTGGGGATCTCATTGGTCACTTCCCAAAGATTCACCGATGACGTATGACTCGCATTTTTAATTAATCTGGGATTAATTAGATGAGAGAGAAAATTATTCTGGGATTAATTGCGGAGATATTTTATCTGAGATAAAATATTATTTAAAGAGAGAGAACTATTAATTTGGAATTAATCGATTAATTAATATATTCGATATATTAAACGAGATTGGATTTCGACGCGAAATTAAAATTATATTTTAATTTGGGCGAACGAGTTAATTTAGAATTAATTCGTTAGCGACGTGAATATTGATTTCACTAGGCGTAATCATTTAATTACGACGCAACGGAAAATTTGTTAATTTGGAATTAGCGAACCCGAGCTCGGGATTGTTTGAGAGCGCATTCGCATTTCGAATTCGAGTCAAATCAAGCGTCAAATCGCTAGTCGCATCTAGCGTCACATCAAGCGTCAAATCATGTCACTTTGAGTGATGTAACCATTGATTGATTGATTGATGTGACTTGATGTGAGTTGATGTTTGAGTGTTTGACACTCAAGTGTGATGGTTGATGTGAGTTGTTGGATTAATTAAAAGCTATTTACCTTTATTTGATTTTGGTATTTTGACTTTTAATAACAATTGGTATTAGATACACAATTGAAATAACAACACACACAACTTTCTCTCCTCCTCTCTTCTCTCATTTGACACGCCCAAGGGGGTGTTCTTCACTGGTTTGCTGGGCAAAACCGTGAGATAGGGAAGTCCACCCATGAGCCGTGAATCGTTTGACGAAGCTTGGAGCTTGTTCAAGGAGCATCAATGGACGCCAAAACAGTGAGTTGCGAGCAGTCCACTGCCGAGCAGAAAAGAAATTTTTGTTGCCTCGCGCGTCGCTCAACCGATCGATGTGAGTATTTCGCAACTCCCTCGTTGTATTCGAACTTATTTCATGCTTGTTTATTGATCCTTGGGACCTTAGTAAACACCACTAATGGTATCATGAGCAAGGAAAAACATGAAAATGGTTTAGGGCTTAAAATTGGGTAAATTGATTTTGAGCATGTTTTAATGAAATTGGATGAATTAGTATGCTTAATTGATGTTTAATTAAAGATTGATTGGATCAATTTAATGAAATTATGTTTGGAACATTTTCCCCAAATACCTTAGCTTGGCCGAGAGGTATATAAGCCCTAATGTCTTGGATTTTTTGATTTTTGATCATTGGATGACTTGAATCAAATAGGGATGTTGATTTACTGTTTAATTGGATTTGATTGGATTAAATTCGAATTGGACAAAAATTATCCCTAAAAGCCGAGAGTTATAGCATGTAGAATTGGGTTTGATTTTTGTTAAATTGTGTTGGACATGATTTAATGATGAATAGCATGATTAATTAGACTAATTGGTGTTTTGGAAATGTTAATTGGGTAATTAATTATATTATACACTTTGTGTAATTAAATTGGGAATTTGGAATTTGGTAATTTAATTATATTGGGCCTTAAAATTGGATTTGGGCTTGTTATGTTGTTATTGGGCTTATTGGGCTTGGTTGTATCAATTTAGGTTTAGGCCAAATGGATTGGATCCAATTGGGCCCAAAACCGCTTCCATAAAGCCCAAATGCGACTAATGGACCGTTAAAGTTTAATTGGGCCTAATGGGCCAAAATTGAATTTTGGGCTTATGGGGTAATTCCCGGATTGGATTTTGGTTATTCGATTTGACCAAAAGTCCACGCCTTAAGAATTAATTAAAAGCCCATTGGACTTTAATTAAATTAATATTGGATATTAATCAGGCTTTGAGACCCGTAACGATTAAATTTGGAATTTAAGTCGTAAAGGTTTATTAATAAAGTGTAATATTTAATTTGGAATTAAATAGTGAATTAGAATTAAATACATATTAAATTGGATTTAATGTTGTAGTTTAATTTAATTCGAGAATTCGTACTTTGAGAACTTATTCGCAAAATGAGTTTGACTCGAGCAAAATCAAATCGTTGTTTGAACATTGGATGATCACTAATTATCAGATTAATTAATATGATTAGATTGATTGATAAAATGCTTGTGTGAATACATGGTTGCGATGCATGAATAATGTATATCGGATGGATATTAGATGGGTGGGGTAATTTTAGAAATTTTTGTAATAAATTTGATTTATTAATTGGACCTGCGTGTCCAGCCTTATCACCTCCTTATTCTTTGTATTCTCTTCTCACCTATTTCCCTCAATGTAAATGAGGTTTCTTTAGAAGTGTAGTGTAACGGGTAGAAGAAATATTTGTGCTAGCAGGAGAGAGAAATGGAGAGATTTGATCTAGGATCAATGTGTAAAGTATCCATCCACATATCATTATTATTTTATCATATGCGCTTTATTATGTGTTTAGAATGCAGGTTTAAGGGTGTATGATGATGAGACCTTAACAAAGATAATAAATTGGTTGCCAATTTGCACTCAAAAAACCCTCGCAAAATATTAAGCGTTTTTCCTTCCATTGAGTGATTCTCACTCAAGATCCGAGACTGGCATTGGCTTGTTGGCCAAAGTCAACGCCTTTGTCCGTCGAGGATGTGTTTGAATCACGAGAGCTTTGTTCCATATCAGTGTCTTGTCCAAGTTGTGGTTTGTTGGCCAAAGTCAAGACCACTTCTTGTCCATCGACATTGATTACGAAGCTTTACATGGTCAATGGGTCGCGCTTGACTGGGATCACTAAGTTTGTTGTGCCAAAGCCAAGGCTGAGTTGATTCAGAGGAAAAAGGTTAGGTAATACATTGGATGTATTGGCATATATAAGATATATGTTTCGGACTTGGATGTCCCCCTACTGGATCTGGGAATTGGATTGGATCCAATTGATCTTAGAGATCTACCTAGTTAATTATCCTACAATTTGTTGGCCAAAGTCAAGATTGTGTGATATTTAATGGGATCCTAGCCCGCTAGGAAACACGGTTTCCCGAGTACTCGACAGAGGGTTAGAGGCTCGCCGAAAATAGTGGGAGGCAAGAATTGAATTTGCAATATTCGTTTAATTACTTGCCATACGCGCTCAAACAAATATCATTCGTCAAATAAATTAAATGTTAGTTGGACTAATATTTAAATGTTGTTTTATAAATAGTTGGACTATATTCAAACTATTCATTTATAGTTGATTTTATAATTGGATTATAGTAATCAATATAATTGATTTTAATCTATTAAATTATAGTTGATTAAATAGTTGGACTATTGTAATCATTATAATAAATAATACCGAAATCATTAATTAAATAGTTGGACTATTAAAATCAAGATATAAATTGAAATATTGACATTTAAAATATAATCCGAAGGAAAATGTATTTAAATAGTTTAATTTTCAAATTGCGAAAAAAATTTCAGGATGGTCCTGGAAAATAATAAGTTATTTTATTTAATAAAATAACATATTAGGCCTAAAGCCCGGAGTTAAGCAAATAGTAGAGCATAATCTTTGGAAGATTTATGTGATGATAACTTTAGTGCTTAATCCATTAAGCTTGCTAATTAGACTCCTTAATTTCTGAATCAGAACTAAGGATTAGATCCTTAAAGTATGATAAAGAAATTGAAGGATCTTCATAAATCTATAGTTAGATTTTAGAAGTACTAATTGCAATAAATAACTCTTGGAGAGTTAATGACTATTCTCAAGGAGATAAAGTCAAAGTTTGCAATTAGGCAAGTAGCGCAAGGCGCACTTTACTTCGATATTCTAGAAACCCGAGGCTTGGCCAAAGGCCTCTGGAATGTGAAAATGGGCAAAGGCAAAATCATTATAATCTTCTATGAAGATAAATGACATATCCCAAAATGTCTGCCTAAATTGTGGCAAACGGGATCTCGGAAGCGTGACTGCCGTTTGGACAAAGTAGACATGAAGGAATTGAAGACGGAGCAAGGCTCTAACTTCAAATATGTTTGTCATAAATATATTCACTACTAGTATTAAAATTGGATTTTAGATACTTAGTGTGATATATATATATTGATGTTCAGAATCTGTTATGAACAGGATAATGACTTCAATTGAGATTAATCTGCGAATTGCAAACGGGACGAAAGTCGCTGTTTTAACAGTAGATAACTAAGTTTAGGAACTACCCTTCGGGTGTATACCTAAATCTGGAAACTGTTATAATGTAACTAGTTTGACTAGATACATTATCTCTATATCAGTGTTTAATCTGCTGCGGGTAAACCTTTATAATCTAGAACACTAAAGTGTTTCATTATATAAATATGATATTGAGATAAACACATTATATGTGAATAACATAATTTATATTGTGAATATAAATAAATCTCAAACATATAACATGACAAACAAATAGCTCAAACTGATTTGATCAGAAGAAACTAATTGTGGCATTGTTGTCTGGGACACAATCAAACAAGACTCGTATATCCACACTTTCGAAAAGTGTGTACTAGGACTGATTTGATCCCAATCAAATAAAGTCCACGAATCTAGTTTATTGGGCAAACTGCCTAAAACACTATTTACTTGGTAAAAGTGTAAATGCCACCGACCTGTTAGCCCTAGTTCATAGTGAAGCAACTGGGCCCATGTCTAGCTAGGCTAGATGTGGATATGAATATTTCGTGACCTTACGGATGTGGCATCGCGTTATGGTTATGTGTCTCTTTTGAAACACAAATCAGAAACTTTTAAGTTTCGACACGAAATAGACAAACAGATAGGGTATAGTATTAAACTGTCACGGTAAGACTGTAATGGAAAATACTTAAGCAATAAGTTTCTCATATACCTGAAAGAGTAAAGTATTATTTCTAAGAGGACTCCTCCCGGAACACGTCAAAGTGACGGTGTGTCCGAAATGAGTAACCGAATTTTGTTGGACATGATAAGGTTAATCATGAGTCGCTCTGAGCTACCATTTCCTTCAACAGAAAAGCATTAATAGTGCAGAACTTATTTTGAATAAGGTTCCATAATAATCTGTTTGACAGATTTCATATTAGATATGAACAGGAAAGAAACTGGGTTTCACATTCCTGAATTTTTGGGTATGCCAGACATATGTTTGTATGATAGCAAACTAAAACCCAAATTGGATATGTTCCAAATGTAGGTTATCCTAAGGATACCAAAGTATAATACTTATACATCTCACAAGAGAATAATGTAATTGTTGCTCGCCATGCGGTTTTCCTAAGAGGAATACCTATATGCAGTGGTAAGTGAGAGGAAAGTAAAACTCGATGAAAATCAGAGTAATACTATTCAAGGCACCGATTCCTAATGGAACACAAAAATATTTCATCAAGGATGAAACTATACCAGTAATCTTCGAATACACAAGAACCGCGTATGTCGGAGAGAGTCAAAAAACAACCTGGGGTATGGGTTTTTGATCTCACCTCGTAAAGATGACAATCTTATTGAGGTATACCAACTGACTACGTATGAGGAAGTGATACAAGGTATCGACTCCCTATTATGACAAAGTGTCATGAATCCGAAATGGATTCCATGTATATCAACCAAGTTTGGATACTAGTTGATGTACCGCAAGGAATTGTGCTTATTGGTACTTATAAGTCTTCAAGGAAGACATATATTGATGGCAACATACCAACGTATAAAGCTAGGCTTTTAGCGGAAAGTTATCGTTATCAAGATTGTGTCGATTACGATTCAACCTTTTACCTGTTGCCACGGTAAATCCATTTGGATAATGCTTGCTAAAGCTGCATGTTTCATTTGTGAAATATGTCAGCTGAACGGGAAAATCGCTTTCCTGAAAAGGAAACCTTTAGGAGGATGTTTATAACATCCTGTCGGTTTTGTCCTACAATAATTAGCAAACAAGGTTTTCGGGTTATTCGATCCATGTTTGGATTGAAACAAGCATTAGGTTCTTGGAATTGTCGTATTGATGTAATCATAATGGTTTATGATTTAATTCAAAATGAAAATGATTCTTGTGTATATAAGAGGGTTAGTGGGAGCGCACTGACAGTGGTTGTCCTATAAATAATGATAATATGTCATTTCTTGGAAATGATATTCCCATAAAAACAATCGGTGAAAGCTTGGCTTTCAGAAACTCTCCGAGAACTTGTATATTAAAAATGTACACAACCTGGTGTCTCATACGCTTTGAGCATATGGATTCACAAACAGGCCAATCCAAGTGATAGTCACTTGATTGATGTTAAGAACATACTTAGTATCTTAGAGAACTAAGGATGCTGTCTTAATCTATGGAGAATGAGAACTTGAAGTGACTGGGATCACTACTGCAAGTTTCCTAAACCGATAAAATGACTATAAGTCGCAAACGGTACTATAAAGTTTGAATAACGGAACAGTGAGCTGGAAATCTTCCTAGCAAGATACTGTTAGCGAATAAACAACAAATGCGGGTTATTGCTGCAGCTGAGGCGGCAATAGAAGCCATTTGGGTCGATAATAAATCTAATTAGATTAGATATAGTTCTGTTAGCTGCTGAGCTAGGCGTCAGCACAGGCTAAAGAATTAATGGTCTCATCAACGATCCAGATATATACTTCAATATTCATCTGATTCGTTCGGATCATACATCGTGGCGATGTGATGATCGAATAAATCGCATCAGACGATAATCATGTAAATCCGCTGACGAAAGCATTTCCTCAGCAATTAGAGCCAACCGTACATAGTTCGGGTGTCAGACACTCGAGTGACTGGCTATAGGCCAATTTGGAGATTGTTGGACAATTATGACCCATAGTGTCACTATTTGTACAGATCATGGTGTTGTTGTACAAATTAACTATGTGACAAAGGAGATTGCACTCTTATCATTTGTGATTAGATCACCAAGATATATAAATGATAGGAGGTCCCTGTGATTTGTTCCTGGATTGAGAATGATATGAGACAGTATCAGTCCACGAAGGATAAATCATTAAACATCCATAGTCAGAGCATTATCGAGATTGGACATCGATGAATGCGTAAAAGACTAGTATTACACTTGTGTGCGTTGTGAGGGCACAACGACATAGTTCTCATATATTTGGGTATAAGATACTCATGCAAGTGTAATAGGAGGTTGTGTTTCACCGATGGTACGGGAAATGGCTTCGCTCTGGATAGACCCCCTCGGAATTCCATTGGTAGTATGACTATGTGTCTATGGAAGTCCGAAATCAGGGTAGGTGTATTTGGTCTTAACCTGAGACTTGCACCGCTAATACTTGCGACAATCAATATACTTTTATTGCGGTCGTCCAGGGCTTTAACAGGTTATGTGTACGCCTATGCTGGGTATATTGAGAATCGTAGTGTGTTGGGTGTGATGTCAAGACAGAAGTGTCACTCCAGTCATATGCAGATGATGATCGCGTAGGGATACAGAACTGATTCTCTTAAAAAGGTTGCAACCGTCGGGATAATATGACTTGGTCATGATTATCCGATATTAAAGAGACTAGTTGCTAGTAATCCGATATGTGCTTCGTACGGGGCAGACACTGTACCAGCTCCGGACCTTGCATGTGATCATCCGATACTGGACGATCATTTATTCCTGTAAGGATATTTCTGGAGAATTGGGTAGGCATGGCGCTTTGCTAGAAGCCAACCTTGTCTTGTAAATCGGTATAAATGTAGTACGAGGTACTTACGTGTTCGGATAGTCCGACGACCGAATTTACTGCCAACATATCCGGGGATTTCATGGGTCGCTTCCCAAAGATTCACCGATGACGTATGACTCGCACTTTTAATTAATCTGGGATTAATTAGATGAGAGAGAAAATTAATCTGGGATTAATTGCGGAGATATTTTATCTGGGATAAATATTATTTAAAGAGAGAGAACGATTAATTTGGAATTAATTGATTAAGTAATATATTCGATATATTAAACGAGATTGGATTTCGACGCGGAATTAAAATTAGATTTTAATTTGGGCGAACGAGTTAATTTAGAATTAATTCGTTAGCGATGTGAATAGTGATTTCGCTTGGCTTAATCATTTAATTACGACGCAACGAAAAATTCATTAATTTGGAATTAGCGAACCCGAGCTCGGGATTGTTTGCGAGTGCATTCGCATTTCAAATTCGAGTCAAATCAAGCGTCAAATCGCTAGTCACATCTAGCGTCACATCAAGCGTCAAATCATGTAACTTTGAGTGATGTAACCATTGATTGATTGATTGATTGATGTGACTTGATGTGAGTTGATGTTTGAGTGTTTGACACTTAAGTGTGATGGTTGATGTGAGTTGTTGGATTAATTAAAAGCTATTTACCTTTATTTGATTTTGGTATTTTGACTTTTAATAACAATTGGTATTAGATACACAATTGAAATAACAACACACACAACTTTCTCTCCTCCTCTCTTCTCTCATTTGACACGCCCAAGGGGCCGTTCTTCACTGGTTTGCTGGGCAAAACTGTGAGATAGGGAAGCAAAAAGTGGGATTTTGTGGCAAAACTCAAGAGAGCTAGCACTCCGAGAGACATGCAAAGGTGATAGGGAAGTCCACCCATGAGCCGGGAATCGTTTGACGAAGCTTGGAGCTTGTTCAATGAGCATCAATGGACGCCAAAACAATGAGTTGCGAGCAGTCCACTGCCGAGCAGAAAAGAAATTTTTATTGTCTCGCGCGTCGCTCAACCGATCGATGTGAGTATTCCGCAACTCCCTCGTTGTATTCGCACTTATTTAATGCTTGTTTATTGATCATTGGGACCTTAGTAAACACCAACATGAAGGACCAGAAGCATTTTCAGTTGGAGCAGTAGTAGAGGCTAAAGGCCGAGATCCCCCTGTGTAGAATGCATCACGGACGTCGGATCAGGGTCTTTAGCGGCCTCGGGGTCTTCTGAAAGATCTCCAAAGGAATCTTCTTGAAAAATTTCCCCTTTTTCACACCTTTAAGATCTTGCGAATTACGTCCAAGTCCATGTCGGGTTGGACAACTTTAAATAGCCCAATGCAATCCTCCAACCCTTCAATTTTAGCTTATCATTTGACAGCCTCCAAATGGCCAGGCAGTTCGGCCTCTACCTTTCTTAGATCATCCAAGGCTTTCTCCAATTTGCTCTCAGTCGAAGCTGTTCACCCAAGCTGGATCTTAAGCTCGTCAAATTTTTCGAGTCGTCTCGGCATAATATTAACCCTCTCTTTCTTGGTCGTGTCTAAAACCCTGCGGAGGGAAGCGGCCTCAATCTTAGCATCTTAGACTGCTTGAGATCTCAGATCTCTTCTTTAAGGCCCTGGATTTCAGTTTTAGCCTCCTTCAATAGCCTGCACAATTCTTGCTCTGCTCGACTAGGTGACTTTTGAAGCCGTTATGCCTGACCTCTCTCGGAGAGAGTGATAGTCAACAAGTCTCGATTGGTGGCCATGAGATAGGCCGTCTGCAACATAAAAAATGGGGTCATTTTTATAAAAAGAAAGTAAAAACAAGTTATAAGAGAGGAGCCCAGTTACCATTAGGAGGGATCTGCATGACTTGGTAATGAGGTCCTCAAGAAAGAGACCTTCATATTTCATGGCCTTCTCCAAGCCTACGGAATCTGCCATGTAATTGTAGATTGGGAAGAGGTGAGCCACCTTTTCTTTCACGTCCTCGGTAAAACAATCGATCCCGAGCAGCGAGACACCATTGAGAAATGGTGGAGGGGCTTTGCATTTGTGGCCTACTGATTTCCTCCTGAGAGCTATCTCTAATGGTTCATCGGTCTTCTCTCCCCCGACTTGGTGGAAACGTCTTTTTAGTGGTCTGGATGGAGCCGATGTGGCTTGAGATATTTGTGGTGCATTAGTGGTCGAATTGGTGATGGGGCAGTTTGTGTTTGAGTTAAAAGGGTCAGTATTTGAATGATATGTGGAGCATTCGAGGGCCCGGGTGATGAGGCAGTTGAGTGTGCCATTTTCTATATGACCTCGGGCCGAACATGAGTGGTGACTCAGGAGCGAGTACCTCTGGATCTCCCACGAGAGTCTTTGGCTATCTCTTGAGCAAGCTGGGAGGATCTTTATAAGCAGACATTCTTGCGAATAGAATGAGACCGTTAAGGAATAAAAAAAGCAAAAAACAACGTAAATAAGAAGATAGGGTGGCAAACATGGAAACTAGTGGGTCGGTTAAAACGTACCAATTTGCGTGGACAGGGGTGGTGGAGTGCTCGGGGTAAGGCTTGAGTCGTCCAGAGATGAAGGATTAATGAGGTCCCGATAATGGCCTCCGAATTCGAATGCATTCTTTACCCTGACCCGGGTTTCGTGGTGGATTTTTGGGAGGTCACCCCAGTAAGCTAAAAATGGCACGAAAGTTAGAGGGTTATACATATTAGTCAGAATGGAGAGATAGGTCGGTTTATTACCTCCCACCCGGAGGATGTTCGGAACAGAAAAGCCTTCACCATCCCCAAACCGGTGCCTTCCCCAAGGCCCCCCAGCCCAGAACCACTTCTCCCTGAAATTCTTGTTAGTGGCCGGGAGATTAGCGATGATGTGAGGGACCCCGGCGTACGATAAAAGGTTGTACCAGTCCTTGTACTCTTTTGGGTTGGCATTCATTCGATACAGCCTTTGCAGTTCGAAAAAGGTTGGTTTTCCCAGCCCGACCCGGCTCTCGATCACGAAGAGACCAGTCAATACCCTCCATCCATTCAAGTTCAGTTGGCACGGGGCTAGGTTCATAGCTACCAGCATCTTCATAAAATATGTTTTCATGGGCAAGCGTAATCCTATGTCGAAAACCGCCGTGCACAACCCCACCTGATCAGTATTGGGATGGCTCGTCAAATCATCTTCATTAGGAACTTGAAGGCTAATAGCCCCGATGATATCGAACCTTTCCCTCAATTGCTGTAGATCGGCTTCAGTTATTGACGAGGCCCGATCCCTGTCAAGGTTTATGAAGTCGAGTGGATGGGGAGTTGGCTCGGGTCGGGCAACTCTCTGTTGGACAATTATGACCCATATCATCACTATTTGTATAGAACATGGCGTTGTAGTACAAATTGACTATGTGACAAAGTAAATTGCTCTTTTGTCATTTGTAATTGGATTACCTGGATATATAAATGATAAAAATCCATATGATTAGTATCGGATTAATAAGATATGAGACAATATTAATCCACTAAGGTTTAATCATTAAATATCCCTAGTCGTAGTATTATCGAGACTGGACATCGATAATGCGGAATAGACTAGTATTGCACTTGTGCTCATTATGAAGGCATAATGGCATAGTTCTCATATATTTGGGTATTGGATACTCATGCAAGTGTAATAGGCGGTTCTGTTTACCGATGGTACGGAAACAGCTTCGCTCTGGATAGACCCATCAGAATCCCATTGGTAGTATGACTACGTGTCTATGGGAATCCAAATCAGGTAGGTGTATTTGGTCTTAATCTGAGACTTGCATCTCTAATACTTGCGACAATCAGTATAGTTTGGTTTTGGTCGTCCGGGGCTTTAACAGGTACTGTGTACGCCTCTTCTGTGTATACTGAGAATCGTAGTGTATTAGGTGTGATGTCAAGAAGGAAGTATCACTTCATTCATATGGAGATGATGATCACGCAGGATACAGAACTGGTACTCTTGTATGCTGCAGCTATTGGGATAATATGAAAAGGTCATGATTATCCGATTATAGAGACTAGTTGCCAGAGATCCGATATATGCTTCGTATGGGGCATACACAATGATGTGACGCTATTAGGATAATATGACAATCCATCACTTGATTGATGAATGATATGACACTAGATGCGACTAGCGATTTGACACTTGATTTGACTTGCGTGCCGCACTCGAATTCAAAATGCGAATGCGCTCGCAAATAATCCCGGGCTCGGGTTCGCTAATTCCAAATTAACGAATTTTCTGTTGCGACGTAATTAAATCTAATTTAATTAAATAATCATGCCTAGCATAATTACTGTTCACGTCGCTAACGAATTAATTCTAAATTAACTCGTTCGCCGAATTAAAATCTAATTTCAATTCCGCGTTGAAATCCAATTTCGTTTAATATATCAAATAATTAATTTATCGATTAATTCCAAATTAATCGTTATCTCTCTTTAATTGATATTTTATCCCAGATAAAATATCTCCGCAATTAATCCCAGATTAATTTTCTCTCTCTTCTAATTAATCCCAGATTAATTTAGAGTGTGAGTCATACGTCATCAGTGAATATTCGGGAAGCGACCCATGATATCCCCGGATATGTTGGCAGTAAATTCGGTCGTCGGACTATCCGAACACGTAAGTACCTAGTACTACGTTTTACCGATTTACAAGACAAGGTTGGCTTCTAGCAAAGCGCCATGCCTACCCAATTCTCCAGAAATATCCTTACAGGAATAAAGTTTCTATATCAGGCGTAGTATACGTAGTATTGCGTATCTCGATCCAGTATCGGATGATCACGTGCTAGACCTAGGGCTGGAATTGTGTCTGCCCCATACGAAGCACATGTCGGATGTCTGGTAACTAGTCTCTATAATCGGATAAACCTGACCTTGTCATTTTATCCCGATGACTGTAGTACATAAGAGTACTAGTACCGTATCCTACGTGACCATCATCTCCACTATGACTGGAGTGATACTTCTGTCTTGACATCACACCCAACATACTACGATTCTCAATATACCCAGCATAGGCGTACACAGAATCTGTTAAAGCCCTGGATGACCACAACCAAAGTACATTGATTGTCGCAAGTATTAGCGGTGCAAGTCTCAGGTTAAGACCAAATACACCTACCCTGATTTCGGACTTCCATAGACACATAGTCATATTACCAATGGAATTCCGAGGGGTCTATCCAGAGCGAAGCTGTTTCCCGTACCATCGGTAAAACACAACCTCCTATTACACTTGCATGAGTATCATATACCCAAATATATGAGAACTATGTCGTTGTGCCCTCACAACGCGCACAAGTGTAATACTAGTTTTTACGTATTTATCGATGTCCAATCTCGATAATACTCTGACTAGGGATATTTAATGATTTATCCTTCGTGGACTGATACTGTCTCATATCATTCTCAATCCAGGAACAAATCATATGGACCTCTCATCATTTATACATCTAGGTGATCTAATCACAAATGATAAGAGTGCAATCTCCTTTGTCACATAGTTAATTTGTATAACAACACCATGATCTGTAAAAATAGTGACGCTATGGGTCATAATTGTCCAACAATCTCCCACTTGGCCTATAGCTAGTCACTCGAGTGTCTTACACCCGAACTATGTACGGTTGGCTCAAACTGCTGAGAAAAGGTTTTCGTCAACGGATTTGCATGATTATCATCTGATGCGATTTATTCGATCATCACATCGCCACGATGTATGATCCGAACGAATCAGATGAATATCGAAGTATATATCTGGATCGTTGATCAGATCATTAATTCTTTAGCCAGTGCTGATGCCTAGCTCAGCTGCTAACAGAACTATATCTAATCTAATTAGATTTATTATCGACCCAAATGGCTTCTATTGCCGCCTCAGCTGCAGCAATAACCCGCATTTGTTATTTATACGGTAACAGTATCTTGCTCGGAAGATTTCCAGCTCATTGTTCTGTTAATCAAACTTTGTAGTACCGTTTGCGACTTATAGTCATTTTTATCGGTTTAAGAAACTTGCAGTAGTGATCCCAGTCACTTCTAGTTCTCCTTCTCCATAGATTAAGACATCATCCTTAGTTCTCTAAGATACTAACTAATGTTCTTAATATCAATCCAGTGACTATCACTAGGATTGGCCTGCTTGTGAATCCATATGCTCAAAGCGTTTGAGACACCAGGTTACGTACATTTTTCAATGTACGGATTCTCGGAGAGTTTTCTGAAAGCCAAGCTTTCACCGATTGTTATTATGGGAATATCATTTCCAAGAAATGACATATTATCATTATTTTATAGGACAGCCACTGTCAGTGCGCTCTCACTAACCCTCTTATATACACAAGTATCATTTCGTTTTGAATTAAATCATAAACCATTATGATCACATCAAAATGACAATTCCAAGAACCTAATGCTTGCTTCAATCCAATAATGGATCGAATAACCTGCAAACCTTGTTTGCTAGTTTAGGTACGACAAAACCGACAGGATGTTGTAAACATCCCCCAAAAGGTTTCCTTTTCAGGAAAGCGATTTTCCCATTCAGCTGTCATATTTTCTAAATGAAACATGCAGCTTTAGCAAGCATTATCCAAATGGATTTACCGTGGCAACAGGTAAAAGGTTGAATCTTAATCAACATAATGTTGATAACGATACCTTTCCGCTAAAAGCCTAGCTTTATATGTTGGTATGTTGCCATCCATGCATGTATTCCTTGAAGACAAATATAGTACCAGTAGGCACAATGCCTTGCGGTACATCAACTAGTGTCCAAACATAGTTGGTTTATATGGATCCATTTCGGATGTTCATGGCACTTTTCCATAATAGGGAGTCGATACCTTGTATCATTTCCTCATACGTAGTCAGTTAGTATTCCTAAAAAATATAGACATCTTTATGAGGTGAGATCAGAAACCCATACCCCAGGTTATTTTCTGACTCTCTCCGACCTACACGGTTCTTGTGTATTCGAAGATTATGGTATAGTTTCATCCTTGATGAACTATTTGTGTTCCATTAAGATTTAGTGCCAGGAACAGTATCACTCCGATTTTCATCGAGTTTTACTATCATCCCACTTACCACTGCATATAGGTATTCCTCTTAGGAAAACGGCATGGTGAGCAACAATCTAATTGTTCTCTTGTGAGATGTATATGTACTATACTTTGGTATCCCTAGGATAACCTACAATTGGCACTTATCCAATTTGGGTTCTAGTTTGGTATCATCCAAACGTATGCCTAGCATCCCAAATTTTCAGGAATGAGAAACCCGGTTTCTTTCCTGTTCATATCTAATATGAATTCTGTCAAACAGATTTTAATGGAACCATATTCAAAATATGTTCTGCACTGTTTAAAGCTTGTCCGTTGAAGGAAATGGTAGCTCAGAGCGACTCATGATTAACCTTATCATGTCCAACAAAATTCAGTTACTCTCAGTTCGGACACACTGTCACTTTGACGTGTTCCTGGAGGAGTCCTCTTTCAAAGAATACTATACTCTTTCAAATATATTAGAAACTTATTGCTTAAGTATTTTCCATTACGGTCTTACCGTGACGGTTTATTACTATAGCCGATCTGTTTGTCTATTTTGTGTCGAAACTATAAAAGTTTCCGATTTGTGTTTCAAAATAAACACATAACCATAATGCGATGCCACATCCGTAAAGGTCACGAAATATTCATATCCACCTCTAGCCAAGCTAGACATGGGCCCACTTGCTTCACTATGAACTAGGGCTAACAGATCTGTGGCATTTACACTTTTACCAAGTAAATAGTGTTATAGGTACTTTGCCCAATAAACTAGATTCGTAGACTTTATTTGAATGGAATCAAATCAGTCCTAGTACCCACTCTTCAAAAGTGCGGATATACGATTCTTGTTTAATCGTGTCCCAGACAATAATGCCACAATTAAGTTTCATCTGATCAAATCAGTTTGAGCTATTTGTTTGTCATGTTATATGTTTGAGATTTATTTATATTCACAATATAAATTTTGTTATTCACATCTAATGTGTTTATCTCAATATTATATTTATATAATAAAACACTTTAGTGTTCTAGAATATAAAGGTTCACCCGCAGCGGGTTATACACTGATATAGAGATAATGTTCCTAGTCAAACTAGTTACATTATAACAGTTTCCTAATTTTGGTACACACCCAAGGGTAGTTCCTAAACTTAGGTATCTACAGTTAAAACAGCGACTTTCGTCCCGTTTCCAATTCGCAGATAAATCTTATTAAAGTCAGTATCCTGTTCAATACAGATTATGAACATCAATACATATATTTTATGTTTCACACTAAGTATTTAAAATCTAATTTCAACACTAGTCATGAACATATTTATGACAATCATATTTGAAGTCAGAGCCTTGCTCGTCTTCAATTCATTCATGTCTGCTTTGTCCAAACGGCAGTCACGCTTCTGCGATCCCGTTTGCCACAATTAGGCAGACATTTTGGGATATGTCCTTTATCTTCCTAGAAGATTATAATGAATTTTTCCTTTGACTGTTTCAACACTCCAGAAGCCTTTGGCCAAGCCTTGGCCTTCTAGAATATCGAAGTAAGGTGCGTCTTGCTCTATTTGCCTTATTGCAAAGTTTGACTTTGTCTCCTTGAGAATAGTCATTAACTCTCCAAGAGTTTTCTATTACAATTTAGTACTTCTAAGATCTAAAGAGTGATTCTTTGAAGATCCTTCAATTTTATTATCATACTTTAAGGATCTAATCCTTAGTTCTGATTAAGAAATTAAGAAGTCTACTGTGACAAGCTTAATGGATTAAGCACTTAAGTTATCATTACACGAATCTTCTAAAGATCATGTTCTACCTTTTGCTTAACTCCGGGCTTAGGCATAATATGTTATTTTATCTTATCAAATAAAGTAACTTATTATTTTCCAGGACCATCCTGAAATTTCATTCCCAGTTTGAAAATTAAACAATTTAAATACATTTTCCCCAGGATTATGTTTTAAATGCCAATGTTTCAATTTATCTTGATTTTAATAGTCCAACTATTTAATCAACGATTTAGGTACTATTTAATATCATGATTACTATAGTCCAACTATATAATCAACTATACTTTAATAGATTAAAATCAATTATATTGATTACTATAATCCAATTATAAAATCAACTATAAATGAATAGTTTGAATACAGTCCAACTGTTTATTAAAACAACGTTTAAATATTAGTCCAACTAACATTAATTGAATTGACGAATGATATTTGTTTGAGCGCGTATGGCAAGTAATTAAACGAATATTGCAAATTCAATTCTTGCCTCCCACTATTTTTCGGCGAGCCTCTAACCCTCTGTCGAGTACTCGGGAAACCGTGTTTCCTAGTGGGCTATGATCCCGTTAAATATCACACAATCTTGACTTTGGCCAACAAATTTTATGATAATTAACTAGGTAGATCTCTAAGATCAATTGGATCCAATCCAATTCCCAGATCCAGTAGGGGGACATCCAAGTCCGAAACATATATCTTATATATGCCAATATATCCAATATATTGCCTAACCTTTTTCCTCTGAATCAACTAAGCCTTGGCTTTGGCACAACAAACTTAGTGATCCCAGTTAAGCGCGACCCATTGACCATGGAAAGCTTCGTAATCAATGTCGATGGACAAGAAGTGGTCTTGACTTTGGCCAACAAACCACAACTTGGACAAGACACCAATATGGAACAAAGCCTTCGTGATTCAAACACATCCTCGACGGATAAAGGCCTTGACTTTGGCCAACAAGCCAATGCCAGTCTCGGATCTTGAGTGAGAATCACTCAATGGAAGGAAAAACGCTTAATATTTTTTGAGGGTTTTTCGCATGCAAATTGGCAACCAATTTATTATCTTTGTTAAGGTCTCATCATCATACACCCTTAAACATGCATTCTAAACACATAATAAAGCGCATATGAATAAAATAATAATGATATGCGGATGGATACTTTACACAATGATCCTAGATCAAATCTCTCTCCTTCTCTCTCTCGCTAGCACATGTATTTTCTTCTACCCATTACACTACACTTCTAAAGAAACCTCATTTACATTGAGGGGAATAGGTGAGAAGAGAATACAAAGAATAAGGAGGTAATAAGGCTGGACACGCAGGTCTAATTAATAAATCAAATTTATTACAACAATTTCTAAAATTTCCCCACCCATCTAATATCCATCCGATATACATTATTCATGCATCGCAATTATGTATTCACACAAGCATGTTATCAATCAATCTAATCAAATTAATTAATCTGATAATTAGTGATCATCCAATGTTCAAACAACGATTTGAATTTGCTCGAGTCAAACTCGTTTTGCGAATAAGTACTCAAAGTACGAATTCTTGAATTAAATTAAACTACATAATTAAATCCAGTTCAATTTGTATTTAATACTAATTCATTATTTAATTCCAAATTAAATATTACACTTTATAATAAACCTTTTACGACTTAAATTCCAAATTTAATCGTTACGGGTCTCAAAGCCCGATTAACGTCCAACGTCAATTTAATTAAAGTCCAATGGGCTTTTAATTAATTTCTTAAGGCGTGGACTTTTGGTCAACTCGGGTCAAACCGAATAACCAAAATCCAATCCGGGAATTACCCCATAAGCCTATAAATCAATTTTGGCCCATTAGGCCCAAATTAAACTTTAAAGGTCCATTAAGTCGCATTTGGGCTTTATGGAAGCGATTTTGGGTCCAATTGGATCCAATCCATTTGGCCTAAACCTAACTTGGTACAACCAAGCCCGATAAGCCCAATTACAACACAACAAGCCCAAATCCAATTTAAGGCCCAACATAATTAAATTACAAAAATCCAATTTCTTAATTTAATTACTCAAAGTGCATAACACAATTAATCACCCAAATCAATATTTCCAAAACATCAAATTAGCCTAATTAATCAAGCTTATCATCATTAAATTATGTCCAACACAATTTAACAAAAATCAAACCCATATACATGCTATACAAGTCTCAGCCAAGGGGAAATTTTATGTCCAATTTTAATCCAATCCAATTGAATCCAATTAAACATTAAATCAATATCCCCAAATTATTTCCAACACATCCAATGAATCAAAAATCAAAAAATCCAAGACTAAATAGGGCATCATACTCTCGGCCAAGCAAGGAGATTTGGGGAAAAATGTTCCAAACATTATTTAATCAAATTGATCCAATCAATCATCCACAAAACATCAATTAAGCATATTAAATCATCCAATTTCATTATCTCAAAATCAATTTTACCCAAATTTTAAGCCCTAAATTTTTCATGCTTTAACCTTGCTCATAGATACCATTGTTGATGTTTGCTAAGGTCCCAAGATCATTAAACTAGCATGAAACAAGTGCGAATACAAATCAAAAAAGTTGCGGAAGACTCACATCGATCGGTTGAACGATGCTATGACGAATAAAAACTGAAATTATGCTCACTGCATGTCACGGCAGTGGCTGTGTGCAGTCCACTGTTTTCGGTTTTGTGGATCAACTTCGTCAAGCTCCAAGCTTCCCTATCTCACGGTTTTAACAGAAACCAGTGAAGAAATTTTCAGCCCCTTGGGCGTGTAGAAGAGGGAGAGATGAGAGAAAGAGAGAGTTGTGTAATGACTTAATTAATTTCTAAAATCAATTTACCATATACCAAAAAATTTGATTTTCAAAAAATCAAGTCATTAATGGCTTGCCAACTACCAACATCAACTCACATCAACTTCCATCAATCAGTGAATAGTGACTTGCGTCAATCACTCAAAGTGAAAGACATCCATCATTTGATTGACAAATGATGTGACGCTAGATGCGACTAGCAATTTGACGCTTGATTTGACTTATGTGCCGCACTCGAATTCGAAATGCGAATGCGCTCGTAAATAATCTCGGGCTCGGGTTCGTTAATTCCAAATTAACGACTTTTCCGTTGCGACGTAATTAAATCTAATTTAATTAAATAATCATGCCTAACATAATTACTATTCACGTCGCAAACGAATTAATTCTAAATTAACTCGTTCGCCCAAATTAAAATCTAATTTCAATTCCGCGTCGAAATCCAATTTCGTTTAATATATCAAATATATTAATTTATCAATTAATTCCAAATTAATCGTTATCTCTCTTTAATTGATAAAATATCTCCGCAATTAATCCCAGATTAATTTTCTCTCTCTTCTAATTAATCCCAGATTAATTTAGAGTGCGAGTCATACGTCATCGGTGAATCTTCGAGAAGCGACCCATGAGATCCCTGGATATGTTGGCAGTAAATTTGATCATCGGACTATCCGAACACATAAGTACCTAGTACTACGTTTTACCGATTTACAAGACAAGGTTGGCTTCTAGCAAAGCGCCATGCCTACCCAATTCTCCAGAAATATCCTTACAGGAATAAAGGATCTATATCAGGCGTAGTATACGTAGTATTGCGTATCTCGATCCAGTATCGGATGATCACGTGCTAGGCCTGGGGCTGGAATTGTGTCTACCTTGTACGAAGCACATGTCAGATGTCTGGTAACTAGTCTCTATAATCGGATAAACCTGACCTTGTCATTTTATCCCGATGACTGCAGTACATAAGAGTACTAGTACCGTATCCTACGTGACCATCATCTCCATTATGACTGGAGTGATACTTCCGTCTTGACATCACACCATACACTACGATTCTCAATATACCCAGCATAGGCGTACACAGAACCTATTAAAGCCCTGGACGACCGCAACCAAAGTATATTGATTGTCGCAAGTATTAGCGGTGCAAGTCTCAGGTTAAGACCAAATACACCTACCCTGATTTCGGACTTCCATAACACATAGTCATACTACCAATGGAATTCCGAGGGGTCTATCCAGAGCGAAGCTGTTTCCCGTACCATCGGTAAAACACAACCTCCTATTACACTTGCATGAGTATCCTATACCCAATATATGAGAACTATGATGTTGTGCCCTCACAACGCGCACAAGTGTAATACTAGTCTTTTACGTATTTATCGATGTCCAATCTCGATAATACTCTAACTAGGGATATTTAATGATTTATCCTTCGTGGACTGATACTGTCTCATATCATTCTCAATCCAGGAATAAATCATAGGGACCTCTCATCATTTATACATCTAGGTGATCTAATCACAAATGATAAGAGTGCAATCTCCTTTGTCACATAGTTAATTTGTACAACAACATCATGATCTGTACAAATAGTGACACTATGGGTCATAATTGTCCAACAGATACTGGATCGTAATACGCCATACTACGTATACTACGCCTGAAAAATATTACATATTTCTTTAAAGAATATTTTTGGAGAATTGGGTTGGCACGGTGCTTTGCTAGAAGCCAATAATGTTTTGTAAATTGGTGAAAACGTGGTACCGGGTATGCAGTCGCTTCCCGAAGATTCACTGTTGAGATTTGACTAGAACAGAAAATTAATCTTGGATTAATTATGAGAGAGAAAATTAATCTGAGATTAATTACGATAATAAATTAATATGGGATTAATTAAAAGAGAAGAGAGAACGTGATTAATTTAGAATTAATCAGTAAAGTAAATTTAATAGTGAAATTAGATTTTACTATTTAATTTATTTAAATTGGGCTAAAATAATATATTAGATATATTAATTGAAATTAGATTTCAATGCGGAATTAAAATTAGATTTTAATTTGAGCGAACGAATTAATTTAGAATTAATTCGTATGCGACTTACGTAATAATATTGCGATGCATTATTATTTAATTAAAATTGGATTTAATAAAGTCTTAACGGAAAATTTGTTTAATTCAGAATTAAACGAACATGGGCCCGAGCGATGTTGCGTGTTGGATTGTCCGACTTAAATTTGGAATTTAAAGAGGGACCCACCAACTTACATCGCTAGTCAATCTTGAGTGATGGAAGCAGTTGGAAGCTTTTAAAAGCTAACTTGTCCAACACACTTTGTATTTTCTTTTTGGAAAAGTATATACACATTTTTCTTGTTGACTTTTGGTATTTTTGATTTTGGAAATCAAAAATATCAAACAACTTCATCTCTCTCTTCCTTTCACTTTGCTGAACACTTGCTTCCTTGGAGGGCAAAATTTTCTTTCAAAATTTGTTCAAGGTAGCACTTAAATGAGTGAATCAAGGTGATAGGGAAACTCACCCAAGTGTTGGAAACACTCAAGAAGGACTTGTAGTTTCCACCGAAATGCATAAAAAGTTTTGAACTCATCCGATCAAAGTGAGTATTTTCTGTAACTCTTTTGATTTTATTCACACACAAATCACTCTTAGACGATCTTGGCATGTTCTAGGAACACTTACACTCTCTTATGGTATGATTGATTTTCCTCTTTGGATGAAGTCTGTGTGGTGTCGTAATCATCCAGGCTTTCTGATCCTGAGCTGTGTATGACCTCAAGCCTGAGCGGCACATTGGGAGGTAAGGTGTTGAGTGGGATCAGGGAAAAAGACTCGGAGTCAGACATTCTTATCAAAGCACGACCCGAGGTGGGAGGTTAGTTCATAATCTCAGCTAGTTATTAATGTTACAACTAGGGTTAACATCCTCATCCTTACCAGGAGACTAAACCTAAGAAGCTCTAAGTTCCCTAGTCAATGGCATAATAGTAAGTTTTCATAGGACAACCAAAATAAATACACCCAGAAAACCCAGAAACACATGCTTTCAATCCCCAAAACCTAGAAACTCATACCCATATATACACACGTGTTGGGATTCTCTAAGGTCCCAAGTATCAATTCAAGCAATGAAACAACATGTGAATACTCGTAAAAGTATGGCGGAATCATACTTACAACGATCGGTTGAGGCGATGCGAGGAACGATAAAATTCTTCAAGCTTTGAGTTCATATTGTTCTCGGCATTTACTGGTTTTTGTGCTCCAAAAATCGGCAATGGATCTCCATCAAGCTCCAAGCTTGTGATGTGTATTCCAAGCCCACGGGTGCGGTTCCCTATCACCTTCGTAAGACTCCTAAAGCGTGCTAGCACTCCGGAAATTTTGCCATAAAATTTCCTTTAGCTTCTCCTTGGCTCACGGCAATGACAGTGAAGGAAGAAGCAAAATAGCCCCTTGGGCGTCAGAGAGAAGAGAAGAGTGAAGAGAGTGTGTTTTTGGTTGTTGGAGATTTGTGTATCTAATACACAAAAATGAATTTCAAAATTCATTTACCAAATATTTTCTTTCCAAAAGTCAAAACATTAAAGCTACAAACACCTCCATCAACTATTCACATCAAAAGTAACTAGACATCACTTCACTCAAAGTGATGTGACTTCGATCACTTGATTGACTAGTGATTTGACGCTTGATGTGACTTGTGGACCGTACTTAAATTCGCAATGCGAGTGCGCCCGCAAACACTCCCGGGCTCGGGTTCGCTAATTCCAAATTAATGAATTTTTCGTTGTGACATAATTAAATAATTATGCCTAGTAAAATCACTATTCATGTCGCTAACGAATTAATTCTAAATTAACTCGTTCGCTCGAATTAAAATCTAATTTCAATTCCGCGTCGAAATCTAATTTCGTGTAATATATCGAATATATTATTTTATCGATTAATTCCAAATTAATCGTTCTCTCTCTTTTATTAATATTTTATCCCAGATAAAATATCTCTGCAATTAATCCTATATTAATTTTCTCTCTCAACTAATTAATCACAGATTAATAAAGTGTGAGTCATACGTCATCGGTGAATCTTCGGGAAGCGACCCATGAGATCCCCGAATATATTGGCAGTAAATCCGGTCGTCGGACTATCTGAACACGTAAGTACCTAGTATTACGTTTTTACCGATTTACAAGACAATGTTGGCTTCTAGCAAAGTGTCATGCCTACCCAATTCTCTAGAAATATCCTTACAGGAATAAGTGATATGTATCAGGCGTAGTATACGTATTATTACGTATTTCGATCCAGTATCGGATGTCACGTGCAAGGCCTGGGGCTGGAAATGTGTCTGCCCTGTACGAAGTACATATCGGATCTCTGGTAACTAGTCTCTATAATCGAATAAACATGACCTAGTCATAATATCCCGATAGCTGCAGCATATAAGAGAACGAGTTCCGTATCCTACGTGATCATCATCTCCACTATGACTGGAGTGATACTTCCATCTCGACATCACACCCAATACACTACAATTCTCAATATACCCAGAAGAGGCGTACACAGAACCTGTTAAAGCCCTGGACAACCAAAACTAAAGTATATTGATTGTCGCAAGTATTAGCAGTGCAAGTCTCAGGTTAAGACCAAATACACCTTCCCTGATTCGGACTTCCATAGACACATAGTCATACTACCAATGGAATTCTGAGGGGTCTATCCAGAGCGAAGCTGTTTCCGTACCATCGGTAAACACAACCTCCTATTACACTCGCATGAGTATCCTATACCCAAATATATGAGAACTATGTTGTTATGCTCCCACAACGCGCACAAATGCAATACTAGTCTATTCTGCATTATCGATGTCCAGTCTCGATAATACTATGACTAGGGATATTTAATGATTAAACCTTTGTGGATTGATACTGTCTCATATCTTATAAATCTGGAACTAATCATATGGACCTTCTATCATTTATACATCTTGGTAATCTAATTAGAAATGATAAAATAGCAATTTCCTTTGTCACATAGTTAATTTGTACAACAACACCATGATCTGTACAAATAGTGATGCTATGGGTCATAACTGTCCAACAATCTCCCACTTGGCCTATAGCCAGTCACTCAAGTGTCTTACACCTGAACTATGTACGGTTTGCTTAAGCTTCTGCTGAGGAAAGGCTTTCGTCAGCGGATTTGCATGATTATCATCTGATGCGATTTATTCGATCATCACATCGCCACAATGTATGATCCGAACGAATCAGATGAATATTTGAAGTATTTATTTGGATCGTTGATGAGACCAATAATTCTTTAGCATGTGCTGTAGCCTAGCTCAACTGCTAACAGAACTACTCCTAATCTGATTAGGATTATTATCAATCCAGAAGGCTTCTATTGCTGCCTCTGCTGCAGTAATAACCTGCTTTTGTTGTTTATTCGGTAACAGTATCTTGCTTGGAAGATTTCCAGCTCACTGTTCCGTTATTCAAATTTTATAGTACCGTTATTGCGACTTATAGTCGTTATTATCGGTTAGGAAACTTGCAATGGTGAACCCAGTAACTTCAAGTTCTCCTTCTCCATAGTATAAGATGACATCCTTAGTTCCTTTAAGATACTCAATGATGTTCTTAACATCAATCCAATGACTATCACTTGGATTGACCCGATTGTGACTCCATATGCTCAAAGCGTATGAGACACCAGGTCGCGTACATTTATTTCAATGTACGAGTTCTCGAAGAGTACTAACAACCTTTAGATCTATCCCAATAGATCTTTATTCCTTGAATAAAGGTTGTTTCTCCCAAGAATTCTACGGAGAATTTTCATGAAAGCCAAGCTTTCACCGATTGTATTACGGGAATATCATTTCCAAGAAATGATATGTTATCATTACTTAGGACATTCACTATCAGTGCGCTCCCACTAACCTCCTTATATACACAAGAATCATTTTCGTTTTGAATTAAATCATATACCATTATGATTACATCAAAACGATAATTCCAAGAATCTAATGATTGCTTCAATCCATCCATGGATCGAATAACCTACAAACCGTGTTTGCTAGTTTTGGTACGACAAAACCGTCAGGGTGTTATAAATATCCTTCAAAAGGTTTCCGTTAAGGAAAGCGGTTTTGGCATTCAGCTGCCACATTTCATAAATGAAACATGCAGCAACAGCAAGCATTATCCAAATGGATTTAACAATGGCAACAAGTAAAAGGTTTCTTCGTAATCGACACAATGTTGATAACGATACCTTTTCACTACAAGTCTAGCTTAGTACGTTGGTATGTTGCCATCCATGTATGTCTTCCTTAAAGACTTATTTAGTACCACTAGGCACAATGCCTTCCGGTACAAAAACTAATTCCAAACTTGGTTGATCTATATGGAATCCCTTTCGGATATCATGGCACTTTGCCATAATAGGGAGTCGATACCTTGTATCATTTCCTCATACGTAGTCATTCGTATTCCTCAATAAGATTGACATCTTTATGAGGTAAGATCAGAAACCCATACCCCAGGTTGTTTTCTGACTCTCTCCAACTTACGTGGTTCTTGGGTATTCGAAGATTATTAGTATAGTTACATCCTTGATGAACTATTTGTGTTCCATTAAGGAGTCGGTGCCTGGAATAGTATTACTCTGATTTTCATCGAGTTTTACTTTCCCACTTACCACTGCATATAGGTATTCCTCTTAGGAAAAACGCATGGCGAGCAACAATTACATTGTTCTCTAGTGAGTCTTATAAGTACTATACTTTGGTTTCCCTAGGATAACCATTATTAGGCACTTATCCAATTTGGGTTCTAGTTTGGTATCATCCAAACTTATGCCTAGCATCCCAAATATTCAGGAATGAGAAACCCGGTTTCTTTCCTGTTCATATCTAATATGAAGTCTGTCAAACATATTTTATGGAACCTTATTCAAAATACGTTTTGCACTGATTATGCGTATCCATTGAAGGAAATGGTAGCTCAGAGCGACTCATCGTTAACCTTATCATGTCCAACAAAATTCGATTTCTCTGTTCAGACACACCGTCAAACTGACGTGTTCCGGGAGGAGTACTCATTGAAAGAATACTATACTCTTTCAAGTATATGAGAAACTTATTGCTTAAGTATTTTCATCACGGTCTGATCGTGATGGTTTAATACTTTAGCCGATCTGTTTGTCTATTTCGTATTGAAACTCTAAAAGTTTCCGATTAGTGTTTCAGAAGAAACACATAACCATAACGCGATGCCACATCCGTAAAGGTCACGAAACATTCATATCCACCTCTAGCCTAGCTAGATATGGGCCCACTTACATCACTATGAACGAGGGCTAACAGATCGGTGGCACTTGCACTTTTACCAAGTAAAGGTGTTTTAGGCACTTTGCCCAATAAACTAGATTCGTAGACTTTATTTGAATGAAATAAAATTTGTCGTAGTATCCACTCTTCAAAAGTGTGGATATACGAGTCTTGTTTAATTGTGTCCCAGACAACAATGACACAACTAAGTCTCTTCTGATCAAATCAGTTTGAGCTATTTGTTTGTCATGTTATATATTTGAGATTTCTTTATATTCAAAATATAAATACTGTTATTCACATCTAATGTGGATTATCTCAATATCATCTTTATAAATTAAAACACTTTAGTGTTCTAGAATATAAAGGTATACCCGCAACGGGTTAAACCCTGATATAGAGATAACGTTTCTAGTCAAACTAGTTACATTCTAACAGTTTCCTAATTTAAGTACACACCTGAAGGGTAGTTCCTAAACTTAGGTTTCTACGGTTAAAACAGCGACTGTCGTCCCGTTTCCTAATCGCAGATTAATCTCATCTGAAGTCAGTATCCTGCTCATAGCAGATTTTGCACATCAGTACATATTTATGTACCACATCCAGTATCTAAAATCCAATTTTAATACTAGTAGTGAACATATTTATGACAAACATGTTTGAAGCCAGAGCCTTGCACCGTCTTCACTTCCTTTGTGTCTGCCTTGTCCATACAGCAGTCACGCTTCCAGTGACCCCGTTTGCCACAGTTTAGGCAGACATCTTGGGATATGTCTTTTGTATTCCCAGAAGATTATAATGACTTTGCCTTTGCCCTTTTCCACACCCCAGAAGCCTTTGGCCAAGCCTTGGCCAACTGAGATGTCGAAGTAAGATGTGCCTTGCGCTTCTTGCCTTATTGCAAACTTTGGTTTTGTCTCCTTGAGAATAACCATTAACTCTCCAAGAGTTTACTATTGCAATTTAGTACTTCTAAGATCTAAGGATAGATCTATGAAGATCCTTCAATTTCAATATCATACTATAAGGATCTAATCCTTAGTTCTAAATAAGAAATTAAGGAGTCTATTTGGCAAGCATAACGGATTAAGCACTAAAGTTATCATTACATGAATATTCCAAATATCATGTTCTACTATTTGCTTAACTTCGGGCTTAGGCTCAAGAGGTTGTTCTATCAAATAGAATAACTTCTTAGTTTCCAGGACTATCCTGAAGTTTTATTCCCAATATGAAAATTAAAGTCGTTTAAAAAACATTTTCACCCAGGATTATGTTTTAAACACTAATCTTTCAATTATCTTGATTCTAATAGTCCAACTATTTAATCAACGATTTTAGGTACTATTTATTATAATGATTACTATAGTCTAACTATATAATCAACTATAATTTAATAAGTTTAAATTCAATTATATTGATTACTATAATCCAATTATAAAATCAACTATTAATTGAAATAGTTAATTCAAATATATTGATTACTATAATCCAATTATATAATCAACTATAAATGAAATAGTTTGAATATAGTCCAACTATTTAATTAAAACAACGATTAAATATTAGTCCAACTAATAAATAATTTATTTGACGAAATATTTGTAATGAGCCCGTATGGCAAGTAACTAAACGAATATTGCAAATTTAATACTTGCCTCCCACTATTTTTCGGCGAGCCTCTAACCCTCTGTGGAGTACTCGGGAAACCTTTTTTCCTAGTGGGCTAGGATCCCGTTAAATAACACACAATCTTGACTTTGGCCAACAAATTGTATGATAATTAACTAGGTAGATCTCTAAGATCAATTGGATCACATCCAATTCCTAGATCCAGTAGGTGGACATCCAAGTCTGAAACATATATCTTATATATGCCAATATATCCAATATATTGCCTAACATTTTTTCCTCTGAATCAACTAAGCCTTGGCTTTGGCACAACAAACTTAGTGATCCCAGTTAAGCGGAACCCATTGACCTTGGAAAGCTTCGTAATCAATGTCGATGGACAAGAAGTGATCTTGACTTTGGCCACAAATCACAACATGGACAAGACACCAATATGGAACAAAGCCTTCATGATTCAAAACATCCTCGACGGACAAAGGTCTTGACTTTGGCCACAAACCAATGCCAGTCTTGGATCTTGAGTAAGAATCACTCAATGGATGGAAAAAAGCTTAATATGATGTTGAGGGTTTTTCGCGTGCAATTGGCAACCAATTAATTATCTTTGTTAAGGTCTCATCATCATACACCCTTAAACATGCATTCTAAACACATAATAAGGCGCATATAAATAAATATAATAATGATATGCGGATGGATACTTAACACATTGTTCCTAGAACAAATCTCTCCATTTCCTCTCTCCCGCTAGCACAAGTATTATTTCTACCCCATTACATAACACTTCTAAAGAAACCTCATTTACATTGAGGGGAATAGGTGAGAAGAGAAATAAAAAGAGTAAGGAGGTAATAGGCTGGACACGCAGGTCCAATTAATAAATTCTAAATTTATTACAACAATTTCCAAAATTGCCCCACCCATCTAATATCCATCCGATATACATTATTCATACATCGCAACCATGTATTCACACAAGCATGTTATCAATCAATCTAATCCAATTAATTAATCTGAATATTAATGACCATCCAATGTTTAAACAACGATTTGATTTTGCGCGAGTCCGACTCGTTTTACGAATAAGTACTCAAAGTACGAATTCTTGAATTAAATTAAACTACAACATTAAATCCAATTTAATTTGCATTTAATATTAATTCATTTATTTAATTCCAAATTAAATATTACACTTTATTAACGAACCTTTACGACTTAGATTCTAAATCTAATCGTTACGGGTCTCAAAGCCCGATTAACATCCAATGTCAATTTAATTTAAAGTCCAATGGGCTTTCAATTAATTTCTAAGGCATGGACTTTTGGTCAATATGGGTCAAACCCAAATACCAAAGACCATTTAAGGAATCACCTTTATTTGCCAAGAAACCAATTTAGGCCCATTAGGCCCAATTATTATTAAAGGTCCATTAAGTCATAATTGGACTTTTGGAGATGGTTTTGGGCCCAATTGGATCCAACCGATTTAGCCTAAACCAATCTTGGTACAACCAAGCCCATTAAGCCCAATTACAACTTTTCAAGCCCAATTTCCAAAATAGGCTCAATTAATTAAATTACCAAATTCCAAATTTCATAACTTAATTAACCTAAGTGTATAGCCATAATTAATTACCCAAATTAACATTTCCAAAACAAAAATTTGTACAATTAATTATGCTCATTAACATCAAAACATGTCCAACACTTTTTAATAAAAAATCAATCATTTTCCATGCTTCAATGTCACGACAATGGTAGGGTTTTTTGTCCAATTCAAAATTCAATCCAATTGAATCCTAAATCAACAATTCCCAATTATTTCAAGTCATCCAATGATCAAAGAAACAAAAAATACCATGACATCTAGGGTTCATAAAGTTTCGGCCAAGCCTACTTTTTGGGCAAAAAATGATCCAATCAAATTTTCATGAAATTGATCAAATCCAACTTCAATTAAACATCATTCAAGCATACTAAATCAAAGAATTTTATCAAATCATGCTCAAATTCAATTTACCCAATTTAAACCTTAAGTTCAAGTTTCATGCTCAACTGGCTCAAGATACCATTGTTGGGATTCTCTAAGGTCCCAAGGATCAATTCAAGCAATGAAACAACATGTGAATACTCGTACAAGTATGGCGGAATCATACTTACAACGATCGGTTGAGGCGATGCGAGGAATGACAAAATTCTTCAAGCTTTGAGTCCATATTGTTCTCGGCATTTACTGGTTTTTGTGCTCCAAAAATCGGCAATGGATCTCCATCAAGCTCCAAGCTTGTGATGTGTATTCCAAGCTCAGGGGTGCGGTTCCCTATCACCTTCGTAAGACTCCTAAAGCGTGCTAGCACTCCGTAAATTTTGCCGCAAAATTTCCTTTAGCTTCTATTTGGCTCACGACAATGACAGTGAAGTAAGAAGCAAAACAGCCCCTTGGGCGTGAGAGATGAGAGAAGAGTGGAGAGAATGTGTTTTTGGTTGTTGGAGATTTGTGTATCTAATACACAAAAATGAATTTTAAAATTCATTTACCAAATATTTGCTTTCCAAAATTCAAAACATTAAAGCCACAACCACCTCCATCAACTATTCACATCAAAAGTGACTAGACATCACTTCACTCAAAGTGATGTGACTTCTATCACTTGATTGACTAGTGATTTGACGCTTGATGTGATTTGTGGGCCGCACTTAAATTTGCAATGTGAGTGCGCCCGCAAACACTCCAAGGCTCGGGTTCGCTAATTCCAAATTAACGAATTTTCCATTGCGACATAATTAAATAATTATGCCAAGCAAAATCACTATTCACATCGCTAACGAATTAATTCTAAATTAACTCGTTCGCCCGAATTAAAATCTAATTTCAATTCCGCATCGAAATCCAATTTCGTATAATATATCGAATATATTATATTATTGATTAATTCCAAATTAATCGTTATCTCTCTTTTATTAATATTTTATCCCAGATAAAATATCTCCGCAATTAATCCTAGATTAATTTTCTCTCTCAACTAATTAATCTCAGATTAATAAAGTGCGAGTCATACGTCATCGGTGAATCTTCGGGAAGCGACCCATGAGATCCCCGGATATGTTGGCAGTAAATCCGGTCGTCGGACTATCCGAACACGTAAGTACCTAGTACTACATTTTTACCGATTTAAAAGACAAGGTTGGCTTCTAGCAAAGCGCCATGCCTACCCAATTTTCTAGAAATATCATTACAGGAATAAGTGATCTGTATCCGGCGTAGTATACGTAGTATTGCGTATTTCGATCCAGTATCGGATGTCACATGCAAGGCCTGAGGCTGGAAATGTGTCTGCCCCGTACGAAGTACATATCGGATCTCTGGTAACTAGTCTCTATAATCGGATAAACATGGCCTAGTCATAATATCCCGATAGCTGAAGCATATTAGAGAACGAGTTCCGTATCCTACGTGATCATCATCTCCACTATGACTGGAGTGATACTTCCATCTCGACATCACACCCAATACACTACGATTCTCAATATACTCAGAAGAGGCGTACACAGAACCTGTTAAAGCCCTGGACAACTAAAACCAAAGTATATTGGTTGTCGCAAGTATTAGCGTTGCAAGACTCAGGTTAAGACCAAATACACCTACCCTGATTCGGACTTCCATAGACACATAGTCTACTACCAATGGAATTCCGATGGGTCTATCCAGAGCGAAGCTGTTTCCGTACCATCGGTAAACACAACCTCATATTACACTCGCATGAGTATCCTATACCCAAATATATGAGAACTATACAGTTATGCTCCCACAACGGGCACAAGTGCAATACTAGTCTATTCCGCATTATCGATGTCCAGTCTCGATAATACTACGACTAGGGATATTTAATGATTAAACCTTTATGGATTGATACTGTCTCATATCTTATCAATCCGGAACTAATCATATGGACCTTCTATCATTTATACATCTTGGTAATCTAATTACAAATGATAAAAGAGCAATTTCCTTTGTCACATAGTTAATTTATACAACAACACCATGATCTGTACAAATAGTGATGATATGGGTCATAACTGTCCAACAACACGAACCACAGAAATACACCCACATGAGTAAACCCACCTCTCGTATTCCTATTATACCAAAAATCCCCCCAAAACCCATTGCACAAACACATGCATTCAAACATGCAACTACCAACATTATTAAAATCAGAAACATGTGTCAAGAGAGAAGAAGTCAGGAAAAAGCTTATTGGTTCAAACGGATGGAGATGATGAGAAGTTGGAAAGGAAGTTGAAGCCTCGAGGTCACATAGAGCATATGAGCTTTATTGCAGTTTATTTAGAGAAGACGAAGTGTTAAAAGAGTGAAATAGAGTACAATGGCATTTAAATAGGGAGCTCGGTTTGATTCTGACCGTTCGATTGAAGATGAGGGGCAGGATTAGTGACACGTGTGATGAGTATCTCATCCAGTTGGATTCAGATGAAAGGACGAGATTAGAACGATGACTTAGTTGGGATCCAATTGTACTCGATTTTGGTACGGAAACCATGGATGCACGACGAGTGGCATCTCGAGGAGACGAAGCAAATGAAGTCCTAGAATGATGTGACAGGCATTTAAAGAAGGCAATGATGGCAACACAACTTCCTAAGGACGTTTTAAGAGCCCTAGAGATGCATTTAATGAAACAATCGTCACCAAGACGGAGTCTTTTGAGCATATGAATGCTCTCCAGACCCGAGGATGGTGCAGTTTGATTGGTAGAAAGACCCAGACCCAAGAACTATGGGAAATCCACACCACCATTGTAGTTCCCGACATCAACTCACCTACTCGTTGATACCGAGAACTAGGGGACACCTGTTGATGGTTATTTTCGGACACGAGAAGATTCGAAATATGAAGAAAGATATTAAGAGGATTTCACTCACTAGAATGGGGCCCCAAAATCTTTACAAAGATGAGGGCCCAGGCCTAGAGGTGTCTGACCCGACCAATCGATCAAATTCGGTTACATTTGAAGATCGATCCGAGGATGCTGGTTTTGGTTTTGTAACACTGAGAAGGGGACTCGGGGAGAACCAGCCGAGGCACAGTCACATACACCCGAGAATATAGGTCGGAATTACAACATTATGCTCTTATACTGATGATGTAAGCCCTAAACGAAAGTTTGGGCATCCCAAAGGCTGATGAGATGGGAATAGGCCAACATGTGATGGGACGATGTAGAGCTTCAGGCTTATCCACTGACACATGCAACCACATAGGAGTGGTTGGAATTCAGGCTGGCACATGGGCAAAGCGTGTAGCAGTTACCGAAAAATGGTGAGTTAATGAGGTTCAAAGGGCAGAGAGTAGATGTGTCAGGCGGTGAAGCTACGATTTG
The DNA here is from genome assembly GCA_019454045.1 of Zanthoxylum bungeanum. NCBI lineage: Eukaryota > Viridiplantae > Streptophyta > Magnoliopsida > Sapindales > Rutaceae > Zanthoxylum > Zanthoxylum bungeanum. The sequence goes on from SKCR01035496.1 coordinate 345,111, forward strand.
CAGGGTGGTTGGGAAAGAGAGCCTATGCAATAATAACTTGGTAATGTGGTTGATGTCACGAGTTGGCAAAATATTGAGTTTGGGCGCACTATATAAAGGGATTGAGAACTCATTGTAAGAGGTTGGTTAATTTGATTCTGAGCATTCTTATAACTTGTAAAAGAGAGAAAAAAGCTTAAACGAGAGAGAAAAAGCAGGTTAGTCTGACCCGAGCTCATAATAAAATATTTTACTTCTTTTGTATCTGTAGACGTAAGTTGGATTCATTCCGCCGAACCAAGTTAAATCCTCTGTTCTTATCCGTGTGTTTTCTTATTTGTCTGCCAAGTTTGCTTTGGTTCCCAACAAATCAAACAAATTCACTACCTGGGGGAGGTTTTATTCGAGGAATCGATTTTCCCAAATCACCCATGAAATGAAAAACAACCGTAAACAATATATATAACAACAAAAGACTAAAATTTATCAATTATCATCATATGATATAATGCAAAATAATTTGATTTCATTTTTCTTAAAAATTAACATCATCGTGAAGAAGGAAACGGGAAATAAAATGACCATATTAGAAATACAAAAAGACAAGCCAAAGCAAGAACATAGGGATGAATGAGAAGCAAGCAAGCAACATGAATACAAGATTTCTTAATTAAATCAAAGGCCGGCCTAGCTCAACAGCTCATTCTTAGGAGGACTTCGTCAATCCCACCACTTTCATTTGTCCCTTTTGCTTCCATTAAGTATTTGACCCATTGAGCTCATCATCATCATCATCATCATCTTGCTCCTATTCTATTCGACATGGCTAAAGAAGTTGCAAATTCGCTTTTGACGCTAATGTTGTTAGCATGCTTTGTTGCGGCAACATGTGATGCAACAGATGCTGAAACACTTCTCAAGTTCAAGAACTCCTTAACATCAAATGATTCTGCACTTGACGACTGGGGGAAAGACTCCCCCACTCCATGCATCAACGCCACTCAAAAGTGGAACGGTGTCCGTTGCTCCGGCGGCGGCATTGTTATTGGACTCAGATTGGAGAACATGAGTCTCATGGGCATGATTGATATTGACACTCTTTCCCACCTCAAAGATCTACGTTCTTTGAGTTTCATGAATAACAGCTTTGATGGTCCAATGCCTGATTTCAAGAAACTTACTTTGAGGGTTTTGTATTTGTCACTTAACAAATTCAATGGTGAAATTCCTGCGGATGCATTTGCTGGCATGAACCAATTGAAGAAAGTCCATCTTGCAAGAAACCAGTTCACTGGTAAAATTCCAAAATCACTCTCTGAACTGCAAAAACTATTAGAGTTGAATCTTGAGGGCAACTTTTTTGAAGGCAAGATTCCGGATTTTCCAAAGGCGCAGCTCAAGATGCTTAATGTTTCTTATAATCAATTAGTGGGTCGGATTCCGAATAGATTAAGTGATTTCGATGCAAGTTCATTTCAAGGTAAGCATTTTAGAATACTAATATTTATTTTTCATTCATGTTAATTAATTATCACTTGCAGCAAGGTTCTTTTGCTATCTTGTTATCAAATTTAGTAAACATTTACAAGTGATCCGCACGTTGCTAATCAAACATCCATCCCAGGGTCAACTAAATGATTATCAAATTAAGGGTCTTTTATGTCTGACTAGGCTAAGTAGGTATAGTTCTTATTGTATAGACTGTTTCAAATACTTTCTTTCGAAAAGATTAACTTGTAATTTGTTTGTGGATCAAAATAGGTAACAAAGGTTTGTGTGGAAAGCCTCTTGAGCCATGCAAATCATCCAAGAAGAAAATCATCTTAATAATTTGCATAATAGCTGGAGCTACAATTGCATTAGCTGCTATTGTTGCATTTTCTTGTATTCGTGGCAACGGATCAAAGACATCAGAGTTGATCATCAACAAAAACCAAGAGACGAAAGCTCTTAAGAAATATGGAGCTAATAATGATATGGAACAAAAGGAAATCCAATCATCTGATCACTACTACTTAAGCAATCTTCAAAAGGGTGATAGTGGCAAGCTTCATTTTGTTAACAATGATAGGGAAAGATTTGAGTTGAATGATCTACTTAGAGCCTCTGCTGAAGTATTGGGCAGCGGCAGCTTTGGTTCATCTTACAAGGCTATTCTTTTGAGTGGTCCTGCCATGGTTGTTAAGAGGTTTAGGCAAATGAGTAATGTGGGCGGAGATGATTTTCATGAACACATGAGAAGGCTTGGAAGCTTGTCACATCCTAATTTGCTTCCCCTTATTGCATTCTACTATAGAAAAGAAGAGAAGCTTCTTGTTTCTGACTATGTTCCAAAAGGCAGCTTGGCTAATCTTCTCCATGGTAACATACATGTATTATGTTCTTAACGTTCATTCAAATAATTAACAATTTAGTATCTTTGTAACATTAATTGGTGTGGTTTCGATTTCTGGCAGCTAGACGAGCTCCTGAGCAGCCTGGAATTGACTGGCCAATACGCTTGAAGATCATCAAAGGAGTAGCTAATGGGTTGGCATATCTCTACAAAGAATTCCCTGGCGTAACATTACCACATGGTCACTTAAAATCATCCAATGTGCTTCTTGATAATACTAATGAGCCTATTTTGACAGATTATGCACTAGTGCCAGTAGTGAACAAAGAGCATGCTCAATTACATATGGTTGCCTATAAGTCTCCTGAATTCAACCAATCTGACAGAGTAACAAGAAAGACTGACGTATGGAGTCTTGGAATACTAATACTGGAATTGTTGACGGGTAAGTTCCCAGCAAATTACCTAAAACAAGGGAAAGGTGCGAATGAGGATTTGGCCACATGGGTGAATTCAGTTGTGAGAGAAGAATGGACAGGGGAAGTGTTTGATAAGGATATGAAAGGGGCAAAGAGTGAAGGAGAGATGCTGAAGCTGTTGAAGATAGGAATGTGTTGCTGTGAATGGAATGCAGAGAGAAGGTGGGATTTGAGAGAGGCTGTGGAGAAGATAATGGAGTTGAAGGAAAGAGATAATGATAATGAAGATTACTCTTCAAACGCTAGTGAGGATTATGTCTACTCTTCTAGAGCAATGACTGATGAAGACTTCTCTTTCTCAGTAACTGGCTGAACAACTTTATTCTTTCTTTGGCTTTTCGCAAATGTTTCATTTAATTTTATTAAACTTGTTGTAATAGCAGCAAATTGTTAGTGTTTATTTGCTTTCCCATTTCCTCTCCAAATATGTGAGGAAACCGATTCTATTACTACATGAATAGAATTTACAAGTGTTTACAAACTTTACAAAAAAACCTCACTCTCACTACACTCTTTAAGCTTTCTTTCCTTGAAGCTTAATGTTTGGCATGGTTTGAGCTCTCAAATGAGCTCTCTATTTATAGCCAAAGCAATGACTATAATGTCTACAAATTTTAATATAGTAGTTAGTGGTTACACCAAAACCTTGACAATGGTGGATGTGGTGGCATTAATGGAGAGGGTAGCTAATGGAGAAGATAGCTGGATTCTTTCAATTCCCCCCCCCCCCCCAGCTGTATTCGAAATGATTGTCATCTGACAAATATCCCAGCTATGTCTCTGCATAACTCTAGCTTGTCTCGTGTAACCACATTTGTTAACATGTCGGCTGGATTCTCATCTGTATGGATCTTCACTAGTCTCAGCAGTTGTTGATCCATCACTTCGCGTATCCAATAATAGCGAATATCGATGTGCTTTGTCCGGGAATGATGCATTGAGTTCTTGCTCAAGTTCAGAGCATTCTGACTATCACAATATATCTTGTATAGTATCTGCTTGATCCATAATTCTTGGAGAAAACGCTTTAATCACAATATTTCCTTTCCTACTTCTGCTACTGCAATATACTCGGCTTCTATCGTGGATAATCCAATACACCTCTGGAATCTTGACTGCCATGACACAGCTCCCCCTGCAAAAGTGTAGAGAAAACATGTTGTAGATTTTCTACCATCAAGATCTTCTGCCATATCGGAATATGTATAGCCTTCCAAGATTGTATCAGCTTCCTCGTAGCATAGTATTGTGATATTTTATATCGTACCGCAAGTGTACGGTGTCAAGTTTTATTATAAATGAGTTTAGAGTGTCGAACTCACATGGATTGCGTTAACTCGCACTAAGTACTACAATTGATAATAATAACTTTATTTAGAAAACAAATAATAAAGATTTTAATAAATAAATATAAAAAAATTATATAGGAGGAACTAACACGATAAAGATTCTAGATCATGATTTCACCTAGCTGTTGCCTATGTATTTGTCATGCCAATTAATCATTGTTCAGTTATATTGTTTATAAGTCAAGACTCCTAAAATATCCACTCCCTCTCTCGAGTGCCGAGTGAAAATATCATCAACAACAGACTTCGATATCTATATAAAAATCTAGTAGTTAACAACTCATTACGCTTTGTGATTCTATGTTAACGACTTCAAAGGAACTACAGATTCTCTCGAACTCTATAAAATCCTAGGTCATATTCTCTAGATCCATTCAAAATCCCCTCTCTCGAGTGATAGATTTCAAACATATATCATCATATTTGTGGCCAGCAAACACAAAACATTAAACTCAAAAGAATATAAATAAATCAATAAGACTTCATAATAAAATTAGCAAACAATACAGGGTTCAAGCATCAGTTACATCATTCTCCATAATTAAGGAGTTTAGTTCATGACAAAAGATAAAAACAATGATAATAAATTCATGAATCTAATGGAAATCATTAGAGTTCTAAGAAAGAAACAATAAGATAAAACCTGAATTGAATCTATTCCTCTTCGGACGTCACCTCATTTGTCTCCTCTTGTTGCTCTTCAATCCTCCTCCTTGGATCTCTCTAAAATATGTGTTTTTGTGTTTTGTGATGTATATTAACCTCATCTTTTAAGTTTAGATGAACTAATGTATTTATAGTAAGGCCTTGGAGTCATTATGTATCTTTAAAACCCTAACTTTGTGTTTCTCGAACGCGTGGCCCGCATGTCTCTCCCGCAGCGCCGCGACGCATAGGCTTGGGCGTCGCGGCGCCAAATCCTCGGGCATTTGTATTGATCTCGTGAAGCTTGAAGGTGCCGCGACGTCTGGGCTTAGCACTGCGGCGCCCATCTCTCGGCCTTTTGGCTGGGATGGCATCTGCTCGCAGGTGCCGCAGCGCTAAGACTATGGGCGCCGCGGCGCCAGTGCAATTTTTCACTGGTGCTGCGTCTCCTGGTTCCTGTTGCTCCCATACGTATCCAATGCATCCGTATGGTCCCAAAACACGTGCAAATATCCCAAGATCAATGTATTAATACTCCTACAAATAAAACATAAAAGAAACTAAAAAAACACATTAAATGACTCGAAACATAACAAAATAGTAAGCTAAGGATGCCGGATTAAGTGGGTATAAACCACACTTATCAAACACCCCCAAACTTAATATTTTGCTAGTCCCGAGCAAAAGACTAAATAAAAACTAATTCAAATAAACAAATAAAAATAACTAAATTAACTAAGCCACTTTCGTAGGGATCATGATTGCATTTAGCGTATGCAACAAGCCTTTAAACCCCTATGCGACCCTAGTGGACTAGTCATAGTCTCGTGAGGGTTTACAGTGACGACACCCATAAAGTCATTCACACACAATCATGCAGAAATAGAAAAATAATTAAAACATAGTCCCGATCATTGTACATAAAATTATCCTCAAAGAAAGCGTATAGATGAAATTAGAGAACCTTCAAAGTACGCAATGCGACTCGAATCCAAATTCTTGAGTAAATCATCTAAGCTAGACTCACAATGTGTGTATGTGTAAAAGTTCAGTCACAGCTTGATCCTAAGTAAGCCAACTTAATGATTTCGTTTAAAAATTGGGATCGATGGGTCAAACTAACTTAGATATCTCAAGTATGCTTTGTAATTGCTTTATTTTGTGCTCAATATGGTATGATTTTTCTTTTCTTTTTCTTGTCTCTTTTTGCACTTTTTTGAACTTTTTCTTTTCTTTTTTTTCCAACTCACCTACCCTTTAAGGTAGCATTTCTCCTCATGGTGGTCCTAATACTCGCCCATGGGTAGCTTAACGCTTATCGGTTATAGGTGGTTTATTTTCTTTCTTTAGAGACTTTTTTTCTTTTATTTCTATCCATACCATACATCATAACACTAGCAAATCAAGATAGATATCTAAGCAAAGGGTCATTCATCGACATTCAATTTCTTCAACTAGTCACCTTGTCAACTACTTAAGTTTTCACTGCTAAAAACCTATAATTGAGTGCTTACGAGTCAAACATAGATCAACTACTCAAGGCATCAGATAAAAGTAAATCGGGCACTTATCGTTTCTACAATTTCACTCATAAACAAACAAAATTCATCATAGGATTTATGCTTTACTATCTAGGACTAAAAACAAACAATTTTTTTTTCATAAATAAATAAATAACAAGTAAACAACATGCACACACCCTCAAACTTAAAACTTGCATTGTCCTCAATGAAAGATAAATATAAAGAACAAGAGTGAGGAACAACACTACCATGCATGGAGTTGATCAGGCTCCTGCTGGTTAGAATTTGGTTGCGCGGGCATTGTGTGTCTCGTGCTACCTGCATAAAATAAAAATTAAAAATAAAGAAAAATAATAATAAATTAAATGCAAGGGTTGCCTCCCCGCTAGCGCTAAGTTTAACGTCTTCAGCCAGACGCAACCACCTAAATGGTGGTCATGGTAGCTTCTTCTTTTGTATCCACTAGCTACTTTAACATGAAAAAGATAGCTTGGAAACTTTGGCAGTTTATCCAAATACCCCTTACTGCTGCTTGGTCATTGAGGAAGTAATCTGCCCAATCTGTGTTTCTAAGGACTTCATTGTTGCCCCGATATTTTCCATGTGTGTCTCAATATTGTCTAGCCTTGACTCATTCTTCTCAAACCTCGCTAAAGTATTAGCAATAAATATGCTCATGAAATCTTCTAAGGAATATTTCTGCTCAGCTCTTTGATAGTCAAAGCCCAATGAAAGTTGCAAGGCATTCTCTGTATTAGCATATGACAAGTTTGGATGATATCGATTAGGCACAGGATTTCCTCTATAGTTGTTGAAGTTCCGATTGTTCACATATTGGACTTGCTCAAAGTTTGGTTCTCCTTCCAATAACCGCATATTTGTAGCTACCGCTGATTCAATAGATGGTACTCGTGGATTTTTTAGGGCTGTTACTTGAGTAGATAAGGTAGAAATCTGAGCTGTAAGTGCCACCAGAGGGTTTACTTCATATATTCCAGCCACTTTGGTCACCGTAGCGCGTTCAATTGGCCATTGAAAAAAGTTAATGTCCATTTCTTCTAATAGACTGTAGGCATCCTCAGCTGATTTCCTAAATAGAGCTCCCCCAGCTGCTGCATCAACCACAGTCTTATTCGAACCATTCAGTCCATTATAGAACAACTGAATATGGACCCAATCTGCATAATCATGTTGTGGGCATCCTAACAGTAGATCCTTGAAGCGCTCTCATGCTTCATAAAGAGTCTCAGTCTCTAGCTGCTTAAATATACTGATTTCTGCCCTCAGTTGATCTGATTTAGCTGGTGGAAAGAACCTCTCAAGAAATTTCGTGGCCATATCCTGCCATGTCATGATACTCCCTGTCTGTATTGATTGAAGCCAATCCCACGCTTTATCCCGTAAAGAGAATGAGAATAAGCGTAGCCTGATAGCCTCTTTACTCACGCCATTCATCTTTATAGTATTTACGATCTCCAAGAACATCCTTAAGTGCAAGTTGAGATCTTCTACAACTGAACCCCCAAACTGATTCATTTGTACCATGTTGATCAATGTAGGTTTTAACTCAAAATTATTGGCGTTGATTGGTTGATGGGCAATCCCAGAATAGGTATCATCAATGACAGGCTTGAAGTGATCTCTGATTGCCACCTGGCGTGAGTTGATCTCTCTATTTTTAGCTGCCATTGCTTCTTATTCAATTTCTTTTCTTTCCTTAGTCTCATCACTGTTCTTTCTATTTCAGGGTCAAACAGAAGCGAGTCGAGACTTGTGGATTTTCGCATTCACTGAAGCACCAAAGGAAAAAGAAAGAATCAATAAACAAAATAGAAACAAAAATAAAATAAATATAAACTAAAAATAAGAGATAAAAATCTAAATTAAATCTAAGATTACTTGGTAGTAGTATTAAAGTGAATTAAACAAACAATCCCCGGCAACGGCGCCAAAAACTTGTTGTGATATTTTATATCGTACCGCAAGTGTACGGTGTCAAGTTTTAGTATAAATGAGTTTAGAGTGTCGAACCCACATGGATTGCGTTAACTCGCACTAAATACTACAATTGATAATCCTAACTTTATTTAGAAAACAAATAATAAAGATTTTAATAAATAAATAAAAAAAAATTATATAGGAGGAACTAATACGATAGAGATTCTAGATCATGATTTCACCTAGCTGTTGCCTATGTATTTGTCATGTCAATTAATCTTTGTTCAGTTATATTGTTTATAAGTCAAGACTCCTAAAATATCCACTCCCTCTCTCGAGTGACGAGTGAAAATATCATCAACTACAGACTTCGATATCTCTATAAAAATCTAGTAGTTAACAACTCATTACGCTTTGTGATTCTATGTTAACAACTTCAAAGGAACTACAGATTCTCTCGAACTCTATAAAATCCTAGGTCATATTCTCTAGATCCATTCAAAATCCCCTCTCTCAAGTGATAGATTTCAAACATATATCATCATATTTGTGGCCAGCAAACACAAAGCATTAAACTCAAAAGAATATAAATAAATCAATAAAACTTCATAACAAAATTAGCAAACAATACAGGGTTCAAGCATCAGTTACATCATTCTCCAGAATTAAGGATTTTAGTTCATGACAAAAGATAAAAACAATGATAATAATGTCATGAATCTAATGGAAATCATTAGAGTTTTAAGAAATAAAAAAGAAGATAAAACCCAAATTGAATCTATTCCTCTTCGGACGTCACCGCCTTTGTCTCATATTGTTGCTCTTCAATCCTCCTCCTTGGATCTCTCTAAAATATGTGTTTTTGTGTTTTGTGTTGTGTATTAGCCTCCCCTTTTAAGTTTGGATGAACTAATGTATTTATAGTAAATCCTTGGAGTCATTGGGTATCTTAAAAACCCTAATTTTGTGTTTCTGGAACGCGTAGCCCGCATGTCTCTCCGCAGCACCGCGGCGCCAAATCCTCGGGCATTTGTATTGATCTCATAAAGCTTGAAGGCACCGTGGTGCTTGGGCTTGGCGCTACGGTGCCCATCTCTCGGCCTTTTGGCTGGGACGCTATCTGCTCGCAGGTGCCGCGACGCTAAGACTATGGGCGCCGCGGCGCCAGTGCAATTTTTCACTGGTGCTGTGTCTCCTGGTTCTCGTTGCTCCCATGCGTGTCCAATGCATCCGTATGGTCCCAAACATGTGCAAATGTCCCAAGATCCATGTATTAATGCTCCTACAAATAAAACATAAAGGAAACTAAAAAAATACATTAAATGACTCGAAACGTAACAAAATAGTAAGCTAAGGATGCCGAATTAAGTGGGTATAAACCACACTTATCACGTAGACATAACTTTGCTGTGCCTTTGAGGTACTTGAGAATCCATTTGACTGCCTCCCAGTGTTATTTTCCTGGGTTAGAGAGAAAATGGCTCACTACACCCGTTGCGTAAGTAATATCTGGTCTGGTACACACCATAGCATACATTAGGCTTCCAACTGCTGAAGAATATGGTATTGATTACATATCCTTTATCTCTTTCTTGGATGAGAGACATTAACTCTTGCTCAGTTTGAAATGGTGCGCTAGCGAAATGCAGACAGGTTTGGCTTTCTGTATATCGAATATTCTGATTATTCGTTCAATATAACTCTCTTGTGAAAGCCACAACCTTTTGTTCTGTTTATCACGAGCTATTTCCATTCCAAAATCTGTTGAGCTGGTCCAAATTCTTTCATATCGAAAGACTTAGAGAGTGTAGACGTTTATTTACGGTCGAGGTCCACAATTGAGAATTTGTTGTTTGAGGGCACCAGGGATCCTGCAAAACAAGAAGGTAGAGTGAGCATGGAGCACTGACCACCGGTGTGGTGGATGCCGAAGGCACTCCGACGCTCAAGTCAGTAGTGGAAATAAGCTGTAAAGGCCGTAGTAGGAGGAGCAAGGTCAGATATTACCTTGATCCCCGTGAGCTGCCGTAAGGGCGGTAAGTAGGGGGTTCAGAGAGTTCCGGAGAGAATATTGTTAAGCTGTGAGTAGTGTAACTTGTCTATCTTTCTCGTAGACTTTCTTTTCTTATATACACACTCTCGGGAAACATGTATTTGTTGCCTTCAATTGCTCGTCTGTTGGATGTTGGAAACGATCGAGTTATGAGAGGTATTCATGAGCTTGGGCATTTCGTGGGCTGGCACATGGTAGGTTACAGTTTGAGTATGGTGTTTTGATGGGCAAAGGCTTGTGTAATATCCTTGGGCCGATATTTACTTCTAAATTTGGGCTTCCTGCGAGAACCTTTGGTCCTATGATTGCAGGGTATTGGGCATTTTTTGTGTAGGCTTGAGATTGCAACTTGGGCCTGGATCTTATCTTGGGTACCGTTAGGGGAATCTGGGGTGTGTTTAAGATTGGGCTCGAAGCGAAAAATCAAGATTGCCATTGGCTCAAATTTGACCCATACAATTTATCCCCTACTCTCTAAGTTAATGAGTCATTGGCTTGGAGAGTACTCGTTGGTCGTGTCATCTGAACTAAAATGGGAGAGTCTTCGTTGTTTGGACATGGACGCGATTGAACGTCTTCAATGTCGCCTGGTCAGTGTAGCTAAAGTCTTAACTCTGACACGATAGGAGTTAGAGGGGATGTCCCCAGTCATGTCCATATGACTAGGCTGAGGACCAATGGAGTCTTCAAGTCTGGACTGAGTGTAGTCTAATTCTTCTATTTGCCCAGTCATGTCCCAGTCGACAAATCCGAGTAATGTTCTTTGAAGAACCATAATCGAGTTGTCAGAGGACCAATAGAGCCTTCAAGTCGCCTGGCCGAGTTAGGGTTAGGACTTCAACTCTCCTGATGATGGCAGGGAGGTCATTCTAATAACTGGTGCAATATAGAGATCTAGTTAAGTTGCATATCATCTGGAACCAGATGAAGGTTCGGATTGATACTTGACTCAATTAATGAGCTTCTTGAGAAAGAAGCATGTCGACTCACTCATTTGGTACCGAACAGATACCAAATGGAATCTACATGTCATTTGGACCAGAAGAAAGTCCCTTACCTGAAATTGACTCTTTCATAAGCCAATTAGGGAGTGTTCCCGTCGACTGGACCTGATGAAGTCCAGGAAACCCTTCACTCGTTTGGTACCGAATAAGTACCAAATCGAGGCTACACGTCGCCTGGAACAGCAGAGGGTCCCTTAACTGAAATTGACTCATTCATGAGCCAATTGGGGAGTGTTCTGTTGACTCGACCTGATGAAATCCAGGAAAGCCTTCACTCGTTTGGTACCGAAAAGGTACCAGATCGAAGCTACATGTCGTATGGACCAGCAGCAAGTCCTTTAACTTAAATTGACTTCTTTATAAGCCAATTGGGGAGTGTTCTATCGACTGGACCTGATTTAGTACATGAAAGCCTTCACTGGTTTGGTACCAAATAGGTACCAGATCGAGGCTACATGTCGTCTGGACTAGCATCAGATCCCTTAACTGAAATTGACTCCTTCATGAGCCAATTGGGGAGTGTTCCGTCAACTGGACCTGATGAAGTCCAGGAAAGCCTTCACTCGTTTGGTATCGAATAGGTACCAAATCGAGTATACATGTCGGTTGGGCTAGATGATGTCCATTAACTGAACTTAACTCCATCATGAGCTAATTGGGGAGTGTTCCCGTCGACTGGACCCGATGAAGGCCAGGAATTCAATCACTCGTTTGGTACCGAATATGGATCGAATCAAGTCTACATGTCAGCTTGACTAGATGATATCCATTAACTGAAATTGACTCCATCATGAGCCAATTGGGGAGTGTTCCCGTTGACTGGACCTGATGAAGGCCAGGAATTCAATCACTCGTTTGGTATCGAATAGGGACCGAATCGAGTCTAAATGTCGGTTGGACTAGATGATGTCCATTAATTGAACTTGACTCCATCATGAGCCAATTGGAGAGTGTTTCCGTCAACTGGACCTGATGAAGGCCAGGAAATTATTCACCCATTTGGTACCGAATAGGGACCAAATCGAGTCTGCATGTCATCTGGACCAGATGAAGGTCCAGGTACTGTACTTGACTCGATCATGAGCCAATTGGGGAGTGTTCCCGTCGACTGGACCTGATGAAGGCCAGTAAATCATTCCCTTATTTGGTACCGAATAGGGACCAAATCGAGTCTACATGTCGTCTGGACCAAATGAAAGTCCAGGTACTGAACTTGACTCGATCATGAGCCAATTGGGTAATATCCCGTCGACTGGACCTGATGAATGCCAAAAGTTCACCATCCACTTAATAGGTTCTGAAGGTGAACCGAGCTGGGCCTTCACGCTGTCTGGAAGGAAGGTCGATTTTATATGTCGTTTGGAAAAGACACCTCTTGTGACAGCATTACGGAGGTTCTCAGTCGACAGAATTCTTATTGGGCTTTGAACGAGCCTCGTGTTCCTCGATTTCCTAAACCGCAATAAATGTGGCGTTTATCTTGAGGCCCCCTCCTTGGCGGGAAAATGAGGTGCCAAAACGTGGTTTGAGTATAAAGAGTAAGGAGGGGTTCATTCGCTTCATTTGTAAGATTCCTTCCCAACTCGTAAGGGTGGAGCTCTTTCTTCAAGTATCAAGGTATTATTCATATCCTTCTTCATGTTCTTCATTTCTTCAACTTGTTCTTGAGGTAGATTCAAGTTGTTCTTGGCTAGAATATGAGTTTTAATCTTAAAACGGTTTAGGGTTTTTCATGGTTTTGTTTGTGAGAATTTTGGGTTTGATCTTCTGTCATATTGGTTTTAGGTTGACTCATTATTTGTAGAGTGATTTGATATGTCGTCTGAGAGTTGCTCGAGCTCAAGTGATACGCTGATGGAAATGTATGTAGGCTCGCCTTTGTGGGTCGTCTCCCCTTTTAGTATGCATGGTAAGGACACATTAAGTGGGGGTGATGAAGATGTGCTGACGGTTGCGTCGATGGAGGCTCTGTTCGGTATCCCTAAAGATGTGCCACCTCTCCGAACAGTCCCAGCCGAGTCGGGTGAACCCAGCACCAGTGAGCCAACCAACTTGTTAACCAAAAATCCTCCTAGTAGACTAACCGAAAAAACCATGAGGGAGATAAAAATAAAGTATCGGTTTCCTGAATCGGTTCGAGTGAGATTAGCTTCTTCGAGGGAACGAATCGACTATAAGATCCCTGGGTGGATTGGGTTTTATAAACACCTATTTTCAGATGGATTTAGGTTCCCCATTCCAAACCTAGTGTGGGAGGTACTAAATCACTATGGGATAGCCCCCTCCCAACTAATGCCAAATACATTGAGGGTCTTGATGTCGGTTGAAGTGTTGACGTATGAGTTAGGAGTTAGATTTGGAGTAAAGGACCTTCTCTGCACGTACTACATGAAGGAACACATGGTTGAAAAAGGGAGATATCATCTGTTCATTCGGCACAAGAGTGAGCATTTAATTTCAGGGTTGACTACAAATGATAGAGGGAGTTGGAAAAAGGCCTATTTTTTTGTTAAGGGAAAGGGTGTATTTGGGTCGACTGGGCCTGGTCGAATACCTGAGTGTTGGGAAATAACGAGTGAGTGTTAGTCTCGTTTTCTTTTATTATTTGTAGACTCGATATATCTCTTATATCTTTCTCCTGTCTCTTTTGTAGGTTCGAATCGTAATCAGAGCTTTGACGTGACACCTGGGGTCGTAGTAAACACAAACTACCTATTGAGCATTATGGTGCCTGAGAGGAATTGGAGGGTAGTGTTGGAAGAGAGAAGATTAAGGTTAACTCCGCTGTGGAAGGAAGTTTTCTACCCGGAAGGTACCCCTCTGCCTCTGACCAAACATATATTGACAGTCATTCTCATTACCTGGTCGTGTCGGCTCCTTAGCGAGGGAAATTTCATTTACGGACTCTAACTCCCGAGGAAAATTTATGCGCAGTAGAAAGGATGAGCCAGTTCAGACTCCCTATAGTCAAAGAAATGCTCGAACGGAGGAAGAAGAAAAAGAATAAGGGAAATGAAATTGAAGTAGTCCCCGAACCTCAGCCTCCCAAGAAGGATGCGCCAACCATTCATCCAGTCGAAGCTGCTCACAAATCGTCGACTTGGTCGGATCATTCTTCAAGGAAAAGGAAGAAGTTGATGGACCTTGATGAAGATCCTAAAAATGTCGTGATCAAGATACCGAGAAGCACGACTATTATGTCGGATCCGTCAAGTTTGTCCGAGTTTTCCGAGGGATTACTACTAGAGGAGGATAATGTCGAATGCTGACTCTGGGACCGCTGGAGGCTGCAAAGAGAGCTGTCGCCTGAAACTACGAGGTAACGATTCTTTAATTAACAAGTTTCCCTGGTCGATTCATTAACATTCTACCTTGTTGTTGTAGACTTTGTAGTACGCCATTTTCCAATAGAAATATGTGGAGGCTAGCTTGAGGAAGTCGAGAGACCTAGAGAAATCGAATACGGCTCAGGGAAAGGAGTTGGCTGAGTCTAAATCTGCTTTGGAAGATTCCAAGAAAAGAGCGAGGGAAGCCGATAACGAAGTCAAGGCAACGAAAGCTAAACTGGAGAGGACGTCAACCGAATTGAAGGCTTTTAGGGAGAACGTTGATGAGTTGGAGGGCCAGAAGGCTAAGTTGCTGGATTGATTAGAGGGAGTGGCAATGGAAGTGATCATAAAAGATATGAGCATCTTAATGAAGGAATACTTGTCTGGAGAGCACAACTCATGGAATCCTAAGAAGTGGATTGCACTATGGGAAAGACTTGAGGCTGGGCTTTCATTATCGATTGAAGACATCGGGGTCGAAGGAGGGCAGTAGGTCAGTTCTAAGGAGGTGGTCGCTGAAAATACTGAATGAACTATTGTCGAGAGAACTGAAGAGGTTTCGATTACAGGTGATACTGCTGATAGGGTTATCGAGGCCGCCATGGAAGAGTCTGGACCGAAGCAGCCTATGGAGACTGACTTTTCTCCTCAGCCGGTAGATTTAGTCGAGCCTATCGAAAGGAAAGAAGATTGATGTATTTTTGTTGTTTCGATTTTTTTTTGTAATATTGGCTCAGTCTTTTTTGTAAAGACATTATTTCCCTTTGTATATAAATTCCAATTATCGTTTGGGATGTGGATATATTCTCTGTCATTTGAATGAATTCGAACTGTTAATATTTTATTCAATTGAGAATCTAAACTTAGCAGAATTACACAAAAACTAAAACAAAGATCGAACAATTGGGTCGCCAACTTGTGATAGGACTGCGAATTATCGAGTGATACCCAAACGTGATTATCTGTAGAACTTCTTGAGGTGAATGGCATTCCAACTGTTATGGATGAGTCGACCATCTTCTGTTTTTAGTTTGTAGGCTCCGCGACCTACAACTTTTGCGATAATGTATGGACCTTCCCAAGTAGGGGTAAGTTTTCCATCCTTAACTTCTTTAGTGTTTTGAAAGACTTTCGGTAGGACCCAATCTCTTTCCTTGAAAGTTCTGCTTCTCACATTTTTATTGAAGTATTTGGACATCCTCTGTCGGTAGGCTGCAAGTCGTATGGATGCATTCTCCCTAAGTTCATCAATGGTGTCGAGAGCGTTGGTCAAGAGTTGCCTATTTGTATTCTCATCAACCCACTGGTACCGTGGTGAAGGCACACTATAGTCGGTTGGAATGACCGCCTCAGCGCCAAAATTCAAGGAGAATGGAGTTTCACCGGTAGGTGATCTTACACTTGTTTGGTATGACCACAAGACTCCTGGGAGTTCATCTGCCCATGCCCCTTTTGCCTTCTCCAGTCTCTTCTTCAAAGTGTTCATTATGGTTTTGTTGGAGGACTCGGCTTGTGGGTACCGCGGGTTGGAGAAGCTTAGTTTGATTCCCTAATTTCTGCAAAAGTCTTGGAAGCGATGACTAACAAATTGGGATCCATTATCAGTAACGATCTCCTTGGGCAAACCGAAGCGACAAATGATGTTCTTCCAGAAAAAGCTATGCACTTCCTTATCCCTTATCCTCGCGAAGGCCTCAACTTTTATCCATTTGGAGTAGTAGTCCGTCAACGTAAGCATGTAGACTCGTTGTCCCGAAGCGATGGGCAATACCCCAATGATGTCCATACCCCACTTCATGAATGGCCAGAGGGATAAAGAATGACTAAGTTTTTCCGGCGGGAGAAGAGAGACTGGGGTGAACATTTGGCATTTTTCTCATTTACGAGCAAATTCAACAGCGTTGGCTCTCATCGTTGGCCAGTAATACCCGGCTGTGTGAGCTCGACATGCAAGACTTCTCCCTCCCGAGTGATTCCCACATTCCCCTTCGTGCAATTCAGCCAACACATTCTGCGCTTCCTCAGGAGTTAAGCATTTGAGGTAGGGTCCGAAAAGGGATATTCTCACGGGTCTTTCGAGCGGTCACCTTATCTGTCGGTAGTGTACCTTCCTCTAGGTACTTGATGAAAGGCAACTTCCACGAGTCGACTTGTTTGATAGAAGCGATGGCTCTATCTTCTACTTTAGCAATGGCCGGCCACTGGAGATATGCTATCGGTATGGCCCAAATGTTACCTTCTTGCAGAATGGACCTGAGGGTAGCTAGGGCATCCACATGAGTGTTCTCGGTTCTGGAAATTTATGAGATTGCAAATGACTCTAATGAGGATTGGATTTCTTTTACCTTTGACAAGTAGGCTGCCATTTGGTCTCCACGAGCTTGATAGGTCCCTTGGAGTTAGTTGACTACTAATTGAGAGTCTGATGTCGCCTCAACCTTCTTTGCTCTTAAGTAATGTTAACCCGGCTATCAAGGCTTCGTACTCGGCCTCATTGTTGGTAGTCTGGAAGCCGTATTTAATCGCTTGCTGAATGATGTCGCCTGAAGGAGAAGTGATCACTACTTCTAATCCGGAACCACATCTGCTGGATGATCCGTCTACTGCAAGTTTCCATACGTCCGTAGTCTGGACACAATGCACCTCTTCTTCCACATCAGCTTGGAGATTGGGGCTGAATTCCACCACGAAATCAGCGAGAGCTTGAGACTTGATAGCAATTCGCGGATGATAAGTGATATCGTACTCCCCGAGTTCAACAGCCCATTTGGTCAATCTGCCAGAGAGTTCGGGCTTGTGAAGAATGCTCCTCAACGGGTAGGTGGAGTACACGGAAACTGGATGGCCCTGAAAGTAGGGACGAAGCTTTCATGCCGCCACAACCAGGGCAAGAAAAAATTTCTCCATTTGAGTATATCGAGTCTCTGGGTCGAGTAGTGCTTTACTTACATAGTAGATTGGGTGTTGTTGCCCTCCTTCTTCCCTGACTAATATTGCGCTGATCGCTTGTGGTGAAACTCCAAGGTAGAGGAATAATCTCTCACCGTCGAATGGTTTAGATAGGAGTGGAGGTGTGGTCAAGTATTCTTTAAGTCTCTTTAAGGCTTCTTCGCAGGCTGGGGTCCATTCGAATTTCTTTGCCTTCCCAAGGGTTATGAAAAATAAGAAACTCTTGTCTGTAGACTTAGAAATAAACCTGTTAAGAGCGACGATCCTCCCAGCAAGTCACATAACTTCTTTGGGGTTTGTTGGGGATGGAATATCGGGGATGGATTTTATTTGCTCCGGGTTAGCTTCTATACCGCGTCGGGTGTCCAAGTACCCAAGAAATTTTCCCAAGGCTACCCCGAAGGCACACTTAGTCGGGTTTAGCTTCATCCAATACTTCCTCATCACGTCGAATGCCTCCTCTAGGTGGGCCAAATGCTATTTGGCTTTCAATGATTTCACCAACATGTCATCAATGTAGACTTCCATGGTTTTCCCAATCTGATGGGAAAACATCTTGTTGACGAGGCGTTGGTAAATGGCTCATGCATTCTTAAGTCCGAATGGCATTACTTTATAGCAGTAGATTCCCTTATTTATGACGAAAGCCGTTTTCTCCTGGTCGTCAGGATTTATGAGGATCTGGTTGTAGCCTGAATATGCATCCATGAAACTCAGTAGTTCATGTCCAGCTGTGGCATCGACCATCGAATCAATATGAGGGAGTGGGAAAGAATCCTTCGGACACGCTTGTTCAAGTCCGTGAAATCAATACAGACTCACCATTTCCCATTCTTCTTCTGTACTACAACGACGTTAGCGAGCCATTCCAGGTATTGTACTTCTCTAATGGCCTCATTCTCCAACAGCTTTTGGACTTCTTCATCGATGACCCGGTTCCTCTCTAGGGAAAACTTCCTCCTCTTCTGCTTAATAGGTGGGTAGTCTGGATCCACACGTAGTTCGTGTGTCATCAACTCCGGGTCTATTTCTGTCATATCTTCATGTGACCAAGTGAAGTAGTCGTGTTGCTTCTTGAGGAAATCAACAAATTCGGCGCGTAGTGCGAGATCGAGGTCAGCTCCAACTTGGGTTTTATGATCTGGGTAGAGCAGATTAATCTGGACCTCATCGAGCTCCTCCACCTTGGGAGTGTTTGTGTAGTCTCGACAAGATCCCTCCTGTAATTACTATGCCAACTGAGATTTTACCTTCAGGGTCGTTTGATAGCAACTTCTGGAAGCAAGTTGGTCTCCTTTGATTTTTTTGACTCCCCATTTGGTTGGAAACTTCAGCACCTGGTGATAAGTGGACGAGACGGCCCTCATTTCATGAATCCAGGGTCGCCCCATTATCAGGTTGTAGGCTGAAGGGCAATCCAGGACCAGAAATGTTGTTATTTTGTTGATTCCGCCCTCGTATACTGGAAGATAGATTTCTCCCATAGTGAATTTTTGCTCCCTGCTGAAGCCAATCAGAGCCGTAGACCGAATATTTATCCTTTCCAATCCTCCTCTCATGTCATTAAGGGCGGTTATGAAGATGATGTTGGCTACTTGCATGGAAATCACCAATGCGTCATGGTGGGGATTGTTGTGACTGGATACTCTATCGTCCGAGAACTCAATTGCCAGATCGGTGAAGTCTCCCGCCACTTTCACCGATGGATGCGAGGTGACAGTCGTTACCATCCTTGTATGTCGCTTCACCGCGGAATATGAGATACCACTAACTTCTGATCCCCCTGAGATGACATTAACAGTGTTATCTATCGGTGGTGGTGATAATGGTCGGTCTTTTCGCTCTCTTCTGTCATCTCTCCTCACAATCAGCGTTTTTCCTTTCTCTATGAGCAAGTCTTCCAAGTGTCCCTTGTTTAGTAGCTCCAGTACTTCCAACCTCAGCGTTATACAATCAGCTGTCGTGTGGTCATAGTCTCGGTGGAATTCACACCACTTACTAGTATCTTTCCTCCCGGAGCCTTCCTTGGAGTGTGGTGGTCACTTTACTTCACTCCCCCATTTTCCTGAAAACCGAAACAAGTTCACCCGGTGATATGATGAAGTTGTAGCCCGGGAGTCTAAGGGTGCCATTTATAGTTCTCTCCCTATTTTTGAATGATGTTGGTCTGCGATTGGGAGCTCTGTCGTAGGAACAAATATCCCTACCACGATAAGTTCTTTGGTCGATTGATTGTTGGCCTCTCCTACCGAATTCTTTCGATCGTCTAGATGGATATATCGTCTTCTCTTGTAGACTGGATGAGCTCTCCCTCTTTTTATTCCTTTTATCTTCTTCCCATCTAATTTCCATTCGGGCTCTGGCCATTGCTTAGTCCATAGTGTAACATCGGTTCTTTGTCAACTTTTTGTAGAGGCCATTGTCAGCCATCAATCCATTCTTGAAGGGTTCCACCGCTATCGGCTGGTGGCGATCTGGGATAGTGATTCTTTCTTTGTTGAAGCGTGCCACATAGCTTCGTAAAGATTCTCCCTTCCGTTGTTATATGGCGTTGAGGTCATCTGTTGTCTTCTCAAACTTGCACGAACTAGCAAAGTGTTCCACAAACTTGTCCACCAATTCTTTGTAGGACCCAATGGAACGGTACGGTAAACTAATGAACCATGTGAGGGCTGGGCCGACCAGTGTCTCTCCGAATCCCCTACACATACCAGCCTCCCTCTCGTGCAAAGATAGGCATGTAGACATCATTTTATACTGGTAATGGATTATATGGTCATCTGGGTCGGTTGATCCATCGTACAACGTCATATCAGGTGGATTGAATTTTCACTGGAGTTTGACTAAGTTGATCACCTCGACGAAAGGGGTATCCGAAATGGTACCCGTTCTGCTTCTTTTCAGTGGTAGCCTGGCTCCGGGTAGGCTGGACAGAATTGCCTCCTTGAATTCCTCAATTTATCTACGCATGGAGGAGGTTACATTCAGAGTTTGTTCGGCTGGTGGTATTTTTTGATTCCTCTTGTGACTGGTTGGGTGATTTTCGGTTGAGGGAATGTCGCCCGTTTCATTGCCGAGTGTCTCTATGAAGTTGGGCTGATTGTCAGGTCGATTGGAAGGATCTGTGAATCCTCATCATCTGGAAGTGGATGAAATATGCTCCAACTGTCTTTGGAGGTCGCTATTAGAATTCTTCATGACAGAATTCTCCTCTTCCAAAACCCGTAATCGTTCCTGGAGGATGGCCAATTGGTTTGCTAGAAGATCTGAAGGCTCGTTGCTCGAAGCCATTATTATATTTGCAAGTCCCGTAGACTGAATAGAGGTTTGTTTACTATAAGTTGCTAGGGCCCACGGTGGGTGCCAAATTATAGATGCTGGTTTACAGCCGAGGTCCACAATCGAGAATTTGTTGGTTGGGGGCACCAGCGATCCTGCAAAACAAGAAGGTAGAGTGAGCGGGGAGCACTGGCCACCGATGTGATGGATACCGAAGGCACTCTGACGCTCAGGTCAGTAGTGGAAAGGAGTTGTAAAAGCCGTAGTAGGAGGAGGAAGGTCAACTTTTTGTGTGTAGGCTTGAGATTTCAACTTGGGCCTGGATCTTATCTTGGGTACCGTTAGGGGAATCTGGGGTGTTTTTAGTATTGGGCTCGAAGCAAAAAATCAAGATTTCCCTTGGACCAAATTTGGCCATACAGAGAGTTCCTCATTCATGTGGTTGATCTTCACTTCTTCTTGTCCAACGATCAACATATCATTTACATATAGTAGAAGAGCAACAAAATTTCCATCTGGAAACCTTTGAATGTATACACATTGATCTGCTGCAGTTATTTTGTAGCCTTGACCCACCATTAATGATTCAAATTCTTGTACCACTGTCTTGGTGCTTGCTTGAGGCCGTACAAACTCTTATTCAGCTTCCAAACAAGGTTATCTTTTCTCGAAACCTTGAAACCTTCGGGGTGCTTCATGTAGGTTTCTTCTTTTAGATCACCATGAAGAAATATTGTCTTAACATCCTTTTGTTCAAGCTCTAACTTCAAACTGGCTATCGATCCTAGGATAACTCGGATTGAAGCCATTTTTACAACTGGTGAAAAGATTTCACCAAAGTCGATTCCCTTTTTCTGTCGGAATCATTTGACTACTAACCGGGCTTTGTGTTTCACCACATTTCCACTACCATCTTTCTTCAGCTTAAACACCCATTTGTTCTTCAGTGCCTTTATGCAATGCGGGAGCTTGACTATCTCATAAGTATTATTTTTCTATAGATATTTCATTTCATCTTGCATTTCGTGCAACCATTTTTCTTTATCTTTATAAGATACGACTTCTTTGAAAGTTTCTGGCTCCCCCTCATCAGTAAGCATAATATATTCAGATCCTGAGTATTTGGTTGATGGAATCCGACTTCGCTCAGCTCTTCGTAGTGGAGGTTCATTGGTTTCTGGAGGTCTGTTGTCATCCAAATCTATGGATGATCATGTAGCCTCTGATGGAGCGGGTTGCAACTCCCCTGCTCAACACCATCTCCCTCCTCTAATTCTACTTCTGGCATATCATGCACCCTATCATTATTTGTGGCCACTCGTGTTGGTGATGGGGTTGTGTCTGGATTTTCATCGGTATTTTCGGCACTGGAATTAGAAGACATCTTGGGCTTTTCAATATATTCTATTGTCTAGTCTTCAAGAAACACTACATCACTGCTTCTGATGACCTTCTTTTATTTCGGGTCCTATAACTTGTATACAAATTCATCGTCTCCATAGTCTATGAAGATGCATGGAGTAGTCCATGCATCGACCTTCTGCTTGAGCTACTTGGATACGTGTTCAAAGGCTAAACAACCGAATGTTCTAAGGTGAGAATATGAGGGATTCTTACCAGACCATACTTTCTCCGGAATCTCAAAACTCAATGGTACAGATGGTGATTTATTGATCAGGTAGCAGGCGGCATGAACATCTTCTCTCCAGAATGGCTTTGGCAGCTTAGCCATACTGATCATGCTTCTGACTTTCTCTTTAATGGTGCGGTTCGTTCATTCTTTCAGCAACATCATCATGTTGTGGAGTGCGTGGAACAATCCTTTCATGTCGAATGTCGTGTCTTCTGCAATAGGCATCGAACTCTCTGGAAGTGTACTCGCCTCCATTATCTCTGCGGTGGTACTTCATTTTCTTCCTTATTTCACGCTTTACCATGGCATGGAACAATTTGAAATCATCCAGGACCTGATCCTTTATTTTTAGAAAATACACCCACACTTTCTGAGAAACATCGTCATTGAAAGTCAGAAAGTATATGTTACCGCCTAGTGAATTAACCTCAAATGGACCACAAACATCAGAGTGCACAAGACTGAGCAACTCTGATCTTCTTGTAGAAGAGAAATTAAAAGAGACTCCATATTGCTTACCGAATAGACAGTGATTGCAAGGATCTAGAACAACATTCTTGGAGACTGTGATTAGATCATTCTTTGTCAAGGTAGATAATATTTTCTCACTCATGTGACCGAGTCTCTAGTGCCACAGATTTTGAGAGGCCTCGTGTTCAACTACATTGAGGTTTTCTGCATATATCTTCACATGAGTCTTGTATAAAGTGCCACAAATATATCCTCAGACGACGACCATGGCACATTTTATCATTCTCTAAATGTCATTGTTAAAGTGGCAAGCATAGCCCTATTTTTCATGGGCTACCCTCGAAAGTAGATTGAGCCGAAGTTCTGGAATATGTCTCACCTCCTTCAGAGTTATTGTATACCATGTATTTGTCTGCAACTGAATTTCACCAATTCCCACTATCTGAGAGGAACTAGTATTTCCCATCTTCACTGTTCCAAAGTCTCATGCTTTATATGTTGTGAAGAAATCCCTGTGAGGGGTGACGTGATAAGATGCTGTAATATTTACCACCCACTCAACGTCTTGAGTTACGGTGTGAAGGCATACTTCTTCCTGGGAATTACCTTGAGCAGATAGCTACATCTCCCGAAGCAACTACTAGTGCTCCGCATTGTTTTTCTTCGGCTGGGAATTACTTTGACCATGCTCTTGTTGCAGCTTTCGGTAATTCTTCTTTAAGTGGTATTCTATGCCACAATTATAGCACTTGTATGTAGGATTTCTCCTGTATGTGGATTTACCTCTACTTTTACTTCTGCCTCTCCTTGTACCTTGATTCTTCTCTCGTTGTCTTCCTCGATTCTCCGTGACAAGGGCTTGTGTCTGATCTGTACCCACGTCTTTTCTTCTGGCCTTCTCATTTGACAAGGCATCTTTTACCATAGTCATGGTAAGTTTGCCTCCTGGAGCCGAATTACTCAGAGTAACTACCAATGTTTCACAGCTATCAGGAAGAGAACTGAGTAGTAAGAGGGTTTGAACTCCATCTCTCAGTTGCATGTTTACTGCAGACAACTGGTTCACCAGGTTTCGGAACTCATTGGTAGGGTGTTCACGGGTCGGGTCAGGTTTTTTAAAATTTAGTGAGACCCGATCAGGTCGGGTCACGCGAAGGTCGGGTTGCTGGTCGGGTCACGCGAAGGTGAAACCCGATCAGGTGCAGGTGCGGGTCGGGTCGTCTGGTCGGAAGAAATCTTTTTTTAATGAATTAATTATTTTGAAATATAAATATTAGTTATTTTATGTCCCAAAAATTATCATATATATAAATTTTTAATACAACAAAAATAATAAACAAATCAACTAAAAGTAAAAACTTTAAAAAATAATAAATTTTTAGAAAAATAATAAAAATTTTAGATAAATAATAAAATATTATAGGATCGGGTCGGGTCGGGTTTTAATATCCGTTGCCCAACCCAACAATTTCGGGTCGGGTGGAAAATTTGTAATTTTTTTAGACCCGCGCGGGTCGGGTCTAGCCATATCGGGCCTGGTCGGGTCGCGGGTTGACCCGACCCTATGAACACCCCCTACTCATTGGTTTGTTCTGCAATGGAAATTCCACTTCGTAGCTTCAGGTTCACCAAACGCCTCATTATTAAGGATTTATTCTGAGCTGTCTTGGCCTGGAACACATCTTCCAGCTTTACCCATATTTCGTAAGTATTTGTGTCTTGTGGTACGTGGTGAAAGACACTATGGTCGATCTACTGCCTAATCTGAACCAAAGTTCTATTATTGAGTTTATTACAGTCACCATCTTTAATATAATCTGGTCTCACTCTCTTCAATTCGATTATATCAAACAGATCTTTGTAGTACAAATAATCGATCATATGAGGACTCCAGAGGGAGTAATTGGTTGATGTTAGTTTGATCATTGCACCAGAAGAGGAATCTTCCATTTCCATTTAAGTTTAAAGTTTAAAATGAAAATATGACAAAATCGGTGCTGATTTTCACAAATTGAAGGCTAATGTTGTTAGTGTCCTAGACAAGCCCAAGATCTCTATAACATGATTTCGGTGTGTGAATAATCAAAATAAGTTGTGGAAAAAGACTTATAATGAATGGATGAGAATTTAAAATTCTTTGATGTATGTTGAGAGCTCCAAGCTTTGAGTTTTTTCCCAAACTCAATGATGAGTTTCCCTATCACCTTGATTGGCTCTTTAAGTGCTAGCTCAAGAAAAATTTTGCAATAAAATTTCCCTTTGGAGAAGATGAAGTCACGGCACCAAGAGGAGAGAGAGAGAGAGCTTTTTGGATTTTGATATTTTTGATTTCTAAAATCAATTACCAAAGTCAACTTCAAAAGTTGGTATAGGCTTTCAAAAAGCAAAGTGTGTTTACAAGTTTCCAACAAAACCCATCAACCACTTCTATAACCAAAGGTGACTAATGATGTAAGGGAAGTGGGCCCCACTTTAAATTCAAAATTCAAGTGGGCTTGCTCCACACACTTCGGGCTCGGGTTTGTTTAATCCAATTAAATGAATTTTCTGTCGCGACGTAATTAAATCCACCAATTTAATTAAATAATAATGCCTAGCAAAATTATTACGAAAGTCGCTTGCGAATTAATTCCAATTAATTCATTCGCCCGAATTAAAATCCAATTTTAATTCCACTTTGAAATCCGATTTCAATAATAGCTAATATATTATTTAATCGATTAATTCCAAATTAATCGCGTTCTCTCTTCTATTAGAATTTTATCCAGATAGATTCTTTGCCGCAATTAATCCAGATTAATTCTATCTCTTATAATTAATCCAGATTAATTCTGTTCGAGTCAAGTGTCATCGGTGAATCTTTGGGAAGCGACCCATGAATCCCTGGATATGTTGGCAGTAAATACGGTTATCGGACTATCCGAATACGTGCGTACCTAGTACCACGCTCTTACCGATTTACAAGACATGGTTGGCTTCTAGCAAAGCACCGTGTCTACCCAATCTCTAGAAATATTCTTTAAGGAATAACATATCTTTATCAAGTGTAGTATATACTAAATATTGCGTATTACGATCCAGTATCGGATTGTCACATGCTAGACTTGGAGCTGGAATGGGAA
The DNA here is from genome assembly GCA_019454045.1 of Zanthoxylum bungeanum. Lineage (NCBI taxonomy): Eukaryota > Viridiplantae > Streptophyta > Magnoliopsida > Sapindales > Rutaceae > Zanthoxylum > Zanthoxylum bungeanum. The sequence continues at coordinate 371,199 of SKCR01035496.1, forward strand.
TTGGTCTGCCCCGTACAAAGCATATATCGGATCACTAGCAACTAGTATATTTATTCAGATAATCATGACCTTGTATATTATCCCGATAGCTGCCAGCATATAAGAGCACAGTTCTGTATCATGCGTGATCATATCTCCATATGACTGAAGTGACACTTCCATCTTGACATCACTCCAAAACTACGATTCTCAATAAACTAGAAGAGGCGTATACAGAACCTGTTAAAGCCCGGACGACCAAAACCAAAGAGTATTGATTGTCGTAAGTATTAGCAATGCAAGTCCAGGTTAAGACCAAATACACCTACCCTAATTCGGATTCCCATAGACACATAGTCATACTACCAATTGGATTCCAATGGGTCTATCCAGAGCTGTCCCGATCCAACGGCTAACAGAACCTCCTATCACACTTGCATAAGCATCCATACTTAAATATATGAGAACTATGGTCGTTCTTAAGGATATTCTTAACAGCAATCCAGTAACCATCACATGGATCGGCCTGATAGCGACTGCACATGCTCAAAGCATCAAGAAATCAGGTCGCGTACATTTCATGGCATACATGATCGATCCGACTGCAGAAGCGAACGGGATCCGACTCATGTTATCTCTCTCATCTTATATTTTAGGACACATGTCCTTAGATAGAGAGACGTCATGTGATACTGGAAGCAGTCCCCTCTTTGACTGATCCATATTGAATCTCTTCAACACTTTGTCAATGTACGAGCTTTGAGAGAGTCCAAGCAGCTTTCTAGATCTATCCCGATAGATCCTTATTCCCAGAATAAAGGCTGCTTCTCCCAAATATTTCATGGAGAATTTTAATGAAAGCCAAGCTTTCACCGATTATAGCATGGGAATGTCATTACCAATAAGCAATACATCATCAACGTAAAGGACAATGAATGTCAGTGCGCTCCTACTAACCTTCTTATATACACAAGAATCATCTTCATTTTGAATGAAATCATATTCTTTTATGATCTCATCAAAACGTTGATTCCAAGAACGTGATGCTTGCTTCAATCCATAAATGGATCGATTTAACTTACAAACCTTATTTGCAAGTTTTGGTACGACAAAACTGTCAGATTGTTGCATACAAACATCCTCCAAAAGGTTTCTATTAAGGAAAGCGGTTTTGACGTCCATCTGCCATATTTTATAATCGAAATATGCAGCAATAGCAAGCATTATCCTAATGTATTTAATCATGGCAACAGGTGAAAAATTTTCATCGTAATCAACATCATGTCGTTGACGATACCCTTTCGATACAAGCCTAGCTTTGTACGTTTATATGTTGCCATCTATGTCCGTCTTCTTCTTGAAGACCCATTTACAACCAATCGGCTTTATGCCTTCTGGTGCATCAACCAGTTCCCAGACTTAGTTGGTATACATGGAATCCATTTCAGACTTTGTGGCTTTTTGCTATAAAGCGGAGTTGATACCTTGTATCGCTTCCTCATACATAGCCGGCTCATTATCCTCAATAAGATTGATATCTACATGAGGTGATATCAGAAACCCATACCTCTCAGGTTGTTTTCTGACTCTCTTCGATCTACGCGGTTCTTGTGTATTAGAAGATTGTGGTACAGTCTCATCCCTGATGAACTGTTCATGTTCCGTTTGGAAGTCGGTGCCAGGAATAGTATCACTATGATTTTCATCGAGTTCTACTTTCCTCCCACTTACCACTGCATTTAGGAATTCCTTTTCCAGGAAAACTGCATGTAGAGCAACAAATACTTTGTTCTCTTGTGGGTTGTAGAAGTAATATCCTTTGGTTTCCCTAGGATAACCTACAAATAGGCACTTATTCGATTTGGGTTCTAGTTTGGTACCATCCAAACGTTTAACGTATGCCAAGCATCCCTAAATCTTCAGGAATGAGAAACCCAGTTTCTTTCATGTTCATATTTCATATGGAGTCTGTTCAACAGACTTTAACGGAACCTTATTCAAAATAAGTATTGCACTGTTCAATACGTATCCCCAGAAGGAAATTGGTAGCTCAGTGCGACTCATCATAGACCTTACCATGTCCAACAAAGTTCAGTTTCTCCGTTCGGAAACACCGTTTAATTGAGGTGTTCCAGGAGGAGTCCACTGTGAAAGAATACCATATTCTTTCAAGTAATCGAGAAAATCATTGCTTAAGTATTATCCACCACGGTCCGACCATAATATTTTAATACTTTTTCCAGTCTGTTTTTCTATTTCGTGTCGAAACTCTTTGAATTTCTCAAAAGTTTCCGATTTGTGTCTTATAAGGTACACATAACCATAACGTGATGCATCATCCGTAACGGTTACGAAGTATTCATATCCGCTTCTAGCCTGGCTAGACATGGGCCCACATATGTCACTATGAACGAGGGCTAATAGTTCAGTGGCACGAACACCTTTATCGCTAAAAGGCGTTTTAGGCATCTTGCCTAATAAACAAGATTCGCAGACGTCATATGAATTAGGATCAAATCCGTCCAAGTATCCACTATTCGAAAGTGTGGATATACGAGTCTTGTTTATATGTCCCAGATGACAATGCCACATATAAGTTTCATATGTTTTACTCATTTTGAGCCTTTTTTTTATCATGTTTTATGTTTGAGATTCATTTATATTCAAAATATAAAGACCATTATTTACATCAGCAGTGCATATCTCAAAATCATCTTTATAAATAAAACACCATGTGTTCCTGAATACAAAGTCATACCCACAATGGGTTAAACAAGATACAAATATAATGTTTCTAGTCAAACTAGGTACATAATAATAGTCTGATAAAGTAAGTACATGCCCCGAGGGAAATTCCAAAATATAGGTCCCAACAGCCAAAACGGCGACCCTAGTCCCATTTCCAACTCGGAGGTCGATCTCTCATGAGGCCAGTCTCCTGCTAATCTGCAGATCCTGCACATCAGTACATATATGAGTACCATATCCAGAATCAAAAATCCAATTTTTAAAACTAGAAGTAGACATGTTTATTTCAATAACAAACATACCTGAAGTCGGTGTCTTGCCCGCCTTCACTTCCTTCATGTGCGCCTTGTACTCACGGAAGTCACACTTCCAGTGACCCCGTTTGCCACACTGTAGGCAGACATCTTGGGATTTGTCTTTTACCTTCCCAGAAGACTTTGATGATTTGGCCTTGCCATTTCTCTTCTTCTTCTGCAAACCTCCAGAAGCCTTTTGCCAAGCATTGGCTTTCTGAGATGTCGAAGCGAAGTGCGCCTCGTGCTTCTTATCCTTCAAAAGCTATTTTTTATGCCTCTTTCAGCATTGCCATCAACTCTCCAAGAGTATTTTCTTGGTTCATCATATTATAGTTCATGATGAACCCGCTCTAGCTGTTAGGAAGAGACTGCAAGATCAAATCTATGGAAGTCCCAGCCTCAAAGGTTATGCCCAGCTGACCCAGCTGTTCGATGTCAGCAATCATCTATGACATATGGTGCTCGACAGATGTACCCTCTGACATACGAGAGAGAAAGAGCTTCTTCTACAATCCATACTTCTGCGATCTAAGGTTAGATCAGTGAAGGTCCCTTAATTTCAACATCATTTCGTAGGGATCCAATCCCTTGTTTTGACGACGAAATTGTGGGGTCATTGCAGCAAGCATGATGGATTGAGTAGTTGAGTTGTCATCACTGTGAGTCTTCCAAAGCTCAAGCTCAAGTGGCTGCTCAATTCCGGGCTTAGGCCCGACAGCTTTCTCTATCGTATAGAGCATCTCTCATCCCCCAGGACAATCATGAGGTTAATATCCCAGTCGGGAAAGTTCACACCGTTAAAGACATTTTCGCCCATGATAATGTCCTTAACGTTGATCTTTCCAGCCATCTTAATTGCAATAGTCTAACTATTCAATTAACGATTTCGGGTACAGTCCAACTGTTAAAAGAAAACAATAAAATATTAGTCAAACTAATATAAATATATAATGATGAAAATAATTTGAAAGCGCATATTTGGCAAGTATTAAACAAATTACAAATTTAATACTGGCCTCCCATTATTTTTCGGCGAGCCTCTAACCCTCTGTTGAGTACTCAGGAAACCTAGTTTCCTAGTGGGCTAGGATCCCATTAAATAACACACAACCTTGACTTTGGCCAACAAGCTGTATGAAACTTAACTAGGTAGATCTCTAAGATCAATTGGATCCCATCCAATTCCTAGATCCGGTAGGTGGACTTCCAAGTCCGAAACATATATCCAATATATGTAAATATATCCAATATATTTCCTAACCTTTTCCTCTGAATCAACTAAGCCTTGGCTTTGACTCAACAAGCTTAATGATTCTAGTTAAGCGCGACCCATTGACAGTTGGAAAGCTTCATAATCCACGTCGATGTACAGAAGTGACCTTGACTTTGGCCAACAAGTCACAACTACCCAAGACATGCGATATATAACAAAGCCTTTGTGTTAAAACACATCCGCGATGGACATTGATCTTGAATTTTGCCAACAAACCAATGCCAATCTTGGATCTTGAGAAAGAACCACTCAATGGAAGGAAATCACTTAATATTTGAGTGAGGGTTTTTAGCGTAAATTGGCAACCAATTTATTATCTTTGATTAGGTCTCATAATACACCCTTAAGCATGCATTCTAAAAGCATAATAAGGCGCGAAATAAATTAATAATGATATGCAGATAGATATATAACAAACTTTGTTCCTAGAACAAATCTCTCTCTTTCCTCTCTCCCGCTAGCACTATTCTAACTTCGACCCAATTACATAATACATTAAAGAAACCTCATTTACATTGAGGGGAATTGGTGAGAAGAAAAATACAAAGAGTAAAGAGATAATAGGCTGGACACGCAGGTCCAATTTAATAAATTCTAAATTTATTACAATAATTTCCAAAATTGCCCCACCCTTCTAATATCCATCTGATATACATTATTCATACAATACATCCATGTATTCACACAAAGCATGTTATTCAGTCAATCTAATCCAATTAATTAATCTTTGAATTAATGACCATCCAATGTTCAAACAACGAATTGATTTGGGCGAGTACAACTCGTTTAAGAATAAATACTCAAAGTACGTATTCTTGAATTATATCGAACTATAATTTTAAATCCAATTTAATTTTTATTCAATACTAATTCTAATTTAATTCTAAATTAAATAATTACACTTATTTATGTGCCTTTTAGACTTAGATTCTAAATCTAATCTAAATGGGTCTTAAAGGCCCAATTAGTATCCAATACTATTTAATTAAAGTCCAATGGGCTTTTAATTAATTCTTAAGGCATGGGCTTTGGCCAATATGGATCAAACCCAAAATACCAAGGCCCAATAAGGAATCACCCTTTTAGCCAAAAATCAATTTAGGCCCATTAGGCCCAATTAAATTATTTAAAGGCCCAAAAGTTATATTTGGACTTTATGGAAATGGTTTTGGGCCCAATTGGATCCAACCCAATTGTCCCAAACCAAACTGGCCCAACCAAGCCCATTAAGCCCAAATACAACAAATTAGCCCAATCCAATTTTAAAGACTAATATTAATTAATATAACATTCCAAATATCACATTAATTTTAATTAAAGTGTAATTGCCATAATTAATTAATTAAACCAATATTTCCAAAACATCAATTAAACTAATTAATCATGTTTTAATTAACCAACTCATGTCCAACACAAATTGAAGCAAAACAATTCATTCCATGCTTCTATTGTTCACGGCAATTCGGCATAAAATAACAATCAATTTGATTTCAATCCAATTAAATCAACACTTATTATTCATTTCATGCTTTAAACTCATCCAATAGTCTAAAATCAAAAAATCACCGTGAGCAAAATTAAGGGTTATATTCGGCCACTTGAAGGAATTGGGGAAAATTAGATCCAATTAATTTTTCTCAAATCCTATGATGCATAAATCTAATTCATCATCATCAAAATACAACCAAGCAACCAATTTGAAAAAATCATGCTCCAAACACAAAATCCCCAAATAAAGTATATAAACCCTAAACTTAAATCATTCTTAGATATGGCTATTGATACCATTGTTAGTGACCTAGAGATGCCCAAGATCTCTACAACATGATTTCAGTGTGTGAATACTTAAAATAAGTTGCGGAAAAATACTTACAATGAATGGATGAGAATTTAAAGCTCCAAGCTTTGAGTTATTTTCCAAACTCAAGGATGAGTTTCCCTATCACCTTGATTGGCTCTTTAAGTGCTAGCTCAAGAAAAATTTTGCAATAAAATTTCCTTTTGGAGAAGATGAAGTCACAGCACCAAGAGGAGAGGGAGAGAGATTTTTGATTTTTGATATTTTTGATTTCTAAAATCAATTACCAAAGTCAACTTCAAAAGTTGGTATATGCTTTTCCAAAAAGCAAAGTGTGTTTTACAAGTTTCCAACAAAACCCATCAACCAATTATATCACCAAAGGTGACTAATGATGTAAGTGAAGTGGGCCCCACTTTAAATTCAAAATTCAAGTGGGCTTGCTCAACACACTTCGGGCTCGGGTTTGTTTAATCCGATTAAATGAATTTTCCGTCGCGACGTAATTAAATCCAATTTAATTAAATAATAATGCCTAGCAAAATTATTAAGAAAGTCGCTTGCGAATTAATTCCAAATTAATTCATTCGCCCAAATTAAAATCCAATTTTAATTCCACTTTGAAATATGATTTCAATTAATATATCTAATATATTATTTAATCGATTAATTCCAAATTAATCGCGTTCTCTCTTCTATTAGAATTTTATCCCAGATAAATTCTTGCCGCAATTAATCCCAGATTAATTTTCTCTCTCTTATAATTAATCCCAGATTAATTCTGTTCGAGTCAAGTGTCATCGGTGAATCTTTGGGAAGCGACCCATGAGATCCCTGGATATATTGGCAGTAAATACGGTCATCGGACTATCCGAATACGTGCGTACCTAGTACCACGCTCTTACCGATTTACAAGACATGGTTGGCTTCTAGCAAAGCACCGTGCCTACCCAATTCTCCAGAAATATTCTTTTAAGGAATACATAATCTTTATCAAGCGTAGTATACTAAGTATTGCGTATTACGATCCAATATCGGATGTCACATGCTAGGCTTGGGGTTGGAATTGTGTCTACCCCGTACGAAGCATATATCAGATCACTAGCAACTAGTCTCTTTATTCGGACAATCATGACCTTGTCATATTATCCCGATAGCTGCAGCATATAAGAGCACCAGTTCTGTATCATGCGTGATCATCATCTCCATATGACTGAAGTGACACTTCCATCTTGACATCACATCCAATACACTACGATTCTCAATAAACTCAGAAGAGGCGTACACAGAACCTGTTAAAGCCCCGGATGACCAAAACCAAAGCGTACTGATTGTCGCAAGTATTAGCGATGCAAGTCTCAGGTTAAGACCAAATAAACCTACCCTGATTCAGATTCCCATAGACACATAGTCATATTACCAATGGGATTCCGAGGGGTCTATCCAGAGCGAAGCTGTTCCCGATCCAATGACTAACAGAACCTCGTATCACACTTGCATAAGCATCTAATACTTAAATATATGAGAACTATGCCGTTAAGCTTCCATAACGCGCACAAGTGTAATACTAGTCTATTCCGCATTATCGATGTCCAGTCTCGATAATACTACGACTAGGGATATTTAATGATTAAACCGTTTGTGGATTGATACTGTCTCATATCTTATTAATCCGGAACTAATCATAAGGACTTTTATCATTTATATATATTCAAGTAATCTAATTACAAAATGATAAAATAATAATTTTCTTTGTCACATAGTTAATTTATACAAAAACCACAATGTCTTTTACAAATAGTGATGCTATGGGTCACAATTTTCCAACAACTATTGTGTCCGGAACGGTCGAAAATGATGGATTAGACACTTCGTTGGTCCAAATCCGACTCAGGGGCTGATTTTTTAATTTCTAAATCTTTTGAGGCTAAAATGTAAATTTTAGACACTTCATGGGGCTCAATGAAATTTACCAGATACACTGGCTTGGCAGATGACGTGGCTGCTGACTGGACCGGTTACTGACGTGACAGGCGCTATAGCGCTGACGTGGAAGACATGTGTCAGATGACGTGGCAGCTGACTGGACCTTTGTGCTGATGTGGCTGCTGACTTATTGATGATGTGGCTCCTGACACAGCGATGTCGCGGATGCTGGCTCGATGCTGATTGTGCGCTGATGTGTGGTGATATGGCACTGACGTGGAAGACACATCAGCGTCTTCAACTGCTGGCTGCGTGTTACATGCGTAAGTGTTAGGGTTGGTGCTCGAATCACCAATCCATATCGTATTTATGTCCGATTCATGAATACGAGCAATACCATTTTCCATAATATTATTTATTTATGGTTGCACCTCTTGTCTTTTGTTATATATGTTCGATCTAATTCATTAGATTGAAACTAAATCATGTTTAGTGATATAAATATATTAGACAAAGACCCGATAATATATAATGTAGTGCACAATTACAATGTAGCTTGTAATTGATATTGGACAGTGTCACTACTAGATATATATTATCAAATATAGTTCCTGGTCAAGATTTATTAACACGGGTCGGTTAATAAAATCCACTGAGATCAATACATGTCGTATATCGTGACTTGGTCCGATGGTTTATCCCAATGAACCATAAGTCTTGGGAGACTCGTATAGACGTGTAGGTGTTTATTTGATAAACACTGAACGACTCACCGAAGATTACTTAATGGATGGTACACCAACGTCAATAGGAATATTCTCGGGTTGAGTAGCATAGTGATTCTTTGACTTGAGATACCACTGTGGATATATGAGTTATCCTCCACACTTAGATGACAGTCACGTCACCGATTTTTTAAGATCAGACCTCTACCTGTTCGTTGGGTGTGGACTCATGCTCATGATATCCTGTGTGTATCAAGATAGGATCTGTCGGTCCTGTGTACATGACATATGTATTCATTATGGGATTAGCAATCCGTTAAATCCATGGATCCGTGGTACATTGTAGAAATGAGTTCTAAGTGTTATTATAAGATTGCTAATAGAATCGTCGATGAGATTATACCTATAGAGATTTGACGTTAATATCTATATTTCTGGAATAATCCGAATACCTGTGACGGAGGAATTATACGTATGCGATGACCTCGACCTATATAGTTCAGCAAGTTTATCCGTGATCATCATAATTTACGGGTGGGTAAATTATGGACACGAAATTAGATTTTGTAACGGATATGCCTGAACTTATAGAGTCTCAGTAATGAAATATACTCGTAGAGCACTAGGGCAACTTTTATGAATAATACTGATTATTTATAAATCGTTTAACAATTAAACGAAAGATACATGCATATGGGCCTTTTGGTCATTTCCTAATTAATGTGTATTTATATTTAATATTTAATTTTATTAAATACATATTAATTAATTATCAAATTATGATATTTGACATATATCATAATATAAGAATTTGGATTATTTAAAGTAAATATAATACATATATTTGGATATTAATATTTAAATAATTATTTAATTGTTAAATAATTAAAGTAATTAAAAATATAAAATATATAAGTTGATATTTATTAAACGAAATGATTAAAGTGTAAAATGTTGACTTTTATATTAAAAGAAAAGGTTATCAAATTGATTTTGGCTACTTTAATTTGATTAAAGTTGGAAAATATTTTTTTTCTTTTTACTAAGGCTAAATTCGGCCAACCCTAAGTATTTAAGGGTTTTGTTTTTCATTTTGCTTAACAAGTTCAAGCCTCCAAAATATAAACAAAAACAAAGTTGAGAGAAAAAGAGAAGAAACAAGAAGTAAATCAAAGAAAGCTTGGATTTTAGTAAGTATTTCCAACTTTCTATTAGAGGGAAACTTGTTCCTTTTGTTCTTGGCTACAACATGTGTAGTTCTTAAGTTTTTCTACTCTCTTGTGTTTGTGTTATGATGGTTGGAAGCATGAATGAAAGATGTATGCATGTATGTTTAATAAAGTAAGCTTATAAATGGTGTATAAGCTTTCTTTTGATCATTTGATGATCTTGTTGCCATTCTAGAGTTGTTAGGTCACTTATTGATGACCTATAATTATTCTTGAGTTGTTTCAAAGTGGTGAGACTTGTTTGGTGTTGTAGAAATTAAATTAAAGTGTTGAATTTGGTTAATTTTGGTTAATTTTGTTAATTGGACTAATTTAAGAAATTAGGGTTCTTAACCTAAACCAAAATTAGGGTTTTTTCATATATGTGTTGTATAATGATCTATATATGATGTACATTTAATTTGGTGTTGATTGGATATCATCTAATGTTGTTTTGAACAAATTTGGACCAAAATACAAAATCTGAAAAATATTGAGACCTCTCGGCAATTTGAAGAAATTTGGGATTTTGTGTTGTGAGTTGTATTTTGATGTATATGATATGAATAAATCATTTTGGTGGTGATTTGAAATCACTTAAATTTGTATTTGACAAATTAGAACTAAAATGATCAAAATATAAAGTATTGGGGTCTCACGACAATTAGTGATTAAATCTGATTTTTGAATTAAAAATTTAGTTTTTATTTATTGAGTAATTAGAATAAATTGGTTTATTTTAATTTCCCAAGAAAATAATTACCGGAAAATGTTTCGGTATGAAAATACGCGAAAACGGCGAAAAACGACGTTACCGGGTAACAGCTTTCCAAATAGTGAGTTTGTCACTGTTCGGGCAGCCCATGAACTGTCCAAATATTATTGGGACTGACCTGGGCAGTCCCCATGTGCATTGTTCGATCGGTTCGGTCAGAAATATATTTTATACTATTTTACGGAAAAACGTATTCGTAAAGGTTTCGCGGTGTTTCTATATTATTTATGTCGTTATTTGATATCGAATAAATATGTTTAGGTGAAATATGAATGAATTATTAATATTGGATATTGAATCATTTATTCGTAAGTTTAAAAAAATTTAACTACGATTTCGCCCGAACAGCGCTTCTTCCACTGCGCCACCCTGATAAAACCCCAACCATAAGGGCGCATGGATTGTTTCTGCTTGGCGCGTGTAGGCACGTGCGGGCTCCCTGGACCTCCGTTCGATCACCAGAAAATACCATCGTGCTTGTCTCGACGTGAACAAGCTGATGGTATGCTCAAATTTGACAATTTTTCCGAAATCCGAATTTTCCGAATCGAGTTCCGTTCTTCGGTTTTACGACCCCAATGTATAACCAAAGCTACTGATACCACTTGTTATGATTCTTTAATCACTGAAGAGTGTTTTTGAGGAAAAATCGATTCTATTACTACTTGAATAAAATTTACAAGTGTTTACAAACTTTACAAAAAAACCTCACTATTTCTATACTTTCTAAGCTTTCTTGTCTTAAAGCTTAATCTTTGGGATGATTTGAGCTCTTAAATGAGCTCTCTATTTATAGCCAAAGCAATGACTATAATGTCAATAAATTTTAATATAATAATTAATGGTTACATCAAAATCTTGTTAATAATGAATGTGATGGTATTAATGGAGAGGATAGCTAATGGAAAAGGCAACTGGATTCTTTCATGAACTGCCAAATTAGATGAAATCCAGGAGAATAATACAAAGACATACTACAATGTAAAATCTTTGGGTATTGCATTTATCGAGGGTTTTGGCATCTAGCAAGGCCATAGCATTGTTTACGTTTGCAAGAGAAAGGAAGCGACTCCTCTTTATTGTTGTTGGTATAAGCGTGGATTAATCAGTCATTAATTGGAAATAGCTATTTGAACAATTTAATCAAGTCAATTTTGACCCTTTTTAAACTGACATAGATGTTTGAGACCAATTGATTGGCTATTTCCTATTTTTTTTTTAAAATGTCATATTTCAATTTTTAATATATTTATATTTTTTCAATATATTTGAGATTTTGATGGATGATTTTGTACATAAAAAAGAAAGAAATTATCGGATAGAAATAATAAAAAAGAGTGAAAATATGTTTTAATCTAAAAGAATTATTATCGAATGATAACATAATTATATAAATTTATCTATTTATATAAAATATTTAATAAATTTTCCAATTATCTCTCCTCACCCTTTAGTGGCTCAGCTTAGATGTTTACATTACATAATGAGAATGACATCCACTTAAAACTCTATTTCTGTAAGGACTATGCTAACGAGTGCTCTAAAAATATCCATTAACGATCTATATTTGAAAAAATTTCACATCATTTTTATGGCAAATGCAAAAGATTGTCAAAATAATAATAATAATTATTTTTTTTTTTAATTTTCTAATGACAACTTTACTAAAATTGATCCTTAATAAGTACTCTTATGACATTCATTAGCATTTTCATTTTCATTTTTTAAATGTTGAAAATTCTATCGTCAAATCATCCGATTCGAGTTTAAGCGGAATAAGTAAAACTCTAACTGTTTCAGGCTCTTACAATAAATATATTCTATGTATTCAAATTCAGAACCTGATAATTAAATATTAAGTTTTTTTTATGATCAAATCACACCTGGCTAACATTAAGAGCGACTTGAAACACCTTAAGACAACCTTGAGATACCTTCCGAAAAAATTTCAGGCCATGTCTTTCGTGCTGCCATGGGTTTCCATGGCATCTCGGCTGCCTGCAATTAAAAAAAAAAATGTCCCAAGTTAAAAATGAAAAAGGCGAAGACGATGGTAATTTTGTCCAAAGTGAATGTATTTGTTCATTTTCAGAGAGAATAAAGCTAGATTGTCCAATTTTGATTTTCTTTTTTTTAAAAAAAATGTTGAGAGGAAAAGAAATTACAAGGTCAGACTTAGACAATTTTGTCCCATTATTATTTGTCAGATAATAACCTGTAATTATTATTATTATTATTATTCATTGTTATCCGGACTCTCCATTTACAAGTTTGCCCCTCCACGCTCTTGCCTGATTTCCCCTTAGTCCCCGGAATATCATCTCTCTGTCTCGGTAAGAATATCGGACACTTCAGACATCTAAAAGGTGCTTGTTTCTTTACTCTACTTTGTATTTTTGATTATGGGGAAAGAATTAAACTAGTTTTCAGGTAATTTATTCTTCTGCATCTGGTTTGGCTAATCTTTCTATCTTATACAACAAATCCGAATCCGAATCCAACCCACTTTGCAAGTTTTCAACTTATATCATCTGGTGTTTGGTTCAAGCTTCTGAGATGCTATGTTCATTCATTGTCATGTGATGTGTGGATATTTCTTTCTAATTATGCGTACCCACATAACAGAGGAATGATTAATTAAAATTTCTTATTATGTTAAGTGAATAGTTTGTACTGGCTAATTACAGTCGCTGTGTCAAGTCCACGAAGGAGCTGACACTGCGTTTATTAAAGGGATTGTTTGTTTTAATAATCACATGTCAGAGTGAGTGATACTTAAATGTGGATTCTGATAATAGAATTTAATTATGCTTTTAAAAAAGTCTCTCTCATACTGATTTTCATGTATGAAACTTTTGATGTTCGCATTTCATGTGGATTGTGATCAAATTTAGAATCAGATTCTTTTTTGAAGCAGATGGGATAGCCACTGTCTGCATTAGAAGAAATATGTCATCGATTCCAGTAAAATTTGAGACATTTCTATCAAGAACCTTAGGCATCTTTGTTTCATATAATTTCCGTTCTTTTGTTTCAAGTTTGATGGTTCTTATTTAATCCATCTTGTTTTGCATGTGGAAAGCATGAGCATCCCAGTGTTCTCTTAGTCACCATTTACAAATAGTGACATGCATCATTCAACTTGCAAATATGTTCTCTCATTTGGTGGGAGAATCCTCCTGAAGTTATTTGTGGCTTTCTTTCTAATAACGCGCATGGATTTCCACATTACCGGTTTAGTTAATTTTGTAATTTTCATTTTTTTTTTTTTTTTTGTGTGTAGCCCTGTTTCAGTTGGAGACCGGCACTCTTTCCTTAGTTTTCCCACAAGGTTTACTGAATAAGGTAGAGACTCGTAGATTCTGGTTTTTTCTTTGGTTAGGCTTGTCCTTTTCATTTTTTCTCATGCTTTTGTACTTGACTTTCAAATTTCTTTCACTAATAATATTCCCTTAATGAGGGCTAGCTAGCATATGATTGGATGAAGTCTTGGGTGCCAACCTAGTTGGGATGTAAGATTTCATTTTGTGCTTTGCAAGTCTTTGTTGAGATCATATATATATATAAAAATTCCCTGGTCCCTGACAAGGAAAATTAATGGGAACAGAATAAGAGGCTACAAGTTGATAAGAAGTTCAAAAAGTTTTAAATTCTTAGGTAAAAAGTTGAAGCAGCTTTACCTCTCTCAATGCTTTAAAATAACTTCATGTTTTTTCTTTCCTTGATCAACTAAAAGAATTTTAAGAGAAGAGTGGAAACCTGCTTCTGCTTATTGTTCTGATGGCAAGGGACACTGTTCAAGCCAAATGTGTTGATAACAGCGACTTTTTGTCAGTCTTAGCATCTGAAGGTGTTGAGTTCCTTCTTTCTGGTAAAGGAGAGGTAACCTTTAGAGCAATCTTTTTCTTTAGTTTCTTGTTATTTTTCTCTTTTGTTCCCTTGAATGAAGTTTTCAATTTGCATTGATGATATTTTATTTTTTAGATGTTTCTCTAGGGTTGTAGCGAAAATAAATGAATAGAGAAACTAATGTTTAACTTAGTACTTGGCAGTCGGAAGGAATCGCAATTGTTCGAACTTCGAAGTCTAATAGATTCGCTAATATGGTTGCAGCAAAAGGATTGCCTTCAATTCTAGAAATTAGTTTATCAGTTTTGTTAAGTGAGCTAAATAAATTTGATTTCTTGATCCTAAATTTAGGTACCCTTATCATCGTGTGATGGCAAGTCAATTTGCCTCTTCTTCTCTGCAAACTGGTGTAGGCCTTGTAAAACTTTTGCTCCACATCTGGTGCAACTTTATGACACTCTAAGAACCAGAGGTATAGGGCTAGAAATTATCTTTGTTTCCTTTGACCCTGATGAGAATGGATTCGAGGAACATTTCAAGTTCATGCCCTGGCTTGCTGTTCCATTTGATGAAACCTTGCACAAAAATCTGAGAAACAAGTACCAAGTCGATCTCATCCCATCATTTATTCCATTAGCTTCAGATGGAACAATAATCGAAGAAGACTTGATTGGATTGATTGAGGACTACGGAGCCGAAGCATATCCCTTCACTAGGAAGAGAATGGAAGAACTGAAGGCTATTGATGATTCAAGGCGGCTGGGAGGAAAATTAGAACAAGTTTTGGCACTTGAAGGACGAGATTATGTTCTTTCTACAGATCATAGAAAGGTAATCCAATGTTTCTGTTCATAATTTTTTTTTTGATTTGAACCTGACATGGTTTATCTTTTGCAGATAACAATATCTGAACTTGCTGGAAAGACAATAGGACTATACTTTGGTGCTCGTTGGTGCCCTCCTTGCCGTTCTTTCACTTCACAACTTATTGAAGTCTACAACGAGCTCACAACCACAGAAAATCAATGCTTTGAAGTAGTTTTTGTCTCTACAGACCGAGACCACAAAGAATTTGACATCAATCTTAGTAGCATGCCATGGCTAGCAATTCCATACGAGGACAGGACACGACAAGACCTGTGTAGGATCTTCAGCATCAAAGGAATTCCGGCTGTAGTCATAATTGGACCAGATGGGAAGACAATCAGCACAAACGGGAAGGAGGCGATTTGCTTGTATGGTGCTAAGGCATTCCCATTTACAGAGTCGAGGATTGCAGAAATAGAAGCAGCCTTGAAAAAGGAAGGAGATGCACTTCCACGGGAAGTGAAGGACGCGAAGCATGAGCATGATCTAAAACTGGACATGGCCAAAGCTTATGTATGTGACTACTGCAAAATGAGAGGGAGGTTCTGGGCATTCTCTTGTGATGTTTGTAACTATGACCTTCATCCTACATGTGTGGAAGGAATAAACCTCAACTTGTAAAAGGCAACAGCCTGAAACTTGGCTAGAAATTATGCCCCCATAATAATATTATATTATTGTATATCCATGATCTTATTATGCAAAGCGCCACCAAAATTTCAGCAGGAACAATTCCTGGCTAGCTATGCATATGCCACTTATAACTGCTGATGTTTAATTTGAGGCTTTATTATAGATTTATAGTTAGTTAAGTCAATGAGGATAATTAATTAAAAATAAAATAAAAGTGGGAAAGTTTTGGAAAATGGTAAAAGAGGTTGGAGGTCAGTGACCTAATTAACACGACAGCCCGCCAAAGGAGGAGTGTCTCAAATCTCAAATGGGAAGCTAATTATAACAGAAGAGAGAGATCGAAATAAAAGAATATATGGAGAGATTTTTGAGGGTCATATATGTTTGAAAAAATCAAATTAGCTAATTCAAGGGGGGTTATTTTTTTCCTCTTGGTGTTGGCAGTTTAAATAAATAGATAAAACAAAGGCATGCATTAAGCAGATAGATAGAATTGTTCTTCTTGTCTCTCTTTGGCCTCTTGAGAGAAAGACGAGAAGAGGATACATTTTGTTGTATAAATTAAAAATATTTGTAATTTGTATTAAAGAGGTGGTGTATTTTGTTGGGGGAGTAGAGATGTGGATGCCAAGAAATAGTGCAGGTGAGAAGAAGGAAGCAAAGGGTTATGGATTGGTGGCAGCTGCAATAGACAGAGATAAAAGCAGCCAAAATGCTATCAAATGGGCAATTGATAACATCTTGACAAAGGGCCAAACACTTATTCTCATCCATGTCAAACTCAGATTAGCTTCTCTTTCTCCCTCTCCCTCTCTTCCTAGTAAGTCTTGAATCATTATTTCTTTTTGAATTAATTAGTCTCCTTGCATTAAATAAAAATTTGATATCTATCTCTTGGTGCAGGGATGAACCAAATTTGTGATCTAAGTGGTGATAGTTCATTAGTATGTAAAGATCCTGATCCCCAGACAAAGGAACTCTTCCTGCCTTTCCGTTGCTTTTGTACCCGTAAAGATGTTAGTTTTGTTTCTTCAAAATCCTCTCATATATCTCGTTTTACATCTTATTCTGACTTGCAAATTTGACACAGATACAATGCAAAGATGTGGTGTTAGAAGACACAGACGTGGCAAAAGCATTAATCGAATACGTTTCCCAGACAGCAATTGAGACTTTGATTGTTGGTGCCTCCAACAACAAAGGCTTCCTCAGGTATCAACTCCATATTACTCTTGCTTAAGCCACAAGTATTTCAGAAATGCTCTTGTACAATAACTAGATGTTCTGTAACTAAGATTGTCTCTCCAATTAAATTTTCTTAACTTCTAAAAGTTTGCTCACAGAAGATTTAAGACAACAGATATTCCTGGTAATGTATCAAAAGGGGCACCAGATTTTTGTTCAGTGTATGTAATATCAAAAGGGAAGATATCATCAATGCGATCAGCGTCACGTCCAGCCCCCGCTGTATCCCCTCTACGTAACCAACTCATTAATCAAGCCAACATTAAACCTCCTCAACCGGAGAGACCTGCTCCCCAGCCTCCTCCTCCAAGAGGTAAGATAAGATTTTTTTTTCATGCTATCACTCACTATAAGAGGTAAAAACAATTTCCACGATCAAATTGTAATACTCATTACCTGCAGCTCCAACTCCAATTGAAAGGCCACAAGTGGAGCCGCCACGTAAATCAACTGATGATGGAGAATACTTCAGGTAAGTTGCCATCTTAAATTATAGAATAGAAAGATGAAACAATCTAAAAATGAAAAGCTTAATTGTTTAATTAATTCAATCTATCACATCAATCATTTGCAGGTCACCTTTTACTAGGAAACAGTACAATGGTGAACAGTGCTATACACCTCAACATGATACAGATATATCATTTGTGAGCTCTGGAAGGCCAAGTATTGACCGCATATTCCCACTATTCTATGAAAACATTGATAATTCAGCAAACCGCACACCACCAAGGCTCTCAAATATTTCAGACATAGAAGGCAACTATAATTTTGAGTCAATGCAGATTGGACGAAGGTCAATAGATAATGGCTCCCCAAATGGATTCTCGTCAGCCTCAGGGGAATATGATAGACCATCTTCTGCATCTCAGGGATCGGTCAGCACTTTATATTTTTCATTAACAAAATGCAAGGTGAAGAATTTAGTTATTTGCAATTGATGATAATATCCTTTGGAATCACACAGGATGATGTGGAAGCTGAAATGAGGAGGCTAAGGCTGGAACTCAAACAAACAATGGAAATGTACAGTAATGCCTGTAAAGAAGCACTCACAGCAAAGCAAAAGGTATGAAAACTTTTGTTTCAAGTCTAATATCTTCAATATGTTCATCAGCATTCTTTTCAACACATGGACACGACTAAGGCTGATGCGATCTTTGTTTATTCCAGGCAGCAGAGCTCCAACGCTGGAAATTGGAAGAACAACAGAGATTGGAAAAGGCAAGACTGGCTGAGGAAGCTGCAATGGCTATTGCAGAAAAGGAGAAAGCCAAGTCAAGAGCAGCCATGGAAGCAGCTGAAGCAGCTCATAAAATTGCAGATCTAGAATCACAAAAAAGAATCAATGCAGAATTGAAAGCACTTAAAGAAGCGGAAGAGAAGAAAAAGGCACTTGATGCTTTGGCAAATTCAGATGTCAGGTATAGGAAGTATTCAATAGAGGAAATCGAAGCTGCAACCGAATTTTTCACAGACACTCGTAAGATTGGAGAAGGAGGTTATGGACCTGTATACAAATGTTACTTGGACCATACTCCTGTTGCTATTAAGGTCTTACGTCCCGATGCAGCTCAGGGAAGATCGCAGTTTCAGCAAGAGGTATGTATTAATTACTTGACAGCTAATATTACTAGTCACATCTCAAGCTAATCTATATGTATATGTTTACTTCCAGGTTGAAGTACTGAGCTGCATAAGACACCCTAACATGGTTCTACTACTTGGAGCCTGTCCTGAGTATGGATGCTTGGTTTATGAGTTCATGGCCAATGGAAGCTTAGAAGATCGACTTATGAGGCGTGGACAGTCCCCACCTCTCTCTTGGCAACTTAGGTTCAAAATTGCAGCTGAAATTGGAACTGCATTGTTATTCCTTCACCAGACTAAACCCGAACCTCTTGTGCACCGTGACCTTAAACCAGCCAATATATTGCTCGATCGAAACTTTGTGAGCAAGATTAGTGATGTTGGGTTGGCAAGACTAGTCCCGCCATCAGTGGCTGATACTGTAACACAGTATCGAATGACGTCTACAGCTGGAACATTCTGTTATATTGATCCTGAGTATCAACAAACAGGCATGCTTGGTATCAAGTCTGATGTTTATTCACTTGGAATCATGTTTCTGCAGATATTAACAGCAAAACCACCAATGGGATTGACTCATCATGTAGAAAGGGCTATTGAGAACGGGACATTTCAAGAGATGCTTGATCCAACGGTACCTGATTGGCCAGTTGAAGATGCACTGTTATTTGCTAAACTTTCACTTAAGTGTGCAGAGTTAAGGCGCAAAGACAGACCTGATCTTGGCAAAGTTGTGTTACCAGAACTTAATAGATTGAGAGCACTTGCTGATGAAACTGTCAATCCACCCTTGTTTGTTGGTGGCCAATCTCCCAACCACAGCCAAATTTCCCTACACCTAGTAAGTTTCTATAGATTTAAATACCTTAAATTAATTATAACCTTAACGGTACCTCACTCCCCACTTTTAATTCTTTTTGCAGGATTCGATGACCAGTAGTCCTAATCTTCCACAGTCTGACGCTAGCTCAAGAAAACTTTCGATGCCATAGAACAATATTTATTTGATACAAAGTGAGAAGATAGTTCAAATTTTGTACATAAAATAAGTTGATGAGTTGTTTCATGAATAACAAAGTTAGGTCAAGTAGACAGGCTTTGCTGTCAAAACTTGTAGTTCATATCAAGATGGATTCTTCAGCTTACTCCATAATTAATTTTTTTCCTTCCTCTTGCAAAATTAGGTCAACAAATTTTGTAATTGGCATCATATGCGACAAAAATGATGGTTATGCATGCATAGGAAGAGGGCAAGTAATTGAAGAACTTGTATTTGGCTACTCTTATTGCCTCCGGTTTATCCTTCACATTAATTATCTTAAAGAAAAAATGAGATTATATTTAATAAAAAAAATGAGTAAACTGATATCTATATTATAAAGCACAATGGTGTGGGAGGAAAGAGAAGGCAATCAATAGTTAGTATTAAAAGAGATAATGTATCCAAAGGCTATCTTTATGTGGCTTAATTGGCGGCTCAGATCATTTCATTATAATCTAATGGCTGATAAAAAATCATTCCATTATAGAATCTCTATAAAAATGGAAAATGAAAACTACCAAATAAATTAAAGAATAAAATCATTTATTAAAGGAAAATGAAAACTACCAAATAAATTAAAGAATAAAATCATTTAATTAAAAAATAAAATCATTTCATGATAGAATATCTCTGAAAATTAACAAACAAATTAAATAACAAAATCTTAATCTCTCTGTAAATTCTGTAATACCGTGCCGAAGGCACGGACAATATCTAGTATACCTATAAAATTAAAATAATTTACAACAAAATTCATTATTGCAATGGTAATTATATAAAACTTTCGGGGTCGTTGTAAAATTTCCCCGTGTTAAAATGTAATTGCAGGTAGATGTTATTGGTAGTATGTCCTAAATCCATTAAATCATGACTATAATAATTACTATATAATCTCACATTAAATAAAATAAAATGACACTTATTTATTATATGAGCACATTATCTTTATCTTTACTTAGATAACTTTTATAATAAAGTTATTAGAGTGACTTACACAAGAACCAAATGTAGTTTTGGTCTATTACATCCTATCACTCCTAAATATTTTTGGTCCTGAGGTTATCAATAAAAAAATATATTGGTCATTAGGATAGACCATCATGATTTGGATAGACTAGCATGATGTTATTATCGCCTTCTTGTGAGATAGCTGATCTCATAAGCTAATAGCATAGACCATATGCTAGGTATAACACGTGAACATTGTGTAACACCCCACCAGAGGCAAGATGCTACTGGTAGGACACATGATTAACCTATCTTCATAAGCCTCCAAATTTACAGAAAAACGGACATGATGTATCCTAAAACTAGACAACTTGTATCGCAGTCCAGCATCAAACAGAACCTACAATAGACATCAAATATATAAAAGGATCTCAGGTCCACACAAAACACATCAAACTCAAAACAACACTTAAGGGGCTCCGTGTCCACAACATCAATTAACACTCAAAGGCTCTGTGCCCACAACATCATAAGCAATCAAAACTTTTAGTTAATAAATACAAACAGCGTGCTTTATCGGATTTGATCAAATCGTATTTGGTTCGTTTGTCGAATTTCGGATCGAATCGAATAAGTTTGATAACTATTGGATCGAATCGGATTTTATCCAATTTGATAACAAATCTGAATCCAATAGAGAATCTGATTTGATAACGGATTCGAATCCGATAAAGAATCCGATTTGATAATAAATCCGATAGTAGATTCGATTTGATAACGGATCCGATTCGAAAAATTGACTTGAAAATTTATAAATTCATAACAATTTTATCGAATCGGATCGGATAACTTGAAAATCAAATCAATTTTATCAAATCGGATCCGTTATCAAATCGAATCCACTATTGGATTTATTATCGAATCAGATGCTTTATCGGATTTGAATATGTTATCAAATCGAATTTATCCGATTCGTTAAGATATCAAATTGGATCGAATAAATCTGATTCGATTCGATAGTTATCGGGTCGAATAAATCCGATTCGATTCGATAGTTATCGGATCAAATCCGATCCGATCCGATATGGACTCAAAATCTGATCGAACCAAACAAATCAACTCTTATCAAATCGGATCAGATTTGGATTCGGTCCGATCCGATCCGAATCCGATAATGCTCACTGACCGGTGCTTACACACGCGTATAACGCAAGCGCACGTATCGTTCAAGTAGTATTAAAAGTATCGATCCCACGAGGACTTAAAACCTTATCTATTATTTTTTTATGAGGTCAAATGATTACTAGTATCTAACATGTTGTTTGATTAATTTGAAATGGCGAAGATTCTAAATTTAAAGACAAGTAAATAAAATTGTTCGAAAGGATATTTTGAGAAAATTCAATATTAAAAACTATCTAGGGTTGTGATTTATTCCAATATTATTTAAAGATGAAGTTGTTATCTTATAATTGGGTAAAATATTGATTTATTAACCTGGAACACTAAATTATGTAAAAGCCTCTTCCGATGGTCAATTACAAATATCCATTTTAACCTAATTGAACCATATATCTATGTCAACCAAATTATCTGGATTCATTAAGATTAAGTTCCAATTATGGCTACCCCCGCCCGACAGGTATATTCCTATCCTGTAAGGAAATCTATTAAAGGGTTATTTATCCTCAAGGAAGATCGTGGGCTATTGAGTCTAAGGTCTTAAACCTAAAATCACTATGTCTAGTTCATTTTAAGTTTACCTTATCAATTTTATTAGTGGCCATTTAATAAAAAGCATTAAGATTAAGACTCAATAAATAAATCTTTATATTACCCAAATTATAATCTAACCCTTATAAAACGGTGATATTGGATTTCATCACAACCCCAGATAACTAATTTAGTTACAACAAATAACTAGGGCTAGTAAAAACTTAAAAGTAAAAGCCATAAAATAAAAGTGCTGAAAAGTAATTGCGTAAAGTAAAGGCTTAAAAGTAAAATAAAATAAAAATGCTAAGGTAAAAGGAATTACTTTTACTACTACTAATTTAGATATCTCCCATAAAATAATATATAAACTTGTGATAATATTACCAACCGACCAATCTGGCGGTATCCTGATTAAGTCAATTTAAGTCCAACCAGCCATTAAGGCGGTAATATTTGTCCATAACCAGCCATAAAGGCGGAACCAAAATAAAATTACCAACCGACCAATCTGGCGGTATCCTTGATTAGTCAGGTTTAAACCAGATTAAGATTAAATTACTGTTATTACAAAAAGTAATTAAAATTATTACAAAACTAAAAATTAAAACGAAACTTAGAGAGAGAAGAACTCCCTAATTACATCAAAGAAGTGAGAGAGAATGGTACAACAAAAATTGAAATCTCGAGCTCAATTTATAAGCGCAGGTAAGCTTCCGGCGTCGCGACGCCAAGGCCTTTGGCGTCGCTACGCTGGAACAGTTGGCGTGGCATAATGAGGGCTTGACACGTTGCGAGGCGGCTAAGAGGATAAGGCGACACGTGGCGTGGCGGCTAAGAGCTCAATTATTATGCTGACGTGGCGATGATGTGGCGCTGACGTGGCAAGGCGGCTGAGATCAATTGTCGGCACCGTAGGATTGCGACACGTGTCACGGCGTGATTGGCTGATGATGACGTGGCATGTTGACTCGGTTGACCAGCTGACGTGGATGATGATGTGGCATGTCGCGTGGCAAGGTTGACTCATTGACCGATGATGTGGCTGATGACATAGGATGACACGTGGCACATGTGGCAATTGTGAGTGTCGGCACCGTAGGATTATGACACGTGGCACGATGCACGTTAGCATATCGGCTGTGATGGTGACACGTGGCACGGCGCACGTTAGCAAAGTCAAACTTCTCAAATTCTGCTCCGTTGACCCGGCGCACGTTAGCAGACTCTGGTGCATGTTAGGCGTCGCGACGCTGAAGGTCCTGGCGTCGCGACTCGGGAAATTACCAAAATGCCCTTTTTTGCCAATTTTCACTGTTTTGCTCCAAATCACCTCCAGAATGTCTTGAAACTTTATTTATCTACAAATTAACACAAAACACATCAAAATATTCACAAGACTCAAGAAACTATACAAAATATAAGGTTAAATGGGTGGGAAATAGTGATAGATTTACCACTCATCACTCACCCCTAATTCATTCTATGAAAACATACACAGTCCATACATATCACAGGTTATATCATATACACATATACACTCAAACACACATACAAGCATCGTGTAACCGACAATAAAGTATACAAAACAGCCAATACATCAAGAGCACATAACCAAAAAATACATATATATGGATGGCTTACGCATACAATGCTCGTACGAGACTCATTATCTATTATAATAAGTATAAGATGAATACTGTCCGAACGGATTCCTAACCAGCTTGACTACTACACCATGAAATCATCAACCGATTAAACATACATACATGCACACATATCAAGTGACACAAACTCATCACACGATTTCTCATACATAAGCATATGCATGAAAAACATTGCTTCATCATCAGAATCTTCATACACATACATATATACATCAAACATATGAATATACCCATTACTTCGAATTCTCATACCATAGCCTTTTACAGTCCTCACATTCTTTACTTATCGATCAAACATTCACCGCTCAGAATTATTATCTGAAATATTGATACAGTATCTTACCAAATATACATTTTCATTCATATATGTATCCTATCAATCACGTACTTCTATCCCTCGGGAAAGGCTTAGCTTATACCAACTCAATCTCTATATAGTTAAATCGTATGCATTAGTCAATAACAAACTTATTCCAATGACGCACATCTACACGTGCTAATACAAATTCAGAAATCATAACTTGTTCTCTTTATTGATCTCATATACTCAAATTGTCCATAGCTTATCATCACATACATATATAAATATGTGTACTAATGCTTATACATACACTTGTTCATTTACATATACATATACATACTATTACATGTTCATACATTTACATACATCAATATACATCAACCTCATACATTTACATACATCAATATACATCAACTTCATCAAATATTTCACTTCATATCATAGCATTACGGAAATCCATGCCCGTGGTAGTTGATTATCTTAATCATACGTAATCTCAAATTTTATTCTGAAGAATATCCCTTAACTACCCTCGACTTATCATAAACATTTCAATCATCTGTGTATATATATATATATATAAACAAAAATCAACCATTCAAGTACTCATCGCATAAGTTACTTACTTGGCTTCGCGGGCACTTCAGGTCCTAGTCAAATCTGCCAAAACAAATGGCAAAACGCCGTCAAAATCATGACTTACGGAGTTCTCGACTTAACTACGATAAAATTATGGATCTTTCCGGGACAACCAAATCAATTCGGATTTCAATGATTTGAGTTTCAATAATCTTAAAACACCATAACAAACTAATTCATGTGACTAATTAACTTAAATCTTTGGTTTACGCGTTTTTAAAAATCTTCCGAAAAAGTTCTTGCAAATGCTACGGAAGGGTCCGAACCCTCTGAACCTACCCGGATTTATCTAAATATTATCGTATCATCATATATATCTCATATCTATAATTACAATAGAAAACACATCAATACACAGAAAACCCAATTTATCCAAAAACTTACATAACCTATAGGATCGATCCAATTGGTTATGTTTTCACTTGAATTCTTCCAAATACACATATTCAATATACTCATGCTTAAAAAATTCAATTCATATAATTACGCTACTCTACAAAGCTACTGGAAATATCCGAACATTAAACGATAAACTTAAAATTTGTGAGTTTTTACCAAAAGGTTTTACCGAGATTTTGAGGGCATAGACGGACTCCAAATGATCCCACAAACACGCTAGAATCAACATAATTCTAATTGGAGCTATTGTTCACTTGTGGGTCACTGTTCACTAAAACCTCTCCTCTCGTTTTACGTGTAACCATGCACAGAACAAAACATATGTCACCACCAACTTATAGTGCTCTCCGAGAGGTTTGATTTGGCAGGTGGCTTGGGCCGTGACACGAAACGATGAGACGGGATTGGGAAAATCTACCATGCACGTCTCTCTCTCTTCTGCTCGTCGTCGGTGATGATTTGGGGCTGTCGTTGGCCACCACAAGGTGCAGGGGTGGTCAGCGCACCCCTCTACCGGTTGTTCTGGTCGATGATGGTCGGTAGACGGCCGATGAGACCAGACGTCGTTCAAGAGTTTTGGAGCTGGGGGGTCGAGTGAGAGATATATGTGAGGCTATGTATTTTATACAAGTACAAGAAACTATGGGTAGTTATAGAGAAGTTTCCAAAATTTACGTTCAGACCCCCGCGAAATTGTAATCAGGCCCTAGTCATGAGGCTTTTTCAGAAATATCCATTTTTGAAACCTTTGTGATACAAATTTTGAAAAGTATTCAACACGAAAGTTGGCCTCGGAAAAATGAGTCCAATGGTTTAATCAGAATTTATTTACTATTTTTATAGCCGAAATAAGAAACTTTTATGCGTATAATAATATAATCAGGAATCTCGTGACCGTTTCTCAAAATCATGCGTTTTCCAACGCGACGAAGCTTCATTTTAAAATATTCTGATCGATTTTTCAACACATAAAATCTTATTTTCGAATATCATCCAGTTCCAAATTCTAAACTTTAATTCAGAAATCTTCCATCACTGTTCCAAAAAACTTGGGATATTACACATTGTCTATAGAAGATTGTTGGTCGGGAACATTGTCTATATAAAATTCTTGGTGACAGTGTATGAGCTAATCCCAAATCTTGAGATTTTCACTAATCTTATATAAGAATTATATAACTTTGACGCCACCTTAGTTGTCCTTTAAGGACTATCAATAGGAAAGTAATTGGATTACACGATAAACAATAAAATTTGTTATTGCAATGGTAATTATATAAGACTCTCGGGCACTAGTGGTTGTAAAATTTCCCTTTATATTTAAATGCAACTGGATATAGACGTTGTAGGTAGTATGCCTTGAATCCATTAGATCAAGACTATAATAATTAATATGTAATCTTGTATTAAATAAAATAAAATGACATTTATTTATTATATGAGTATCTTGTTTTTATCTTTACTTAATAAAGTCATTAGAATGATTTACATAGGAACCAAATGGAGTTTTGGTTTATGAGATCCTATCATTTAGAAATGTTCATGGTCTTGGGGTTATCAATATAAAGGTTATTGATGATCCGAATAGACTAGCATGATATTATTACCACCTTCTTATGTGATAGTCGATCTTATAAGCTACTAACATGGACTAGATGCTTAGTATAACACATGGGCACTTGTAGCAGTTAAGAATTATACTGCACCTCAATGAGTTTCTATGTGGAGGTGTTTAATCTCATGTGTCTATGAAGACTCATGGTAATGATATATAAGCTAATCCTAAAATTTGAGGTTTCAACTAATCTTACGTAGAAGTTACATGACTTTGAATCTGACTTGAGTCGTTCTTTAAGGACTATAAATAGGGGAGTGATTGGGTTACACAATAAACATATGAATATTATGGAAGACACAATAGATGATCATCAAACACAGAATAAACATAGGTTTATGGATTTTATTATTCCATTATGTAGTTGACATATGTGATTATGAAAATCCATAACCATAGTGGGAGAATTTCAAGTAGGCAAATTTTTATGTTGCATATCGTCGGGAACCAATAAAAAATAGAATAGACACATTTCATACTTTAAGTCATTAGTGGAATACTATTTCGAGGGAATGATTATATCATACGGAATTCATTTACGAAAAAGTTATATTTTTTTTTCTTTCAAGGGTCATAATACAATGTTTGGTATCACTCATGATCATTAGAATATGACAATCCTATAATGGTATTAATTAGAAGAGATATTATATGGATTTAATCTGTCACGACAAATTTCATATTCCACTTGGGAACAGACCAATAAGGACCACACGTTATAAATATGTGAGTTTGCAATTATATTATGTAAAAATGATGTAAAATATGTTTAACATATTTTGATAATAATTTTGGGATTTGTTGGCATGAGAAATGAAAAGATTCAGAGTTAAAGTCAGTTCGGAGTTTGCAAACTAATTTAGATAAAATGACTTACCATTTGAATAAAACGGCTAGCCGATTTCCCAAATCGATTTTAGCTAATAGGATAAATTGGTATGCAAGTTTCTGGCAAATGGTTTACAAATCAGCTTACCGTTATGACTAAGCTAGTTTAGTTTTGTTATTTAGAGACCATATAGGTCATATTTGTAACATGTTGTGATCTTTCTGGTATATGATATGATGTATTATGATTTGGATTTGGTGTGTGTAAAAATCATTTGAAGTGTATGATCTAGCTTCATATGATATGGTTTGGATTCGATGTGGACGGAATGAATTGCATGTGATTTGATGTGACTCCATCTTATGTGATTTGCAATTATACAAATGATTTTGATATGAATTGAATGATTTTAAGTGACTTGACGTGATTTGAATTGACATGTTTTGATCTGCTATAGTCCGATCTAATAGTGATCCGATATGTCTGAAACTTCCAGGATGTATGAGTTCTGATTTGATTATAATGATGTATTGATTTGATTTGATATGAATTGTCTGATCTGATATGTTATATGTTGACTTGAATTTGATATGATATAATGTGGTCTGTTTCGACATGTAATGCGTGATTATTTGATGATACATAGGGTAATATAGATCTTGGATATGGGTAGGATGATTTTCGTAGTGCTTTTAGCTTTGATTTATCATATATAAGGGCATAGAAATTTCGAGGATGAAATTTTATAAGGAGAAGATAATGTAACACCGCGATTATCCCAATGCGACCCCCATAATTAGTTTTTACATATGAGACGTATTAAGTATCATAACATCATGCATGAGTGTATTGATATTCATGAAATCATTTTTCGAAAACCTAATGAATTATTTGCAGTTTCGGTAAGCGATTAATTTTCTGTTGCAGACTTGACAACTTTTAGTTTTTTTATCTATAATTTGAGCTACCATTATCTATTTTTAGTGATCTTTATATTGTTGGAAAGATCAGACAATGATCTAAGAATTTACATATGTTTCAAATTCGGAACAAAACTAAGTCAAAAATATATTTTTCCTAGCTCGTACTTGTTCACTTTGGGAATGATCTATTGATTTTGTGCATGTGACTTAATTAATTTAATATTTCAATAACAAAAATCAACTCATTTGTTATATAAATCCAATTTTAATTCCGCGTCGAAATCTAATTTCGTATAATATATCGAATATATTATTTTATCGATTAATTCCAAATTAATCGTTATCTCTCTTCAAATAGTATTTTATCCCAAATAAAATATCTCCGTAATTAATCCTAGATTAATTTTCACTCTCTTATAATTAATCCCAAATTAATTATGTCCGAGTCATACTTCATCGGTGAATCTTCGGGAAGCGACCCATGAGATCACTGGATATGTTGGCAATAAATCCGGGCGTCGGACTATCCGAACACGTACGTACCTAGTACTACGTTTTTACCGATTTACAAGACATGGTTGGTTTCTAGCAAAGCACCGTGCCTACCCAATTCTCCAGAAATATTCTTAAAAAAACATGTAATATGTATAAGGCGTAGTAAAGTAGTATTGCGTATTGCGATCCGGTATCGGATGTCACGTGCTAGGCTTGGGGCTGGAATTGTGTCTGCCCCGTACGAAGCATATATCGGATCTCTGGTAACTAGTCTCTATAATCGGATAAACATGACCTAGTCATATTATCCCAATAGTTGCAGCATAAAAGAGTACCAGTTCCTTATCCTACGTGACCATCATCTCCATATGACTGAAGTGATACTTCCATCTTGACATCACACCCAATACACTACGATTCTCAATACACCCAGAAAAGGCGTACACAGAACCTATTAAAGCCCTGGACGACCAAAATCAAAGTATATTGATTGTCGCAAGTATTAGCGATGTAAGTCTTAGGTTAAGACCAAATACACCTACCCTGATTCGGACTTCCATAGACACATAGTCATACTACCAATGGAATTCCGAGGGGTCTATCCAGAGCGAAGCTGTTTTCGTACCATCGGTAAACACAACCTCCTATTACACTTGCATGAGTATCCAACACCCAAATATATGAGAACTATGCTGTTATACTCCCATAACAACCACAAGTGCAATACTAGTCTATTCCGCATTATCGATGTCCAATCTTGATAATATTACGACTAGGGATGTTTTAATGATTAAACCTTAGTGGATTAATACTGTCTCATATCTTATTAATCCGAAACTAATCATATGGACTTTTATCATTTATATATCCCGGTAATCCAATTACAAATGATAAAAGAGCAATTTACTTTGTCACATAGTTTATTTGTACAACAACACCATGTTCTATACAAATAGTGATGCTATGGGTCATAATTGTCCAACAATCTCCCACTTGGCCTATAGCCAATCACTCAAGTGTCCTACACTTGAAGTATGTATGGGAAACTGCTTTCGTCAGCGGATTTGCAAAATTATCATCTGATGTGATTTATTCGATCATCACATCGCCACGATGTATGATCCGACGAATCAGATGAAATAATTGAAGTATATACTTGGATCGTTGATGAGACCATTAATTCTTTAGCCTGTGCTGTAGCCTAGCTCAGCTGCTAACAGAACTACTCCTAATCCGATTAGGATTATTATAGATCCAAATCGTTTTTATTGCTACCTCAGCTGCAGCAATATTCCGCTTTTGTTTTTTATCCGGTAACAATATCTTGCTTGGAAAATTTCCAGCTCACTGTTCCGTTATTCAAACTATATAGTATCCTTATTGCGACTTATAGTCGTTTTTGTCGGTTTGGAAACTTGCAATGGTGAACCCAGTCACTTCAAGTTCTCCTTCTCCATAGCTTAAGAAAGCATCCTTAGTTCATCTAAGATACTCAAGGATGTTCTTAACATCAATCCAGTGACTATCACTTGGATTGGCCTGATTGTGACTCCATATGCTCAAAGCATATGAGACACCAGGTCGCATACATCTTTTTCAATGTATGAGTTCTCGGAGAGTGCCTTCAACTTTTAGATCTATCCAGTAGATCCTTATTCCTAGAATAAAGGTTGTCTTTCCCAAGAATTCTATGGAGAATTTCCATGAAAGTCAAGCTTTCACCGTTGTATCACGGGAATTTCATTTCAAAGAAATGACATATCATCATTAAATAGGACAATCACTGTCAGTGCGCTCCCACTAACCTCCTTATATACACAAGAATCATTTTCGTTTTGAATTAAATCATATACCATTATGATTACATCAAAACGATAGTTCCAAGAACACAATGCTTGCTTCAATCCATAAATGGATTGAATTAACTTGCAAACCTTGTTTGCTTGTTTTGGTACAACAAAACCGTCAGGATGTTGTAAACATCCTCCAAAAGGTTTCCGTTTAAGGAAAGCGACTTTGACGTCAATATGCCATATTTCATAAATGAAACATGCAGCATTAGCAAGCATTATCCAAATGGATTTAACCATGGCAACGAGTAAAAGGTTTCATTGTAATCGACACAATGTTGATAACGATACATTTTCGCTACAAGCCTAGCTCAGTACGTTGACATGTTGCCATCCATGTATATCTTCCTTAAAGACTTATATAGTACCAATAGCACAATTCCTTCCGATACATCAACCAGTGTCCAAACTTGGTTGGTATACATGGAATCCATTTCGACTCATGGCATCACATAAGGCAGACGGGAGTCGATACCTTGTATCACTTCCTCATACGTAGTCGTTTTTTCTTCCTCAATAAGATTGACATCTTTACGAGGTGAGATCAGAAACCCATACCTCCCAGGTTATTTTCTGACTCTCTCCGACTTGCGCGGTTCTTGTGTATTCGATGATTATTGGTATAGTTTCATCCCTGATGAACTATTTGTGTTCCATTAAGGACTCGGTGCCTGGAACAGTATTACTCTGATTTTCATCGAGTTTTACTTTCCCTCACTTACCACTGCATATAGGTATTCCTCTTAGGAAAATCGCATGGAGAGCAACAATTAAATTGTTCTCTTATGAGTTGTATAAGTACTATACTTTGGTTTCCCTAGGATAACCTACAATTTAGGCACTTATCCGATTTGGGTTATAGTTTGGAATCATCCAAACGTATGCCTAGCATTCCCAAATCTTCAGGAATGAGAAAACACTGATTCTTTCCTGTTCATATCTAATATGAAGTATGTCTAACAGATTTTCATGGAACCTTATTCAAAATAAGTGTTGCACTGTTAAATGCGTATCCCTAGAAGGAAAATGGTAGCTCAGAGTGACTATTGATTAACCTTACTATGTCCAACAAGGTTCGGTTTCTCTGTTCGGAAACACCGTCAAATTGAGGTGTTCCGTGAAGAGTCCTCTTTGAAAGAATACTATACTCTTTCAAGTAATTGAGAAACTTATTGCTCAAGTATTTTCCGCCATGGTCCAACCGTGACAGTTTTAATACTTTAGCCGATCTGTCTGTCTACTTCGTGTCGAAACTCTTTGAATTTATCAAAAGTTTTTGATTTATGTTTTAAAAGAAACACATAACCATAACGTGATGCCACATCCGTAAAGGTTACGAAGTGTTCATATCCACCTCTAGCCTAACTAGACATGGGCCCACTTACGTCATTATGAATGAGGGCTAACAGATCGGTGGCACTTGTAATTTTACCAAGTAAAAAGTGCTTTATGCACTTTGCCTAATAAACTAGATTCGTAGACATCATTTGATTTGAATCAAATCTGTCCTAGTACCCACTCTTCGAAGTGTGGATATACGAGTCTTGTTAATGTGTCCCAGACAACAATGCCACAAATAAGTCTCATCTGAGTAATTCAGTTTGAGCTATTTGTTTGTTATGTTATACATTTGAGATTCATTTATATTCAAAATATAAATACTATTTTTCACATCTAATGTGCTTATCTCAATATCATGTTTATAAAATAAAACACTTTAGTGTTTTAGATATAAAGGTATACCCGCAACAGGTTAAACTTAGATATAGAGAATAATGTTTCTAGTCAAACTAGGTACATTATAACAATTTCCTAATTTAAGTATATACCCGAAGGGTAGTTCCTAAACTTAGGTTTCTCGGTTTAAAACAGCGACTGTTGTCCCGTTTCCGACTCGTAGGTCAATCTCATCTGAAGCCAGTCTCTTGCTTATCAGCAGATCCCGCACATCAGTACATATCTATGTACCACATCTAGTATCAAAATCCAATTTGAAACTAATAGTGAACATATTTATGACAAACATACTTGAAGCTGAAGCCTTGCCTCTCTTCACTTCCTTCATGTCTGCGTTGTCCATACGGCATTCACGCATCCAGTGACTCCGTTTGCCACAGCTTAGGCAGACATCTTGGGATATTTCCTTTTTCTTCCTAGAAGACTTGTGATGATTTTGCCTTTTCCCCTTTTAGAAGCTCTGGCTCTGCCTCCTAGAGCATAACCATCAACTCTCCAAGAATTTACTCTTGGTTCAT
This sequence comes from Zanthoxylum bungeanum, assembly GCA_019454045.1. Classification (NCBI taxonomy): domain Eukaryota; kingdom Viridiplantae; phylum Streptophyta; class Magnoliopsida; order Sapindales; family Rutaceae; genus Zanthoxylum; species Zanthoxylum bungeanum. The sequence continues at coordinate 404,787 of SKCR01035496.1, forward strand.
AATGAACCTGCCCCAGCTTTTGGGTAGAGACTATAAGATCAAATCTTTGGTAGTCTCGGCCACATAGGTAATGCCCAGCTAACCTAGCTGATCGATGTCAGCAATCATCTACGACACCTAGTGCTCGACAGATGTACCCTCTGACATACACAAGCGAAATAGCTTCTTTTACAATTTATACTTCTAAGATCTAAGAATAGATCTATGAAGATCTTTAATTTCAACATCATGTTATAAGGATCTAATCCTTTAGTCTGACGACAGAATTAAAGTGTCATTGCATTAAGCATAATGGATTGAGCACTAAAGTTATCATCACATGAATCTTCCAAAGATCATGTTCTACTATTTGCTCAACTCCGGGCTTAGGTTCGAGATGTTTCTCTATCAAATAAAGTAACTCCTCAGTTCCTAGGACTATCCTGAGGTGTTATTCCCAATTTGAAAATTAAAGCCGCTTAAAGATATTTTCACCCAGGATTATGTTTTAAACGATAATCTTTCAGTTATCTTGATTGCTATAGTCCAACTATTCAATCAACGATTTCGGGTACAATTAATATAATGATTACTATAGTCTAACTATATAATCAACTATAATTTGATTATTTAAATTCAAATATATTGATTACTATAATCCAATTATATAATCAACTATTATTTGAAGTAGTTTGAATACAGTCTAACTGTTTAATTAAAACAACTATTAAATATTAGTCCAACTAATATATTTATGTATTGACGAAAAAATGAAATGAGCGCGTATTGGCAAGTATCTAAACCAAATTACAAATTTAATACTTGCCTCCCACTATTTTTCGGCGAGCCTCTAACCCTCTGTTGAGTACTCGGGAAACCTAGTTTCCTAATGGGCTAGGATCCCGTTAAATAACACACAACCTTGAATTTGGCCAACAAGCTGTATGATATTTAATAGTTAGATCTCTAAGATCAATTGGATCTCATCCAATTCATAGATCCAGTAGGTGGATGATGAGCGGAAAATATATCAATATTACCGCCCCTTTTACTTAATATTTTGTTTAGTTTCTCGGGTTTGATGAACGTTTTGATGTGTTTTAGTTTATTTTACAGATAAAATAATATTGGGACACAATGAAATCATTTAGGACGAAATGTGGGTCAAATAAGGGCAAAAATTGGACTTGACATATTAATTTTGGAGATTGGAAACTTGAAAGGGCGTTTTAAACGAAGTGCAGTTTTGGAAATTTCAATTTTGCGCATCTTTCGTAGTTTGGGCATAATGTCTTACTCCGATATCGGATTGAGCTGATTCAAGTTCCAGATTAAATAAGACTCAAATCTATACAACTTTGAAAGACAAAATAATTTCGAATTCTGAAGATTGCATGCCCGAAATTGATGAACCATCCAGAAGTGTGTTGTGTGTAATTATTAAAGTCACTTTCAATCATTTTCAAAGCAAAAAATAAATTAATAAATAAATAATAAAAATTATCAAATCACCACCAAACATGATAAGCAATTAGTGGAGCAATTAGTGGATCAATTAATAATGGATTTGGTGGATGATTTGATGGAGGCAAAATTTTGCCTATAAATACCAAGCCATTTTCATTTGTAAATTCATACTTTCTTCAAAGGAATACCTTAAGAATACTAAGAAGATTCTATATTGTTTGTTTATTTATAGCTTTCAGTAATTAATTTCCGCTTTCGCACTTTCTTTTCTTTACTTTTCAGTTTTTACTTTCCGCAATTTACTTTTACGCACAATACTTTTCTTTCTTTAATTTTCAGTTTTTACTTTCCGCAATTTACTTTTACGCACATACTTTTCTTTCTTTAATTTTCAGTTTTTACTTTTCAGTAATGAGGAGGTAACTCCCCTTTGCTGGGGTAAAAGGTAAAACTTTTATTACTAACATTTAGATTAATCTTCCTTAATTATAGTATATAAACTAGTTAAAACCTGACTTAACGAGGATACCGCCATATTGGTCGGTTGGTAATTATTTAAATTGGCTTTAACCTGACTAAACTGGATACCGCCTGATTGGTCGGTCGGTAATTAATTATTAATTTGACTTAATCTGGATACCCCCTATATGGATGGTTGGTAATTATCATGCAAAGTTAATATATTATATTAAGGGAGATGTCTAAAATAGAAGTAATAAAAGTGGATCCATTTACCTCAGTATTTTCTTTCATTGTATTTTTACTTCATTTACTTTTCAGCAATTTACTTTCAGCATTTACTTTTCAGCAATTTACTTTCAGCAATTTACTTTCAGCATTTAATTTTTCACAATTTACTTTCAGCAATTTACTTTCAGCATTTAATTTCAGCAATTTACTTTCAGCATTTACTTTTCAGGAATTTACTTTCAGCATTTACTTTTCAGTAATTTACTTTCAGCATTTACTTTTCAGCATTTAATTTTCAGTATTTAATTTCAGCATTTAGCTGCTACAAAAATGTGTGAATTCTAATAAAACTTTAGGACAAAAATATTACTCTCTTATCAACTTCACTTGTGACTGTTGTGGGCAAAAATGAGTTGTTTAATATTTTGCCGGCTGTGTATATGGAGAATGGTAAATATAATAGGAGAATTTACTTATTTAGTAATTTAGAAAGAAAGAAAACAACTAGTAACTTGGAGTAGAAGTTTCACCTGATTAGTCACTAACTTATTTATTCTATTTTTGCTTGTCTTCTGGCTTCTGTGTGCATTAGTTTCACTACCTTTTTAATTTTGTAAAACTTTTGTGGGTATCGTTGCTGTAAGCCCTCACAAGACTATAACTCGTCCACTAGGGACACATAGGGGTTTAAAGGCTTGTTGCATATGCTAAATGCAACCGTGATCCCTACGAAAGTGGCTTAGTTTAATTTTAATTGTTTCTTGTATTTTATTTTGTTGTTTTGCTCGAGGACTAGCAAAATGTTAGGTTTGGGGGTGTGATGAGAGGAAAATATATCAATATTTACCGCCACTTTTACTTAATATTTTGTTTAGTTTCTCTGGTTTGATGAACGTTTTGATGTGTTTTAGTTTATTTTGAAGATAAAATAATATTGGGAAACAATGAAATCATTTATGACGAAATGTGGGTCAAATAAGGGCAAAAATTGGACTTGACATATTAATTTTGGAGATTGGAAACTTGAAAGGGCGTTTTAACGAAGTGCAGTTTTGGAAATTCCAGTTTTGCGCATCTGTCGTATTTTGGGCATAACCTCTTACTCCGATATCGGATTGAGCTAATTCAAGTTCCAGATTAAAGAAACGCAAAGAGCTACAACTGTGAAAGACAAAATAATTTCGAATTCTGAATATTTCAGGCCCGAAATTGATGAACAATACAGAAGTGTGTTGTGTGTAATATTAAAAGTCACTTTCAATCATTTTCAAAGAAAAAATTAAATTAATAAATAAATAATAAAATTATTAAATCACCACCAAACATGATAAGAAATTAGTGGATCAATTATAATGGATTTGGTGGATGATTTGATGGAGGCAAAATTTTACCTATAAATACCAAGCCATTTCATTTGTAAATTCATACTTTCTTCAAAGGAATTCCTTAAGAATACTAAGAAGATTGTATCTTGTTTGTATATTTATAGCTTTCAGTAATTAATTTCTGCTTCGCACTTTCTTTTCTTTACTTTTCAGTTTTTACTTTCCGCAATTTACTTTTACGCACAATACTTTTCTTTCTTTAATTTTCAGTTTTTAATTTTCAGTAATGAGGAGGTAACTCCCCTTTGTTGGGGTAAAATGTAAAACTTTTATTACTAATATTTAGATTAATCTCCCTTAATTATAGTATATAAACTACTTAAAACCTGACTTAACGAGGATACCGCCATATTGGTCGGTTGGTAATTATTTAAATTTACTTTTCAGCATTTTACTTTATGTCTTTTACTTTTAAGTTTTTACTAGCCCTAGTTATGTGTTAGTTATCTGGGGTTGTGATGAATTCTAATATCACCGGTTTATTAGGGGTTATTTTATAGTTTTGGTAATTTAAAGGTTTACTTATTAAGTCTTAAGCTTAATGCTTTTTGTTGTCTGATCACCAATAAGATTGATGTGGTAAATCTAAAATGAACTTGACATATGGATTTTAGGTTTCAGCCTTAGACTTAATAGCCCACGATCTTCATTGAGGATAGATAACCCTTTAATAGATTTCCTTACAGGATAGATATATACCTGTCGGGCGAGGGTAGCCATAATTGGAACTTAAACTTAATGAATCCAGGTAATTTGGTTGACATAGACATATGGTTCAATTGGGTAAACTGGGTATTTGCGTCTGACCATCGACAGAGGCTTTTGCATAATTTCTTGTTCTAGGTTAGTAAACTAATTTATTACACAAACATAAAATAATCACCCCATCTTTTGAAAGATATTAGAATGATTCACAACCCTAGATCTTTGTGTTTTTTGTTATTTTCCTTAGTATTTTATTTTGTTTTTTTATTTATTTATTATTTAGCAATCTACAATCAACCAAAACAATCAAGCAATCATTCTCTTCTCCATTAATTAGATATTTGTAAATAAATAGTATCAATAATTAATAACAACAATAGGAATTAAGTCCTCGTGGGATCGATATTTTTATACTACTTGAACGATACGTGCGCTTGCGTTATACGGTGTGTTTACGCCGGTCAAGTTTTTGGCGCCGTTGCCGGGGACTTATTTTTCTTGAGTTATTAATTTTGAAGCTATCTAATTTACTTGTATCTAATTTTCTTTATTTTTATCTGTTTTTTTATTTCTTTCTTTTGTTTCAGGTGATTGAAAAAAAAATGGAACATTATTGGGAGATGAGAGATCACGAGCTTTACTAGAAGATACACCCCAATCTGGGAGCAACAGTCCGGTTTTCTGAGGCCTGTTGTCCAGCCCAACAACTATCACTAGATGCCAGAACCAAGCAATTCTACATTTGCTCAACAGAACGAAATGGGGAGATGTGTAATTTGTGATGGTAGCCACTCGAGCGATCAATGCATATACTTTTCAGAGTGGAAGAATTATCAGAATCATTCAAGGTACGAAGAACCATCATATTTTCCATCTTATCCACCACTCACCTACAATGATCTTCATCAACAATCAGAACAATCAGAAGAAGATCAGATGATTGACATGCTCAAAGATGTGTTCAAGAAACGAGAAGAAAAGATGGATACAATGCTTGAAACATTCCAGAATCAACTTGAAAGTATTCAGAGACAATCAGAATCCATTCAGAGGATGACAGATCAAGTGAGACAATTAACAGAAAACCAGAACTACATACCTCAAGGACCATTTTCAGATGACACTGGTGAAGCCTTCAAGTACAAGAATTTCACGATGACACTTTAGAAAATGAGGAGGCTGAGCAGTATCAGGAATCTGAGGTATTAGTATTAGTTTGGGAACCCAAACCAGCGAAGTCTCAATTTATTTTTATTATTCAGATTCTGACGAGGATGAAGATGAGATGTTAATACCAATTGCACCAACAAAGGAGGATGAAACCTTTCAGCCTCAAAATGAAGATCTGGAGAATGCTTACCATGATGTTGAAGAAGATCCATTGAACCATCCATTCCAGTCGTATCAGAGGATGAAAACCTAATGTCAGAAAATCTTTACATCCTCAGGCAGATACTTATGGAGCATGCATTTCACAGATGACGGATGAAGAATTGAATACATAAATTTTAAAATTCATCTGTGAAGAAAAGGTGGAGCAAGAAGCAGAGCAAATGAAGGAGCAAATGTCTGACTTATTAAAGATCCAGAGCATTCAGAAGAACGAAACATCACTGTTTTGGGGAGTACAAATCAAAGATATCACCTAAAAGCTTGACAGAATGGAACTTACATTCCAAGTCAAACACCATACGGGACCTCCTGATTTTCTTTCTTTCTTTGCAGGAACCACTGGAGCAACAATGAGCAAAAAGGTGGCACAAGCACGAATATGACAAAATTATTTTTCTCACCTTACCGTTGGAAAAGACCTTTCAAAAGCAATGCTCATGGGACTGTCTTTAATCGGAAATCCAAGACAACGCTGAAACCTCATTGACAGACAGATTTCATTCACGTCTGGCTGAAGATGAAAAATTTAACGCTAGCAGAGAGGCAACACATGCAATTTGTTGTAATTTTTGTTTTCATATTTTGTGTACACATGTTGTAGAATTGTTAATTTTGTGTGTTATTTTTGTAGGGAAAAGCACAAACGGAGCATTTTAAGATAGAAGGAATGATGTTTGGTAATCACAAAGATGAGAGCCAATTCATTAGCGATGGCTGAGTAAGGAATGAAATCTTGAGACGCATCCTAATGGATTTATATACCAAACGAGTGGCGTATTGCGTACATAATTCTGTGGCCTTAATTATTGCTTTGATTTGCTTTTCTGTTATAGTTATCTTATTTTCATAGACAGGATCCAGACTTTTTGACCTTTCACGATTTCTTTTATTTTTTAGCTAACAATCGTCCTTTGGAAGATACTAGTGCTATTATTACTCACCCTTTCAGGTGTTATAAATTCAACTCATCATTGCACTTTTGAAGACATCCACAGTAAAACATGGAAGCCACTTCAAGAAGACGAGTTGAAAACATCTGTGTGTTTTGCGGTACTAGTGTTGGTATTAAACCACAATACGTAGAAGCAGCATAGGAATTGGGCCGGGTCTTAGCTGCAAGGAATATGCACTTAGTGTATGGCGGAGGCAATCTTGGACTAATGGGGATCGTTTCAAAGGCCGTACAGGAGGGAGACAGTAACGTTTTAGGAATCATCCCAAAACCCTTGGCAGAGGCAAATCTTATTGGACCATCAACGGAGAGGAACTGATCGTGCCAGGTATGTCTGAACGATTAGTAGAAATGATTAATCGTGTTGATGCTTTTATTGCTTTGCCAGGTGGTTTGGGCACTTTGGAGGAAATTTTTATTGTGCTATCTTGGGCGAACCTGAACATACACCAGAAACCGCTTGGACTGTACAACGTGAAGGATTTTATGATTTTCTTTATGTGTTTCTTAATGATGCTCGGAGAAATAGGTTCGTGTCAAAACCTATGAAAGAACTCATCTTCACTGCCAGAACTGCTCCGGATCTAATTGACCAACTCTTAGCCTATGAACCACAAGTTGACCCTATCCTTTCAAAGATAAATTGGTCTGAGGTCGATCGTGGTAAGAGGCGTCGGATTAATCTGGATCTTAACCTTTAATTTCCTGTAGAATTTCAGCTAACCATGTATTATCTTCTAAACTCTTCTTCTATTATTTAAGACATTAGGGACAATGTCTCATTTAGGATTGGGGGAGGGAATTAGTTGATTAGTACCTTGTTTTTAGTTTGTGTGCTATTTTTATTTTTAGTCCAAAATTTTTCGAAAATACAAAAAAAATTGAAATTTTTTCAAAAATTACAAAAATATTTTGCGTTTTTGCGTTTTTATTTTGACTAAAAATGTGAAATTGGTAAGAGATAGCTGAGTAAGGAGTTTTCACTCTCGAGACGTATCTCAAACCATTTTTGTGAACAAGTTAATTTTTTTTATTTCCTTTTGAATTATTTAATTTGTGAATTCTCCATAATACGGACTAAAATGTATCTTCATATACTCAGTTGGCAGGTTATTATCAATATGCATAGTAACACACGGACATGAGTTAAAATTGAAAAGTTTGTAATATTTAGTGCTCTAATTTAATTGGAGGAAGCATCTCAAAAAACGCAATGGAGTAAAAAAAAAAACATCTGAGATCTGAGTTATTAAGTCTATAAGGGTGTTTTAACACCTAGTGTCCTAAAGCCAACTGGTTTGGGAGTCACTGGCCCAAAGATCGCTACATGGATCAAAGATGTTGCAAAAAAATATATATATCTGAAGTCTGAGTAATTAAGTCCGTAGGGGTGTCTTAACACCTGGTGCCCTAAAGCCAACTGGTTTGGGAGCCACCGGCCCAAAGCTCGCTACATAGATGGAAGATATTGTATATAAATAAAAAAAAATCAAAAATCAAAGAACAAAATCAGAAAAATGAGAAAAATTATTCCATTGCTACAAAAATGTGTGAATTCTAATAAAACTTTAGGACAAAAATATTACTCTCTTATCAACTTCACTTGTGACTGTTGTGGGCAAAAATGAGTTGTTTAATATTTTTTCGGCTGTGTATATGGAGAATGGTAAATATAATAGGAGAATTTACTTATTCAATAATTTAGAAAGAAAGAAAACAACTAGTAACTTTGAGTAGAAGTTTCACCTGATTAGAACTAACTTCTTTATTCTATTTTTGCTTGTCTTTTTGCCTTTGTGTGCATTATTTTCATTACCTTTTTACTTTTGTAAAACGTTTATGGGTATCATTGCTGTAAGCCCTCACGAGACTATAACTCATTCACTAGGGACACCTAGGGGTTTAAAGGCTTGTTGCATATGCTAAATGCAACCGTGATCCCTACAAAAGTGGCTTAGTTTAATTTTAATTATTTCTTGTATTTTATTTTGTTGTTTTGCTCGAGGACTAGCAAAATGTTAGGTTTGGGGGTGTGATGAGCGGAAAATATATCAATATTACCACCCCTTTTACTTAATATTTTGTTTAGTTTCTCGGGTTTGATGAACGTTTTGATGTGTTTTAGTTTATTTTGCAGATAAAATAATATTGGGACACAATGAAATTATTTAGGACGAAATGTGGGTCAAATAAGGGCAAAAATTGGACTTGACATATTAATTTTGGAGATTGGAAACTTGAAATGGCGTTTTAACGAAGTGCAGTTTTGGAAATTCCAGTTTTGCACATCTGTCGTATTTTGGGCATAAATTCTTACTTCAATATCGGATTGAGCTGATTCAAGTTCCAGATTAAAGAAGACACAAAGATCTACAACTGTGAAAGATAAAATAATTTCGAATTCTGAAGATTACATGCCCGAAATTGATGAACCATCCAGAAGTGTGTTGTGTGTAATTATTAAAGTCACTTTCAAAGCAAAACATAAATTAATAAATAAATAATAAAAATTATCAAATCACCACCAAACATGATAAGAAATTAGTGGAGCAATTAGTCGAGCAATTAGTAGATCAATTAATAATGGATTTGGTGGATGATTTGATGGAGGCAAAATTTTGCCTATAAATACCAAGCCATTTCATTTGAAAATTCATACTTTCTTCTAAGGAATTCCTTAAGAATACTAAGAAGATTGTATCTTGTTTGTTTATTTATAGCTTTCAATAAATAATTTCCATTTTCACACTTTTTTTTCTTTACTTTTCAGTTTTTACTTTCCACAATTTACTTTTACGCACAATACTTTTCTTTCTTTAATTTTCAGTTTTTACTTTTCAATAATGAGGAGGTAACTCCCCTTTGCTGGGGTAAAAGGTAAAACTTTTATTACTAATATTTAGATTAATCTCCCTTAATTATAGTATATAAACTAGTTAAAACCTGACTTAACGAGGATACCGCCATATTGGTCGGTTGGTAATTATTTAAAATGGGTTTAACCTGACTAAACTGGATACCGCCTGATTGGTCGGTTGGTAATTAATTATTAATTTGACTTAATCTGGATTACCGCCTATATGGCTGGTTGGTAATTATCATGCAAAATTAATATATTATATTAAGGGAGATATCTAAAATAGAAGTAATAAAAGTGGATCATTTTGCCACAACATTTTCTTTTATTGTACTTTTACTTCATTTACTTTTCAGCAATTTACTTTTCAGCAATTTACTTTTCAGCATTTACTTTTCAGTAATTTACTTTTCAGCATTTACTTTTCAGCATTTAATTTTCAGTATTTAATTTCAGCATTTACTTTCCGTCATTTACTTTTCAGCAATTTACTTTTCAGCATTTTACTTTATGTCTTTTACTTTTAAGTTTTTACTAGCCCTAGTTATTGTTGGTTATTATCTAGGTCCCAAAATCAAACAAGACATGAAATAATGTGTGAATACACCAACGAAGATAGCGGAATACTTACATCGGTCGGTTGAGTCGATTTGAAGACGATTGAAGCCGCAAAGCTCACTGTTTTGGTGGCGCCACTGCAGCAGTTCACTTCACTGGTTTGGGCAGTTTCGGGTCTCATTTCGAAGCTCCAAACTTCGTCGAATGGGTCCCGCCTCATGGGTGAACCTCCCTAACACCTTCGCAATAGTCGCAAGTGTGCTAGCACTTGATTTTTCACCATGAAAACCACTCATTCCTTCCCTAAAGTTCACGCCTGAACTGGTATGAAAACAGTTAGTTTTCTTTCATTTTGGCGGTAAGAAGAACAAAGGGAGAGAGAGGTGAAAAAGTGAAGACTTGTAAAACATTTACCTAATAAATGTCTTATATATTTTCCTAGAAAATATGCTAAAACCATTTACCAAAATAATATATCTAATAAATTAAATGGTAAAAGTCTTTAGCTAGTCACTATTTCACCTACCTACATCACTATTGAAATGTCACTTTAATAAAATGATGTGATGCAAGTCAATCCATCAATCCATCAATCAATCAATCAATCAATCAATCACTCAAAGTGACTTTTGATTTGACGCTTGATGTGACGATTGATTTGACGCTTGATGTGACTTGCGTCGCCGCACTCGAATTCGAAATACGAATGCGCTCGCAATCACACTCGGGCTCGGGTTCGCTAATTCTCAATTAGCGAACTTTCCGTTGCGTCGTAATTAAATGATTACGCCTAGCGAATTCACTATTCACGTCGCTAACGAATTAATTCTAAATTAATTCGTTCGCCCGAACTAAAATCTAATTTTAATTCCACGTCGAAATCTAATTTCGTTTAATATATCGAATATATTAATTCATCGATTAATTCAAAATTAATCATTATCTCTCTCTAGACGATATTTTATCATAGATAAAATATCTCCGTAATTAATCCTAGATTAATTTTCTCTTTCTTCTATATAATCTCAGATTATTAATGAGTGCGAGTTATGCGTCATCTGTGTATTATCGGGAAGCGACCCATGAGATCCCCGGATACGTTGGCAGTAAATACGGTCGTCGGTGTATCCGAATCACGTACGTACCAAGTACTACGTTCTACCGATTTACGAGACAAGGTCGACTCCTAGCAAAGCACCAAGTCTACCCAATTCTCCGGACATATCCATTTAAGAATATTTAAGATCTGTATCAAGCGTAGTATACCAATGTATTGTGCATATCGGCCCAGTATCGGATAGTCACGTGCTAGGGCTGGGGCTGGATAAGTGTCTGCCCCGTCCGAAACACATATCGGATGTCTGGTAACATAGTCTCTATAATCGGATATTCATGACCAGGTCACAATATCCCGATTGGATGCGCATCACTCAAGAGCACTAGTACCGTATCCTGCGTGACACCATCTCCACTATGACTGAAGTGATACTTCCGTCTCGACATCACACCCAATACACTACGACTCTCTGATAAACCCAGAAGTGGTGTACGCAGAACCGGTTAAAGCCTTGTACCACCAAGACCAAAGTCTATCGATTATCGTAAGTATTAGCGATGTAAGTCTCAGGTTAAGACTATACACACCTACCTTGAATTCGGCCTCCCATAGACACATAGTCATAATACCAATGGGATTCCGAGGGGTCTATCCAGAGCGAAGCTGTTTCCCGTACCATCGGTGAAACACGACCTCCTATCGCACTTGCATAAGTATCCGATACTTATATATATGAGAACTATGCCGTTGTGCCCTCACAACACACACAAGTGCAATACTAGCCTATTCCGCATTATCGATGTCCAGTCTCGATAATACTCCGGCTAGGGATATTTAATGATTAATCATTCGGGGACTGATACTGTCTCATATCATTCTCAATCCAGGAACTAATCATAGGGACCTCTCTTCATTTATATATCTATGGTGATCTAATCACAAATGATGACAGTGCAATCTCCTTGTCACATAGTTAATTTGTTACAACAGCACAATGATCTGTACAAATAGTGACGCTATGGGTCATTTTGTCCAACAGTTATGTGTTAGTTATCTGGGGTTGTGATGAATTCTAATATCACCGGTTTATAAGGGGTTATTTTATAGTTTGGGTAATTTAAATGTTTACTTATTAAGTCTTAAGCTTAATGCTTCTTGTTGTCTGATCACCAATAAGATTGATGCGGTAAATCTAAAATGAACTAGACATAAGGATTTTAGGTTTCAGCCTTAGACTTAATAGCCCACGATCTTCCTTGAGGATAAATAACCCTTTAATAGATTTCCTTACAGGATAGACATATACCTGTCGGGCGAGGGTAGCCATAATTGGAACTTAAACTTAATGAATCCAGGTAATTTGGTTGACATAGACATATGGTTCAATTGGGTTAAACTGGGTATTTGCGTCTGACCCTCGATAGAGGCTTTTGTATAATTTCATGTTCCAGGTTAGTAAACTAATTTATTACACAAACATAAAATAATCACTTCATCTTTTAAAAGATATTAGAATGATTCACAACCCTAGATCTTTGTGTCTTTTGTTATTTTCCTTAGTATTTTCTTTTGTCTTTTTATTTATTTAGCAAATTTATAATCAACCAAATCAATCAAGCAATCATTCTCTTCTCCCTTAATTAGATATTTGTAAATAAATAGTATCAATAATTAATAACAACAATAGGAATTTCTCTTCTCCCTTAATTAGATATTTGTAAATAAATAGTATCAATAATTAATAACAACAATAGGAATTAAGTCCTCGTGGGATCGATATTTTTATACTACTTGAATGATACGTGCGCTTGCGTTATACATGTGTGTTTACGTCGGTCAGTGGACATTCAAGTCAGAAACATATATATAATATATGCCAATATATCCGATATATTGCCTAACCTTTTTCCTCTGAATCAACTAAGCCTTGGCTTTGGCACAACAAACTTAATGATTCCAAGTAAGCGGGACCCATTGACCTTGGAAAGCTTCGTAATCGATGTCGATGGACAAGAAGTGATCTTGACTTTGGCCAACAAATCACAACTTGGACAAGACATGCGATATGGAACAAAGACTTCAAAATTCAAACACATCCGCGATGGACAAAGGTCTTGACTTTCGCCAACAAACCAATGTCAATCTTGGATCTTGAGAATGAATCATTCAATGGAAGGAAAAAACGCTTAATAGTTGTTGAGGGTTTTTTACGTAATTGGCAACCAATTAATTATCTTTAATTAGATCTCATCATACACCCTTAAACATGCATTCTAAAAGCATAATAAGGCGCGATAAATAAATTAATAATGATATGCGGATGGATATTTAAAACATTTTGTTCTTAGAACAAATCTCTCCCTTTCCTCTCTCCCGCTAGCACAAATCTTACTTCTACCCAATTACATAATACTTCTAAAGAAACCTCATTTACATTGAGGGGAATATGTGAGAAGAGAAATACAAAGGATGAAGAGGTAATAGGCTGGACACGCAGGTCCAATTTAATAAATTCTAAATTTATTACAACAATTTCCAAAATTGCCCTCACCCATCTAATATCAATCCGATATGCATTATTCATACATCACATCCATGTATTCATACAAAGCATGTTATCAATCAATCTAATCCAATTAATTAATCTGAAATTAATGACCATCCAATGTTCAAACAACGATTTGATTTGCGCGAGTCCGACTCGTTTTAAGAATAAGTACTCAAAGTACGAATTCTTGAATTATATTAAACTACAATATTAAATCCAATTTAATTTGTATTCAATACTAATTCTTTATTTAATTCCAAATTAAATAATCACACTTTATTAATGAGCCTTTGCGACTTAGATTCTAAATCTAATCTTTATGGGTCTCAAAGCCTAATTAACATCCAATGTCAATTTAATTAAAGTCCAATGGGCTTTCAATTAATTTATAAGGCATAGACTTTGGCAACCAAAGCCAAATAAGGAATCACCCTTTTGCCAAAAATCAATTTAGGCCCATTAGGCCCAATTAAAATTATAAAGGCCCAATTAATCATATTTGGACTTTATGGAAATGTTTTTAGGCCTTATTGGATCCAACCAATTAACCTAAACCAAACTTGGCCAACCAAGCCCAATAAGCCCAAATACAACTTTATTAGCCCAATTCCAAATTTAGCCCGACTAATTAAATTCCAATATCCCAAATCTCATAATTTAATCAATTAAAGTGCATTAGCCATAATTAATTAGTCAAATTAACATTTCCAAAATACCAATTACACTATTTAATCATGCTTTATTATATTCAATTCATGTCCAACATAATTGAAACAAAATCAACTCAATACATGCTATACATGTCACGACAATGAGGGATTTTTAAAATCGATTTCGATTTCAATCCAATTAAATCCTAAATCAATTTATCCCATGCCTTTCAACTCATACAATGATCAAAAAACAAAATTACCATGACTTTAGGGCATATTATCATATTCGGCAAAGCCAAATTTTTGGGGAAAAAATAATCCAATTTAATTTTCATCAAATTGATCATGCATAACTCTAAGTTATCATCATTCAAGCATACTCAATCAATCAATTTTATCAAATCATGCTCAAATCAATTTTACCCAAATTTTACCCTAATTTAATTTCATGCTTAATAACCACTCTGATACCATTGTTGGGTTTTCTAGGTCATTACAAGATCAAATTAAACATATGAAATGTGCGAATACATCAAAGTAAAGTAGCGGAAATACTCACTTTGATCGGCTTTTGGATGCGATGAACACAAAAATTTCTCCTCCATGGAATTCGGCCAAGCCTCTTTGTTGTGCTCATTGTTTTAAACTTCAAGCTCCAAGCTTTAAGTGTTGATTCCATGCTTATGAATGGGTTTCCCTATCACCTTTGAATGACTACTTGGATGTGCTAGCATCTTGAAAAATTTACAACAAATCTTCCATTTGCTAATTTTAACTCTCGGCCAATGAGAGAATTTGAGAGAGAAAGGGCACAATGCCGAGTGAGGGAGAGAGGAGAAGAGAAAGAGTGTTGTGTGTATTTGGTATTTTGTTTTCTAAAAATATATACCAAAAGTCCTTACAAAATTTGGTAAAAGCTTTTCCAAAAAGGAAAAACCAATTTTGGAGGCAAAATGGCATTTATTGCCCACAACAACAACCATCATGAATAGTGACTGGCTGTCAATCACCAAAAGGTGACTTGACATCCATCACTAAAGTGACAGGTGATGTGACAAGCGATGTGACTTGTGGCCGCACATGATTCAAAATCGGAGTGGCCTCGCAAACACATTCCGGGCTCGGGTTCGTTAATTCCAAATTAACGAACTTTCCGTTGTGACGTAATTAAATCAAATTTAATTAAATAATTATGCCTAGCAAAATTACTATTCACATCGCTAGCGAATTAATTCTAAATTAACTCGTTTTCCCGAATTAAAATCCAATTTTAATTCCGCGTCGAAATCTAATTTCGTATAATATAACGAATATATTATTTTATCGATTAATTCCAAATTAATCATTCTCTCTCTTCAAATAGTATTTTATCCCAGATAAAATATCTCTGTAATTAATCCTAGATTAATTATGTCCGAGTCATATTTCATCGGTGAATATTCGGGAAGCGACTCATGAGATCCCTGGATATGTTGGTAGTAAATTCGGTCGTCGGACTATCCGAACACGTACATACCTAGTATTATATTTTTACCGATTTACAAGACATGGTTGACTTCTAGCAAAGCACCGTGCCTACCCAATTCTCCAGAAATATTCTTAAAGGAATAAATAATCTGTATCAAGTGTAGTATACGTAGTATTGCGTATTGCGATCCAGTATCAGATGTCACGTGCTAGGCATGAGGTTGGAATTGTGTATGTCCCGTAAATATACTACGATTCTCAATATACCCAGAAGAGGTGTATATAGAACCTGTTCCTTGTCTTACGTGACCATCATCTCCATATGACTGAAGTGATACTTCCATCTTGACATCACACCCAATATACTACGATTCTCAATATACCCAGAAGAGGCGTACATAGAACCTGTTAAAGCCCTGGACGACCAAAACCAAAGTATATTGATTGTCGCAAGTATTAGCGATGTAAGTCTCAGATTAAGACCAAATACACGTACCCTGATTCGGACTTCCATAGACACATAGTCATACTACCAATGGAATTCCGAGGGGTCTATCCAGAGCAAAGTTGTTTCCGTACCATCGGTAAACAAAACCTCCTATTACACTTGCATGAGTATCCAATACCCAAATATATGAGAACTATGCCGTTATGCTCCCATAACACGCACAAGTGCAATACTAGTCTATTCTGCATTATCGATGTCCAATTTTGATAATACTACGACTAGGGATGTTTTAATGATTAAACTTTAGTGGATTAATACTGTCTCATATCTTATTAATCCGGAACTAATCATATGGATTTTTATCATTTATATATCCCGGTAATCCAATTACAAATAATAAAAGAGCAATTTCCTTTGTCACATAGTTAATTTGTACAACAACACCATGTTCTGTACAAATAGTGATACTATAGGTCATAATTGTCCAGCAATAGGATATTGGATGTTCGATTGAACACATCTCACATTCAATCGAACATGCCTCATCTGGTGCGGCAAGACATTGTGATAAAGGTAGCCTTTGGGGCGTTTCCCTCGGATAGAGGACCTTTAATCCACTTTAGTCAAGCTCATGCGCATTATTACTATCAATACGTAAATAAATAAAACAACCACATGCGGAAAATGGATGACGGGGTTACAAGCAATAAATGAACGGGAATTAAATAACAAGACGAAACATGCATTTTAAAGTTTCTCGAGTGGTACGTGGAGTTGTTTCACAATTACAGACCGCACTACCGTCCATTCAGATTTGGCTACAGAATTTACGTCTGGGTTTCCATCTGATATACCCCAAGAGAGAACACATATTCCATTCATTCAAGGACCACAACATGTATCAACAAACGACTCTCATGCGAAGGAACTCTAATAAACAATAAAAAAGATGAGAATAAATAAGAACGGTGCCCTCAGGTCTAACCTCTTAAGTTGTCTCTCAAAAGTGCGTTACACGGCCGTCGGAAGGATTGATGCTCCGTAACTCCTCTGGTTCACTGGTCCACTGCTTTCGTTCGTTGCCTCGCGGTTTTGAGTTGTCGTTTCCTCTGTTTTGCTGCTGTCTCTCACGGTTTTAAGGTGAAAAAGGGTTGGCTTTCTGGACTATTTTAAGTGCAGTTTTTGGTGTAGTTTCGGTGGTGGTTAAGGACTGACTTTCTCTTCTTCTTTTTGTGAATGTACTAGGGCTCTTTCTTCTTTTCTCTGTGTGTGTTTTCTGAGATGATCTAAGGTGTTTTTTTTTAGAGAGCTTGGGTGCTAATGCTTTGCAGAATTCTGTATGATTTTCGTGGATGTGCCCATGTAAAAGGTTGGTTTATGTGTCTTTTTATAATGGTTTGCTAGGGTTTCTAGGTAAGGAAGGGAATCCATAAAAAAAAGGGAAGTGTTTTGATTGGTTTATAAAAGGAAGAGATGTGCTTAATTTATGGAGTGAATATCTTAATTGGTGTTTGATTAGGGAAGGGATTTGATTAGATTAATTTAGTTTAATTTGTGACATGTATTTTAAATATTTTAATTATTTTTTGGATGGGTTTTGGTGGGCTAATTGGGCTTGGGCATGAGGCTAGCAGCAAAACCAGAAGTACCGACACCGTTCAAACGCCGATTCGAACACTACATGAACGCCCGTAATCTGCTTGACGTTCGAACATGCTCATGAACGTAGCACGAACGTAAAAGTAGTGAACATGTGAATTGAATCTGATGACATACTTATTCTGAATTTCCCATTCCGACATTCGTTTCCCGCGACTTCCGCAACCTAAAGAGTAGTGCCTCCGTACGAGACTCATCATCGGGACTTATATGCAAAAATGTATACAGTCGCCCCCACTTTGATGAGACTTGTACAGTGTGTGACAATGACAATCCTATCAAAGTTTATGCAATGCATTTTTACTTACCTAGCTAACCAGCTGTTGCTTAACTTACTTGTTATCCCCAGATGCTTTGACCTTTGGGCTTTGTCCCCAAACTGAATTGAATATGGGCTTTGTTCCCGAACTGTTTTGAGAGATGGCTTTATTCCCCTAGGATTTATTACCAAACTGTGTTAAGATAGAGCTTTATTCCCCTGGGTTTTATTCCCGAGCTATTTTTAAAGTGGGCTTTATTCCCCTACGCTTTGTTCCCGAACTGTGTCAAGATATGGCTTTATTCCCCTGGGCTTTGTTCCCGAACTGTGTCAAGATAGGGCTTTATTCCCCTGGGCTTTGTTCCCGAACTGTGTCAAGATAGGGCTTTATTCCTCTGGGCTTTATTCCTGAGCTGTTTTTAAAGTGGGCTTTATTCCCCTAGGCTTTGTTCCCAAACTGTGTTGATTGTGGGCTTTGTTCCCGAACTGTTGATAGTGGGGTGTATTCCCTGGGCTTTGTTCTCGAACTGGATGGAGAGTGGGATTTATTCTCCGGTTGTACTGAATGTGGGCTTTGTTCCTGAATTTGCTGAATGTGGGCTTTATTCCCGAACTGTGCGTCTTTACTGCATTTTCCTTTTCTTTAAAACCTACAAACAACAACAAGACAAAAATTACGTGCATGTGACGTGTATGCATGGATGTGTTTCCTATTCTGATGGGTCAGGTCTTCCTTGTGCTCCTTGATGTCCTTCGCCTATAACTGTCTTTGGTCGCCCCCTGGGTCTGCTTTATAGTTTCCTCCTGCCGGTTCTCTTTCGGTGATTGTGCAGTTCTCTTTTGTCTGAAACCTGCAAACACAGAACAAACACAAAAATTGCAAGTACGTTATATGTATGCATGCATGCATGAATGAACTTCCTATTCTGTTGGGTTAGGTATTCCGCAAATTCCCTTGGTGACTGCTCGGTCTTCTTTTCCTCAGGCAAATCAGTGATTCAATCTATCCACATTGATCGGCTCGGTGAACTCGTTCCTTTCCAAATCTGACAGTGTCACTGCCTCATTTCCTATTACTTTCTGGATGATGTAGGGTCCTTCCCAGTTTGGTCTGAACTTTCCTCTCAGGTCTGTTGTCGACGGCTTCGACTGCTTGGTAGGACGTACCTCCTTATTGAATGCTCGGGCTAGTCTCTTCTGATATATTTGCATGTGATGTAAAGACTTCATTCTCTTCTCATCGAGCAATGCCAACTATTCAAATCTATGCGAGGCCCATCCTTGTTCAGGTAACTCTATTTCTGCTAATACCCTCATTGACTGTATCTCAACTTCCACCGGCAGTACTGTTTCCATTGCCTTTCGAGCTTCTTCTTTTCTTAAACACTTCAGCTGAATGTCATTCGCTTGTCTTTTGTATAGTTCTCCCTTCAAACTCACATATTGAGAAGCCACTTCTGAATGGATATCTTGTCTTTTCTACTTGCTTCTTTCGGGAATTCCCCATTTTCTAAGTACCGCCGAGTATAATACCATGGTTGAATGCTTCTGTCAAATATACTTACGCTGTGCAGATTGAAAGGAATGGACTCAGGTAGGTAAGCGAAATGAACGTATTTATTATTATTAACGAAAAGATTCGAAAAAGTAGATGAAATCAATGTCTTTATTAAAAATGCAGGATTGCATTCAAATAAACCAAGAAGAACAGTTTCATCATTCGTAGCATTGGCTTCTTCCTCGACCTATGGTTCTCCACTGCTGTCATCCCCTATCCCCATGAAAGAAACTGGGTGGTTGAGAGTTTGGAGAACAAAGTTTTCGGGCAAGCCAGAGTTGATCATGTAGGTGGGTGGTGGAACGAAGTGGTAGTTTGGTAGAGGATTTCTGTGTGTGTTGGGTTGTTCTTTTTCAGGGTCGGGTATTTTATGGGAGTCAATGAGGTTTTGGATCTCATGCCTGAGGCGGGTGCAATTGTCGGTGTCATGGCCTTTTTCTTGATGGAAGTAACAGTACAGGTTTAGGTTGAGGTACGGTGGCACAGGGTTCAGGAATGGCCTAGGTTCCAAAGGTTTTAGAAGTCATTGCATCTTCAGCTTTTCAAACACCTTTGACAAAGGTCTACAAAGATTGGAGAATCGCCTGTTTCTGACGGTAGCGACCTCAGCAGTAGCGGGCTTGGTCTCAGAAGGCCCCCCAAAAGTCCTTATATTCTGGCAATAAAACTTTCTGTTCTCAGCTTCTTCCTCTACAATGTCTATGACAGTTTCCCTCAATTGTCGAAAATCAGCAATCATCGAAGTCATTCTCCTCAACTTGCCATAAATTGAGGGCTTAGTGCCCTTGATAATCATCTTGATCTAGTCCTTCTCCGAGGGCCGAGTTTGTATTTTCAGAAGCTGGCTCCTCCAGCGATCCACATAATCCTTGAAGTTCTCCTCCGGCTTCTGTTTGGTATTCTCCAAGTCGCGAAGCGACAAGTCGATCTCCAAATCTGTGACATATTGTTTCAGAAGGGCTTCTGCCAGTTCCCTCCAATCTTCCTTAACCTTCATTTCAAGGCCATGGTACCACACTACGGGTGCCCCTTCAAGAGACATCCTGAATATCTTCTAAACTTGACGCTGCGACAGGCCCACTTAACTCATCACTGAAACATATTGTTGGAGATGGACCCTCGGATCCCTGTTCCCGTTGAACTTAGCTATGTCGGGCATTTTGAACTGAGCTGGCAGTTGCTCCTCAAAATTCATTGCCTTATAGTCCAACAAATCCTCATGCTTACCCTTCAACTTGCAGGTAACTGATTCCACCTGATCGTGGAGTTTCTATAATTTGGTCTGGGACCCAGCTACCCTGCTTGCGGCATACTCAGCCATATCATCATCAAAAACAGGGATATCATCATTCATCCTGTTAGGAGGCTCTTCACGCCTTTCATTCTCAGAGCCTCCCCCAGCGCGGGGCACAGCCATATTAGCCATAACAGTAGTCAAGGCTTGCAACTATTCAATAACCTTGGTGAGATTGGTCTCCAACTGATCCATACGGGATACCTCGTTCTCTGATTCGCTCATGTTTTCTATCGGCCTTTTGATAAGTCTTCCCTCTTTCCTAACCCAACGAGAATCTATTATGTCTCTTAAAATTCTCAATCAGCATGTATGCGTGCAATGAATGGAATATATAAGTCAGCCTCTTGTCATTTTAAAGCTTCAATCACATTATTGCAAGGTGCAAACTTGTCCCAGTTGAAAAGGCCCAACAGATTTACACCTTTGCGATAACATGGCTAAACAACTTCAGATGATAAGGGGCCCAAACACAGGATGGCCCATCGGTATTTTAGAAACTTTTAGCCCAATTGTCATAAGATACGAACTCATCCCAGTTTAAATGGCCCAAAAAGTTCGCCTTTCTGACAAGAAGTCTAACTGAGTCCAAATGATGATGGTCCTAAGCATAAGCATAAAGAAACAATTTCTACAGAGTGGCCCATCGATATTTTAGAAACTTTTAGCCCAATTGTCATAAGATACGAACTCATCCCAGTTTAAATGGCCCAACAAGTTCGCATTTCTAACAAGAAGTCCAACAAAATCCAAATGACGATGGTCCGTAAACACAAACACAAGGAAATAGTTTCTATTGGTCATACAACTATGGTCTACGTGTGGGTTTGCGGGAGTGTAGACAAAGGCTCTCGCTGGCAAATGATTGTCCACAACTAGGTCTCCCCACTCAAGGGTTCGAGTGACCAAGTGAGCGCACCTTTTTTATACCTTACGGTACGTGCCAACGAGTTCTGGTGCGTGACTGACTGTCAAATGAATTTCCTATTGAAGATTACCTAGAGGGAGGGTGGAGCGAACTCTCTTAAATACCCAAACCTCTTAGGCTCTTATCACCTGGTGACAGGAATAAACAACAAGTCCTCCAAATTAGTCCATCACAGTAAGCTTCGAGTAATGATTATCTAGGTGCCTTTGCATCTTTTCCTTATAGAAAGGTAGTGAATGAAAAAAGACACCAAATCATTACCTAGCCTTAATAATGCCTTCGATTAAACCCCTTCAACCCACTATAGACGCGGTTAACTAAAGCACAAATCAGAATCACTACAAGACATTATTTCGGGGCCGATTATCTATCCCCAGTGGAGTCGCCAGACTGTAGGACACAAAAATCGGCGACGCTGTTCCAAGCTCGCGGCCTAGTTGGGAGTACGAAGTAGCCCACGGGGGACTACATTGGAGAAATAACATGGAGTCTCCACCCGGTGTGAACCGGGAAAATGATTTAAGGCCACACTCACTATTGGTGTTTGCTAAGGTCCCAAGATCATAAACAAGCATGAAATAAATACGAATACAAATCAACGAAGTTGCGGAATACTCACATCGATCGGTTGTGCGATGCGGAAACCAACAAAAATTTCTTTCTGCCCACTGCATGCTCTCGACAATGACTGAATAGCCCATTGTTTTTTGCTCGGCTTTGGTCCTTCGTCAAGCTCCAAGCTTCGTCGAACGATTCCCAGCTCATGGGTGGACTTCCCTATCACCTTAGCATGTCTCTCGGAGTGCTAGCTCTCTTGATTTTTGCCACAAAAACCAAGCACTTACTTCCCTATAGCTCACGGTTTTCCCAGAAAACTGAACCAGAAAAATGCCCTAAGTAGGCGTGAAGAAGAGAGGATTTTGAGAGAGAGAGAGATGAAACGTGTTGTCTTATTTTGGTAATTGATTTTCCAAAACATATACCAAAATTTTGGCTTTAAAAAGACAAACAATCAAAGCCATAAATTGCCAACCACTTCCATCAAGTCACATCACTCAATCAATCAATCAATTGTCACATCACTCAAAGTGACATGATTTGATGCTTGATGTGATGCTAGATGCGAATAGCGATTTGACGCTTGATTTGAGTTGCGTGCCGCACTCGAATTCGAAATGAAAATGCGCTCGTAAACAATATCGGGCTCGGGTTCGCTAATTCCAAATTAACGAATTTTCCGTTGCGACATAATTAAATGATTACGCCTAGCTAAGTCACTATTCACGTCGCTAACGAATTAATTCTAAATTAATTCGTTCGCACGAATTAAAATCTGATTTTATTTCCGCGTCGAAATCCAATTTCTTTTAATATATCGAATATATTAATTTCTCGATTAATTCCAAATTAATCGTTATCTCTCTTTAATGAAATTTTATCCCAGATAAAATATCTCCGTAATTAATCCCAGATTAATTAAAGTGCGAGTCATACGTCATCGGTGAATCTTCAGGAAGCGACCCATGAGATCCCCGGATATGTTGGCAGTAAATTCGGTCGTCGGACTATCCGAACACGTAAGTACCTCGTACTACGTTTATACCGATTTACAAGATAAGGTTGGCTTCTAGTAAAGCACCATGCCTACCCAATTCTCCATAAATATCCTTACAGGAATAAAGGATCTATATCAAGCGTAGTATATATAGTATTGCGTATGTCGATCCAGTATCGGATGATCACGTGCTAGGCCTGGGGTTGGAATTGTGTCTGCCCCGTACGA
This sequence comes from Zanthoxylum bungeanum, assembly GCA_019454045.1. NCBI lineage: Eukaryota > Viridiplantae > Streptophyta > Magnoliopsida > Sapindales > Rutaceae > Zanthoxylum > Zanthoxylum bungeanum. Next base: position 428,426 of record SKCR01035496.1, read on the forward strand.
AGCACATGTCGGATGTCTGGTAACTAGTCTCTATAATCGGATAAACATGACCTTGTCATTTTATCCCGATGACTGTAGTACTTAAAAGTACTAGTACCGTATCCTACGTGACCATCATCTCAATATGACTGGAGTGACACTTCCGTCTTGACATCACACCAAACACACTACGATTCTCAATATACACAGCATAGGCGTACACAGAACCTGTTAAAGCCCTGGACAACCGCAACCAAAGTATATTGATTGTCGTAAATATTAGCGGTGTAAGTCTCAGGTTAAGACCAAATACACCTACCCTGATTTCAGACTTCTATAGACACATAGTCATACTACCAATGGAATTCCGAGGGGGTCTATCTAGAACAAAGCTGTTTCCCGTACCATCGGTAAAACACAACCTCCTATTACACTTGCATGAGTATCATATACCCAAATATATGAGAACTATGTTGTTGTGCCCTCACAACGCGCACAAGTGTAATACTAGTCTTTTACGTATTTATCGATGTCCAATCTCGATAATACTCTGACTGTGGATATTTAATGATTTCTTATTCGTGGACTGATACTGTCTCATATCATTCTCCGTCCAGGAACAAATCATAGGGACCTCCTATCATTTATACATCCAGGTGATCTAATCACAAATGATAAGTGAGCAATCTCATTTGTCACATAGTTAATTTGTACAACAACACCATGATCTATACAAATAGTGAGGCTATGGGTCATAATTGTCCAACAATCTCCCACTTGGCCTATAGCCAGTCACTCGAGTGTCTTACACCCGAACTATGTACGGTTGGCTCAAACTGCTGAGAAAAGGCTTTCGTCAGCGGATTTGCATGATTATCGTCTGATGCGATTTATACGATCATCACATCGCCACGATGTATGATCCGTACGAATCAAATGAATATCGAAGTATTTATCTGTATCGTTAATGAGACCATTAATTCTTTAGCCTGTGCTGACGCCTAGCTCAGCTGCTAACAGAATTACATCTAATCTAATTAGATATGTTATCGACCCAGAAGGCTTCCATTGCTGCCTCAGCTGCAGCAATAACCCGCATTTGTTGTTTATACGGTAACAGTATCTTGCTTGGAAGATTTCCAGCTCACTGTTCCGTTATTCAAACTGTATAGTACCGTTTGCGACTTATAGTCGTTGTATCGGTTTAGGAAACTTGCTATAGTGATCCCAGTCACTTCAAGTTCTCATTCTCCATAGATTAAGACAACATCCTTAGTTCTCTAAGATACTAACGGATGTTCTTAACATCAATCCAGTGACTATCACTAGGATTGGCCTGTTTGTGAATCCACATGCTCAAAGCGTATGAGACACCAGGTCGCGTACATTTTTCAATGTACGATTTCTCGGAGAGTTTTCTCAAAAGCCAAGCTGTCACCGATTGTTTTTATGGGAATATCATTTCCAAGAAATGACACATATTATCATTATTTTATAGGACATCTATTGTCAGTGCGCTCCCACTAACCCTCTTATATACACAAGAATCATTTACATTTTGAATTAAATCATAAACCATTATGATCATATCAAAACGAAAATTCCAAGAACCTAATGCTTGCTTCAATCCAAACATGGATTGAAAAACCTGCAAACCTTGTTTGCTAGTTTTGGGTACGAAAAAACCGACAGGATGTTGTAAACATCCTCCAAAAGGTTTCCTTTTCAGGAAAGCGATTTTCCCGTAAAGCTGTCATATTTCATAAATGAAACACGCAGCTTTAGCAAGCATTATCCAAATGGATTTACCGTGGCAACAGGTAAAAGGTTGAATCGTAATCAACACAATGTTGATAACGATACCTTTCCGCTACAAGCCTAGCTTAGTACATTGGTATGTTGCTATCCATGTATGTCTTCCTTGAAGACTTATATAGTACCAGTAGGCACAATGTCTTGCGGTACATCAACTAGTATCAAAACATAGTTCATATACATGGAATCCATTTCAGATTCATGGCACTTTGCCATAATAAGGGATTCGATACCTTGTATCACTTCCTCATACGTAGTCAGTTGGTATACCTCAAAAGATTAACATCTTTACGAGGTGAGATCAGAAACCCATACCCCAGGTTGTTTTCTGACTCTCTACGACATACGCGGTTCTTATGTATACGAATATTACTGGTATAGTTTCAACCTTGATGAACTATATTTTGTGTTCCATTAAGGAATCGGTGCCTGGAATAGTATTACTCTGATTTTCATCGAGTTTTTCTATCCTCCCACTTACCACTGCATCTCGGTATTCCTCTTAGGAAAACCGCATGGTGAGCAACAATCTAATTGTTCTCTTGTGAGATGTATAAGTACAATACATATGGTATCCCTAGGATAACCTACAATAGACACTTATCCAATTTGGGTTTTAGTTTGGTATCATCCAAACGTATGCCTAGCATTCCCAAATCTTCAGGAGTGAGAAACCTGGTTTCTTTCCTGTTCATATCTAATATGATATCTATCAAACAGATTTTTATGGAACCTTATTCAAAATAAGTTCTTGCACTGTTTAAAGCTTATCCGTTGAAGGAAATGGTAGCTCAGAGCGACTCATGATTAACCTTATCATGTCCAACAAAATTCGGTTTCTCATTTCGGACACACCGTCACTTTGACGTGTTCCGGGAGGAGTCCTCATTGAAAGAATACTATACTCTTTCAAGTATATGAGAAACTTATTGCTTAAGTATTTTCCATTACGGTCTTACCGTGACGGTTTAATACTTCAGCCGATCTGTTTGTCTATTTTGTGTCGAAACTGATAAAAGTTTCTGATTTGTGTTCTTCAAAAGAAACACATAACCATAACGCGATGCCACATTTGTAAAGGTCACGAAATATTCATACCCACTTCTAGCCTAGCTAGACATGGGCCCACTTGCTTCTTTATGAACTAGGGCTAACAGATTGGTGGCATTTGCACTTTTACCAAGTAAATATGTTTTAGGCACTTTGCCCAAAAAACTAGATTCGTAGAATTTATTTGAATGGAATCAAATTAGTCCGAGTACCCACTCTTCAAAAGTGCGGATATACGAGTCTAGTTTAATTGTGTCATAGACAACAATGCCATAATTAGTTTCTTCTGATCAAATCAGTTTGAGCTATTTGTTTGTCATGTTATATGTTTGAGATATTATTTATATTCAAAATATAAATATTGTTATTCACATCTAATGTGTTTATCTCAATATCATCTTTATATAATAAAACACTTTAGTGTTCTAGAATATAAGGGTTCACCCAAAGCGGGTTAAACACTGATACATAGAAAATGTTTCTAGTCAAACTAGTTACATTATAACAGTTTCAAAATTTAGGTACACACCTGAAGGGTAATTCCTAAATTTAGGTATCTATGGTTAAAACATCGACTTTTGTCCCGTTTCTATTTCGCAAATAAATCTCTATTGATGTGAGTATCCTGCTCATAGCAGATTCTGAACATCAATACATAAATTTTACGTACCACACTAAATATTTAAAATCCAATTTTAATACTAGTAATGAACATAATTATGACAAACATATTTGAAGTCGGAGCCTTGCTCGTCCTCAGTTCCTTCATGTCTGCTTTGTCCAAATGGCAGTCACGCTTCCGCGATCCCGTTTACTACATTTAGGCAGATATTTTGGGATATGTCATTTATCTTCCTAGAAGATTATAATGATTTTGCCTTTGCCTTTTTCCACATTCCAGAAGCTTTGGCCAAGCCTTGGCCTTCTAGAATATCGAAGTAAGGTGCGCCTTGCGCTACTTGCCTTATTGCAAATTTTGACTTTATCTCATTGAGAATAGTCATTAATTCTCCAAGAATTATTTATTGCAATTTTAGTACTTCTAAAACCAAAGTATAGATTTATGAAGATCCTTCAATTTCAGTATCATACTTTATGGATCTAATCCTTAGTTTTGATTCAGAAATTAAGGAGTCTACTGCGACAAGCTTAATGGATTAAGCACTAAAGTTATCATCCCATAAATCTTCCAAAGATTATGCTCTACTATTTGCTTAACTCCGGTAGGGGGATATCCAAGTCCGAAACATATATCTTATATATGCCAATACATCCAATGTATTACCTAACCTTTTCTTCTGAATCAACTAAGCCTTGGCTTTGGCACAACAAACTTAGTGATCCCAGTCAAGCGTGACCCATTGACCATGGAAAGCTTCGTAATCAATGTCGATGGACAAGAAGTGGTCATGACTTTGGCCAACAAACCACAACTTGGACAAGACACCAATATGGAACAAAGCCTTCGTGATTCAAACACATCCTCGACAGACAAAGGCCTTGACTTTGGCCAACAAGCCAATGCCAGTCTCGGATCTTGAGTGAGAATCACTCAATGGAAGGAAAGACGCTTGATATTTTGCGAGGGTTTTTCGAGTGCAAATTGGCAACCAATTTATTATCTTTGTTAAGGTCTCATCATCATACACCCTTAAACATGCATTCTAAACATATAATAAAGCGCGTATAAATAAAGTAATAATGATATACGGATCGATACTTTACACATTGATCCTAGATCAAATCTCTCCATTTCTCTTTCCCGTTAGCATATGTATTTACTTCTACCCGTTACACTACACTTCTAAAGAAACCTCATTTACATTGAGGGGAATAGATGAGAAGAGAATACAAAGAATATAGAGGTATAAGGCTGGACATGCAGGTCCAATTAATAAATCAAATTTATTACAACAATTTATAAAATTGCCCCATCCATCTAATATCCATCCAATATACATTATTCATGCATCGCAACCATGTATTCACACAAGCATGTTATCAATCAATCTAATCCAATTAATTAATCTGATAATTAGTGACCATCCAATGTTCAAACAACGATTTGATTTTGCACGAGTCAAACTCGTTTTGCGAATAAGTACTCAAAGTACGAATTCTCGAATTAAATTAAACTACATAATTAAATCCAATTCAATACGCATTTAATTCTAATTCGCCATTTAATTCCAAATTAAATACTACACTTTAATTACGAACCTTTACGACTTTAATTCAAAATTTAATCGCTACGGGTCTCAAAGCCCGATTAACGTACAACGTCAATTCAATTAAAGTCCAATGGGCTTTTAATTAATTTCTTAAGGCGTGGACTTTTGGTCAACTCGGGTCAAACCGAATAACCAAAATCCAATCCAGGAATTACCCCATAACTCCAGAAATCAATTTTGGCCCATTAGGCCCAATTAAACTTTAAAGGTCCATTAGTCGCATTTGGGCTTTATGGAAGCGATTTTGGGCCCTATTGGATCCAACCAATTTTGCATAAACCCAACTTAGTACAACCAAGCCCAATAAGCCCAATAACAACATTCAAGCCCAATTTCACAAAATAGGCCCAATTCAATTAAATTACAAAATCCAATTTCACAATTTAATTACCTAAAGTGTATAACACAATTAATTACCCAATTAACATTTCTAAAATATCAATTAGCCTAATTAATCATACTTATCAATATTAAATCATGTCCAACATTATTTAACAAGAATCAAACCTAATCATGCTTTATATATGTCTCGGCCAAGGGGAAATTTATATCCAATTTCAAATCTAATCCAATTGAATCAAATTAAACATTAAATCAACATCAACAACATGATTCTAACTCATCAAATGAATCAAAAAATCAAAATCCAAGACATTAAAATAGGGCATCATTCTCGGCCAAGCTAAGATTTTGGGGAAAAAATGATCCAATCACAATTTCATGAAATTGATCCAATCAAACTTCAATTCAACATGATTTAAGCATATTCAAACATCCAATTTAATTAAATCATGCTCAAAATCAATTTACCCAATTTTAAGCCATAAATCAAATTTCATGCTCAACCTTGCTCAAGATACCATTGTTGGTGTTTGCTAAGGTCCCAAGATCATAATCAAGCATGAAATAAGTGCGAATACAAATCAACAAAGTTGCAGAATACTCACATTGATCGGTTGTGTGACGCGGCAACGAACAAAAATTTCTTTCTGCCCACTGCATGCTCTCGGTAGTGACTGAAACAGCCCACTATTTTTGGCTCGGCTTTGGTCTTTCGTCAAGCTTAAAGCTTCGTCGAATGATTCCTGGCTCATGGGTGGACTTCCCTATCACCTTCGCATGTCTCTCGGAGTGCTAGCTCTCTTGATTTTTTCCACAAAAACCAAGCACTTGCTTCTCTATAGCTCACGGTTTTCCCAGAAAACTGAACCAGAAAAATGCCGTAAGTGGGCGTGAAGAAGAGAGGATTTTGAGAGAGAGAGAGATGAAATGTGTTGTCTTATTTTGGTAATTGATTTTCCAAACCATATACCAAAATTTTGGCTTTAAAAAGTCAAACAATCAAAGCCATAAATTGCCAACCACTTCCATCAAGTCACATTACTCAATCAATCAATCAATTGTCACATCACTCAAAGTGACATGATTTGACGCTTGATGTGACGCTAGATGCGAATAGCGATTTGATGCTTGATTTGACTTGCGTGCCGCACTCGAATTCGAAATGCGAATGTGCTCGCAAACAATCTCGGGCTCGGGTTCGCTAATTCCAAATTAACGAATTTTCCATTGCGACATAATTAAATGATTACGCCTAGCTAATTAAGTCACTATTCACGTCGCTAACGAATTAGTTCTAAATTAATTCGTTCGCCCGAATTAAAATCTAATTTTAATTCCGCATCGAAATCCAATTTCTTTCAATATATCGAATATATTAATTTCTCGATTAATTCCAAATTACCGTTATCTCTCTTTAATGAAATTTTATCCCAGATAAAATATCTCCGCAATTAATCCCAGATTAATTTTCTCTCTCTTCTAATTAATCCCAGACTAATTAAAGTGCGAGTCATACGTCATCGGTGAATCTTCAGGAAGCGACCCATGAGATCCCCATATATATTGACAGTAAATTCGGTCGTCGGACTATCCGAACACGTAAGTACCTCGTACTACATTTATACCGATTTACAAGACAAGGTTGGCTTCTAGCAAAGCGACATGCCTACCCAATTCTCCAGAAATATCCTTACAGGAATAAAGGATCTATATCAGGCGTAGTATACGTAGTATTGTGTATGTCGATCTAGTATCGGATGATCACGTGCTAGGCCTGGGGCTGGAATTGTGTCTGCCCCATACGAAGCACATGTCAGATGTTTGGTAACTAGTCTCTATAATCGGATAAACATAACCTTGTCATTTTATCCCGATGACTGTAGTACTTAAGAGTACTAGTACCGTATCCTACGTGACCATTATCTCCATATGACTGGAGTGACACTTCCGTCTTGACATCACACCCAACACACTACGATTCTCAATATAACCAGCATAGGCGTACACAGAACCTGTTAAAGCCCTGGACAACCGCAACCAAAGTATATTGATTGTCGTAAGTATTAGCGGTGTAAGTCTCAGGTTAAGACCAAATACACCTACCCTGATTTCGGACTTCCATAGACACATAGTCATACTACCAATGGAATTCTGAGGGGGTCTATCCAGAGCGAAGCTGTTTCCCGTACCATCGGTAAAACACAACCTCCTATTACACTTGAATGAGTATCCTATACCCAAATATATGAGAACTATGCTGTTGTGCCCTCACAACGCGCACAAGTGTAATACTAGTCTTTTACGTATTTATCGATGTCAAATCTCGATAATACTCTGACTAGGGATATTTAATGATTTCTCCTTCGTGGACTGATACTGTCTCATATCATTCTCCGTCCGGGAACAAATCATAGGGATCTCCTATCATTTATACATTTAGGTGATCTAATCACAAATGATAAGAGAGCAATCTCCTTTGTCACATAGTTAATTTGTACAATAACACCATGATCTGTATAAATAGTGACGCTATGGGTCATAATTGTCCAATACTCACCCCTCCCAAGGGAAGACCTCAAACCGTTGGGTTCAGAATGGTCTCTTACTAATGCCACTTGTAGTGAAATGATTTGTGCAATAATTTAATCGAATCTACGCAACATATGCTTCCAAGAGTATTCTACTTCTAATTTCACATGTATGAAAATAAATTGGAATAACGACAGGAATATAATTTCATAAACACATTAAATCGATAAACATTGCAATACGAGTAAAACATAAATATAGGAGAGACATAATTAAGTTTCTAGTGCGAAAGAAACAATCATTGAAGCAATCATGTATGAGAATGTAATGGGAGAAACAAGCATGCATGAAATGGGATGTAATAGGTGAAAGCTCATTCGTGGAGCGTTTGATAACGCGTTCGAACAGAGAAGGGCCGAGAGCATGCGTTCGAGGTGCGTTCTTGGACGCGTTCGAATGGGATAAGACCTGATGCATGATAAAGCAGAAAATATGCGCATTCGAGTAGCGTTCGAAAATGCGTTCGAACGGGGGAGGGCCGAGAGCATTCGTTCGAGTTGCGTTCCTGGACGTGTTCGAACGAACAAGGGCCGAGAGCATGCGTTTGAGATGCGTTCTTGGTGTAGACACTATATTTTTGCATATAAGTCCCGATGATGAGTCTCGTATGGAGGCACTACCTTTTAAGTTGCGAAAGTCGCGGGAAACGGACGTCGGAAGGAAAAAGTCAGAAATTAGTACTTTGTTGGACTTAATTCGTTTGCCTAGCTGCGGGTTCGCTTGTTGGATCTCTGTTTTAACTGTTAGCCTTGGCCCAAAATCCCCGCAACTCACACCAAGCCCATACACCACCTAATTCACGCCCATGCCTCCCAAAATAACAAAAACACACATTAAACACATGCTAAAATCAAGATAAATCACCTTCCCTAATTAAAAGATACAAATCAAATCTCATCAAATGCTTTCCTAATTCAATTAAATCACATTCCCTAATTAAAAAATATCAAATAAAATAAAATAAAATCATATCCCTAATCAAAAGAGAAGAAATCAAATAAAATCAAATCACTTCCCTAATTAAAGAGATCATTTCCTTATCACACACTAATTAAAAGATATCCCCATAATTACACAAATCCTTTCCTTTTTCGCATAAGGTAAACCCTAACCTTTGCCTCTAAGAAAAAGCCTAAACCAACACATTCAAGCCTAGTGCATCCACGCCCAAGCTCTCCAAAATTCCTAGGATTCACTCCCAACAAAAGAATTGCCCTCCATCACCAAAATAAACACAAGCCTCCATTAGCCTCCATTGCCGCCAAGAACAACACCAACACACCCTCCAATTGCCGTGAATCTTAGCCCCAAAACAGCCCCTATATTGCCGCAAAACAGCCCCCAAAACCCCATCTCTTTCACGCCAAAATCACCCCCGCAAACAGCCTCAAAACAATCCACAAATCACCCCCAAAATACCACAAAACAGCAGCCCAAACAGCCCTATAATCACGCCAAAAAAGCCCCAAAACAGCCCCCATTCACCAAAAAACAGCCCCAAACTGCACCCTTAAACCACAAAAAACTGCACTCCAAAACACCTCAAAAATCACCAAAAAACTGCACTTTAAATCTCCCTTTATTATCAAAAAAATTTCACTTTAAAACCACCGCAAAAATAGTGAAAATAACAGTAAAAATAGTAGCAAAAATAGTGAAAACAACAGCCCAAAATAGCAAGACAGCGAAGGAAAATAACGGACCGGTGAACCGGAGGAGTTGCGAAGCATTAACCATTCTGACGGCCGTGTAACACACTTCCAAAAGGTGACATAAAAGGTTAGACCTGAGGGCACCTTCCTTATTTATTTTCATTCATCTTTTGATTATTTTATTTATTTTCTTTGCATGAGAGTCGTTTTTTGATGCATGTTGTGGCCTTTGGATGAAGGAAATATGTGTTCTCTCTTGCGGTGTATCGGATGGAAACCCGGACGTAAATTTCATAGCCGAATCCGAATGGACGGTATTGCGGTTTGCACTCGGGATACAATGCCACGTACCACTTGAGAGATACACATATTTCGTTTCTTCCAACCTTGTATTCGAGCATGATTTAGTCTAGTATGTTATTTATTTTTAAGCATGAGTATGTTATTTCTTTAGGCATGATTTAGTTATTTTTCTTTTGCAATAGGAGTTTAATTTACGTTTATATTTAGGTTGTTATCTATTTTTCGTGCTTAATAATTCAACATGCTTATGAGATCATGGTGTGATATCGTATGTTTGCCGTTATGATGACTTATTTTTAAAGCATGCAAACTAAGACGTAGGATTTATTTTCATGAATGCGAACTAGATTTGGGTTATTCTTGAACATATATGTTGTGTAGATTCGGTTAAGTTATTGCACAAATCTTTTTATTACAAGTGGCATAAGTAAGGGACCATTCCGAACCCAACGATTTGTAGTCTTCCCTTGCGAGGGGTGAGTGCAGCCTTAAATCATTTTCCCGGTTCACACCGGGTGGTGACTCCTTTATTCTCCGGCTTAGTCCCCCGCGGGCTACTCCGTACTCCCAACTAGGCCACAAGCCTAGAACAGCGTCGCCGATTTTTGTGTCATACAGTCTGGCGACTCCACTGGGTATAGAGAATCGGCCCCGAAATAATGTCTTGTAATGATTGTGATTTGTGCTTTAGTTAATCGTGTCTGCCGTGGGTCAAAGGGATTTAATCAAAGGCATTATTCGAGCTAGGTAATGGTTTGGTGTCTTCCTTCATTCAATACTTTTTTAAGGAAAAGCTGTGAAGACACCTAGATAATCATTTACCTGTAGCTTACTGTGATGGACTAATTTGGAGGACTCGTTGTTTATTCCTGTCACCAAGGCGATAAGAGCCTAAGAGGCTTGGGTATTTAAGAGAGTTCGCTCCACTCTCCCTCTGGGGAATCTTCAATAGGAAATCCATTTGACAGTCAGTCATGCACCATAACTCGTTGGCACGTACCTTAAGGTATAAAAAAGGTGCGCTCACTTGGTCGCTCGAACCCTTGAGTGGTAGTTGTGGGCAATCCTTCGCCGGCGGGAGCCTTTTTCTATACTCCTATAAGCCTGCATATGAACCATAGTCATATATCCTATAGAAGTTACCCATTTATGCTTTTGACAACCACTTGCATCTCATGCATCTCATGCATACACGCATCATGTTAACCCTGTGTCTTAAAAGCCATCATAGATATCCGTCGGGTTAGGAAAAAAAGACTTGTCAAAGAAGAGTTTAGCTAACATGGATATCGGGAAAAGGAAACCGAGGAACAGAAAACTTTACGGCAAGGATAGAAAGATCATGGTGGGCCCAAAAAAAAAAGAAAAAGAAAAAAGAAAGGAGGAAAAAAAGAAGAAGATTGTTTTAAGTCCTTAATAGTTAGGCATAAGTCCAATGATGAAATGTTTACTTTAGGATGAAACCTTAGAAACGATAAGTGCGAGATGAACCCTCATCCGATATTCTGAATGGATCGATCTCGGCTAGACTCACAAGCACTTGATTATGGGATCTCGGCAGTAGAATCCTGAGTAGTCGGTGAGATGACTAGTTGAAGAGATGGTGGATCAGTGAATGACCGTTTGCCTGGATGTCCATCCTGGTTTACTTATGCCACGATATATGATATGGTTGGGAACAAAGAAAAAGTCTCTACAATGAAAAGAAAAGAAAAATAGACCGCCTATAACCGATAAGCGTGAAGCTACCCATGGGCGAGTATTAGGACCACCATGAGGAGAAATGCTACCTTAAAGGGTAGGTGTGTCAAAGAAAGAAAAAGAAAGAAAAGAGAAAAAAAAGAAAAAAGAAAAAAGAAAAAAAGAAAGTTCAAAATGAAAAGAAAGAGACAAGAGAAAAAAGAATGTATTTTTGGAATGTATATTGTTAAATTTAAAGCTTGGTAGAGAATGTATTTTTGGTGGGGGGTTTCAGCCAATGAGGTTTTTGGTGTAAGATCTTTTGTTTAAGAGGGATGGTCATGTAATGAGTCTTGATGTTTCTAGTTTTAGCCATGAATTCTATAAGTGTAGAATTAGTGATCTACGGTAAGCGAGTGTGCGAATTTAGCTCCAATAATAAATATATTCTTAGGTTGTAGCTCGAAGATTTAGCTTAGCTAAGTATAGTTAATTAAGTAATATATTTGTTAAACAATCTTGCTAAGCCAATTTCACATGAATAACTTTTGTTTAAAAAAAAAATTGTAAAAATAAATCTCATTCTTTTTTATCCATTTGTAAATTATCAACATGACTAGCCGTCTGCCACCCAGTAACTTTGGCAACCCACGACACTGAATAGATACCTTGTTTTATGATTCCGCTACTTATGTTTTAAAAGGAATTTATGTTTTGGAACTTTTGACTTGACTGAGAAATATTTGATATTGCTTATGCATTATTATGATATAGTTAATTAAGGAATATATTTGTTAAACAATCTTACTAAGCCAATTTCACATGAATAACTTTTGTTTAAAAAAAAATTGTAAAAATAAATGTCATTCTTTTTTATCCATTTGTAAATTATCAACATGACCAGCCGTCTGCCACCCAGTAACTTTGGCAACCCACGACACTGAGTAGATACATTGTTTTATGATTCCGCTACTTATGTTTTAAAAGGAATTAATGTTTTGGAACTTTTGACTTGATTGAGAAATATTTGATATTGCTTATGCATTATTATGATATGTTTCTTTCTCGATGCTTGCATCATATTTATTTGTTTTATGGTTTTGTTTATGTTTCACCGAGTCACTTGTATAGGGTCTTGTCCATCATAAATGAATTGACCTCTCACCTTTTTTCCGATAGGGTCTTGTTTCGTTTATCGTATAGTCTTTGCGTGCGACATGGGCGATGGGCGCTTGTTTTGTTTTTTATTATGTTATCTAAGAGAAAGTTATGGATTATGATTTCAAAAATTTAATTTAACATGGCTTTTATAGATATTGAGATTTATTTAATTTGGTATTTGCTCACTGATCTTCTTGAGACCCATCCTCCATCAGTTTCCTTAGTTGTTTTGTTAGACTCCCTAAATATTTTGTTGAAGCCCATAATCTTTTGGTCGAAGATTGAGTTTTTGATGCTAGATATGTGTGTATGCAAGTCACTAGACCTGGCCGGCGGTTCGGTTCCGGTTCGGAACCGAACCGAACCAGCCGGTTACCGGTTCCACAAGTGTGGAACCGGAACCGAAAACCGAACCGAAACCGAACCGTTCGGTTCGGTTCCTTTTTTTTTTTAATTAATTAAAATAAAAAAATGAGATTAAATTTATAAAAAAAAAAAAAATTTATTACATTGAAGAGCTTGAGCTTAAATTTTTAAAAATTTAAGTTGCCTACGTATCCTCCAAGGGTGAGAGGAATCAAAGCTCACGTAGTTCCATTACAAGTTTTAGTCTTTTAGACATATCCCCTTTGTAATTATAATTTTACAATTATCAATCATCATTATCGGTTGATCCTTCGGCTCCGGTTCCGCTTGCACTTGTTGCATAAGCATTATCGAACAAATCTTCACAATCATCGGGGGCATCTTCCTGTTGTCTCAGATCAGCTCGAGTCCAATCATCCACACAAGCTGTTGCTTCTAGAGTGCTTGGATGTAATGAAGATCGCCTAGCTTCCAATATATTACCTCCCAAGCTGAAGGCTTGCTCAACCGCAACGGTGGAAATAGGTGCTGCCAAGATCTCTTTAGCAATAATAGATAAAACATGATATATATTTTGATGCTGGTTCCACCATTCAATGATTTTAAAATTTTTACTGCATAAACTTTCATTAGAAAACTCAATATTTGTAGATAAATAATTATCTAATTCAGGGTTATTAGTTGTCGTATCCCTAGCTTTTTTATTTCGTTGCAATAACCAACGATCCCCTGCGCTAAGTCTTGTTTGAATTACCGGTTCGCTACTACTAGATTGACCTAATGTTCCTAAGTTATATCTTACAACATAATCATTAAATAATTCAATTAAATCATTTCTTAATTTCGTCATTAATCTAGTAATGTCAATTTCATCTAATATTCCTAAATAACCATAATAAGCTTGTAAAGCACCATTCAAACCTTCTAATTTAAATCTAGGATCAAAAATAGCAGCAATAAGATAAAGTAAATGAATTTCTCTAAAATAGTTTAACCATTTTACCTTCATAACAGTAATGGCTTCTAACAAAACAATATCATTAGGATCACTACTGTCAACATGCTCATCGAGAGTGCCAACAATATTTAAACTCTCAAGAAGAAATAAATGTGCTGTAGGATAATAAACGCCGCTAAAAAACTAAAGTAGCATCATTAAAAACTTTGAAAATATCTAAAAAAATTTCACAAATATCCCATTGACTAGGATAAAGTGTGATATTTTGAACATGTTGTGAATCATCTTCTAGGCGTTCCAAATTAAAATGAATTTTGAAAATATTCGAGGACCGAGCCTTAAATTCTCTTCTCCGTGATTGTGCACTGACACTAGGGCCGCTCTCTTGGGTTGGCATATTTGACATTATGTTCTCAGATGAGCTTGCCATTTTTCGTTTGAGAAATTAGGAAGAAAAATAAGAAAATTGAATAATTGCAAATAAGAGAATTATAGAAAATAAGAGAGTTGAGAATTTGGTGTGATGAAATTATGAAAAATGAATCCTATTTATAGAATTTTAGAATTTTTTTGATACCAAAAATGCCCCTAAATATAACCGTTTTATTACCGTTATTAGGGGTACAATAGTAATTTTTATTTTATATAACAAAAATATTTTTTTTTTAATTTTTTTAATTTTTTTTTTGGCAGGGAGCCGTTTGGCAGGGAGCCAAACGGCTCCCTGCATCCCCCAACGGCACTAGCCGTTGGGGGAATTAGGCCCCCAACAGCTAGTGTTCCAACAGAAACCCTACGGTTCCAACCGGAACCGTCCGAACCGGTGGAACCGTCAGACCGGTTCGAGTTGGGGTGGAACCCTAACCGAACCGGTCCCATTCCGGTTCGGTTCCGGAACTGGAACCGGAACCGGTTGGAACCGGAACCTTCCGTTCCAACCAGTTCAGTTCCGGTTCGTTTCCGGTTCCGAACCGGAACCGTGGCCGGGTCTACAAGTCACCTCGGGGACTTTTGTTTTTGATAAAGTCTATATGTATAATTTGGGATTTGTTTATTGTGTATTTATATTATGTTATTTGATGGTTGTGTACATTTGGTTACGTGATAATAATGAATTATATTTATGGGCATGAATCCATTTCATTTTGCATTTTGGAGACGTTGCATATAAATATCATGCATTATAGGTGCCATTTGAAAAGTTAGTTATTTTGGTAAGGCTTAAGGAGGTTGGTGTTGGAGTTCTACGGTCCCAAGGATCGAATAATAAGCATAAAACATACATGTGAATACATCAAGGAGTTGCGGAATACTCACAATGATCGGTTGAGGTGATGCGGTGAAGAACAAAAATCCATTTTTTGCCCTCCATGAAGCTCGGCAGTCCAATGTTTTTCTTCCTCCATTTTCGGTCCAAGATCCAAGTTTTTGGTGGTGATTCCAAGCCCACGGGTTGGTTTCCCTATCACCTTCGCAAGGCTCAAATGGTGTGCTAGCACTTGGCAATTTTTGCCACAAAAATTGCCCTATTTCTCCTTCACATTCCCGGCAAACTACAGCAGAAAACAGAAGAGAAAAATGGCCAAATGACCGAGAGAGAGAGGAAGAGTAAAAGAGAGAGAGATTAGTTAGTTTGGTTGTAATGGAATAAGTGTATCTAATACACAAATTTTGAAAGTCAAATAACATTAATAAAATAATGTTAAATGTCTTTCAAGCCATCAAATGCTTTCCATCAACTCACATCACTCATGAATAATGACTAGTGTCAATCACTCAAAGTGAAAGACATCTATCACTTGAATGACGATTGATTTGACGCTAGATGTGACTTGCGGGCCGTACTCGAATTCGAAATGCGAATGCGCTCGCAAACACTCTCGGGCTCGGGTTCGCTAATTCCAAATTAACGAATTTTCCATTGCGACGTAATTAAATGATTATGCCTAGCGAAATCACTATTCACGTCGCTAACGAATTAATTCTAAATTACCTCGTTTGCCCGAATTAAAATCTAATTTCAATTCCGCGTCGAAATCCAATTTCGTATAATATATCGAATATATTATTTTATCGATTAATTCCAAATTAATCGTTATCTCTCTTTTATTGATATTTTATCCCAAATAAAATATCTCCGCAATTAATCCTAGATTAATTTTCTCTCTCATCTAATTAATCCCAGATTAATTAAAGTGTGAGTCATACGTCATCGGTGAATCTTCGGGAAGCGACCCATGAGATCCCCAGATATGTTGGCAGTAAATCCGGTCGTCGGACTAACCGAACACGTAAGTACCTAGTACTACGTTTTTACCGATTTACAAGACAAGGTTGGCTTCTAGCAAAACGCCATGCCTACCCAATTCTCCAGAAATATCCTTACAGGAATATAGTGATCTATATCAGGCGTAGTATACGTAGTATTGCCTATTTCGATCCGGTATCGGATGTCACATGCTAGGCCTGGGGCTAGATTTGTGTCTGCCCTGTACGAAGCACATATCGGATCTCTGGTAACTAGTCTCTATAATCAGATAATCATGACCTAGTCATATTATCCCGATGATTGCCAGTACATAAGAGAACCAGTTCCGTATCCTATGTGACCATCATCTCCACTATGACCGAAGTGATACTTCCATCTCGACATCACACCCAACACACTACAATTCTCAATATACCCAGCAGAGGCGTACACAGAACCTGTTAAAGCCCTGGAGGACCTAAAACCAAAGTATATTGATTATCGCAAGTATTAGCGGTGCAAGTCTCAGGTTAAGACCAAATACACCTACTCTGATTTCGGACTTCCATAGACTAGGGATATTTAATGATTAAACCTTTATGGATTGATATTGTCTCATATCATATCAATCCGGAACTAATCATATGGACATTCTATCATTTATACATCTTGGTAATCTAATTACAAATGATACAAGAGCAATTTCCTTTGTCACATAGTTAATTGTATAACAACACCATGATCTGTACAAATAGTGATGCTATGGGTCATAACTGTCCAACATTCAATTCATACGGTTGTGTTCATTTTGGTCCTGTACAATCATGGATTCATAGGAGCTTTAGAGAATTTATCCATATCATTCTCATAAATGCGACCCCACATTACTCCTATATAGGTGACACAATGATTATAAGTATCATGCAATACTAATTTTGTTTCTTCATTTAGTGTCATTAAGAATGATTAATCATTCATCCTTATCATCATTGATAGCATAACTTTTCTTATCATAGGAATGAGCAGTTTTTTATGCTCTACTACTTGAGTTTCACCCAACTAGTTTGCCACATTGAAACTAGAATTGAATTACCAATTTACTGGCTTGGGTTTCTGCTAAGTTACTTCTCATTGTATTGGCTTTAAGCCCATTCCCCTCGATAAATATAACATTTGTTCCTTTGGTATACCATTTGTTAATTAATCTACAATATTCTCCTTTGATTTTACAAAATCAATGGAAATAATGTCAGTCGAGAGCATGTGTTTTATTGTGTTATGTCTACGTCTTATGTGCCTTGACTTCCCATTATACATATGGCTCTTTGCTCTCATAATAGCAGCCATGCAGTCACAATGCACACATATGGCCGTCACAGGTTGAGGCCACATCGGAATATTTTCCAAGAAATTCTTTAGCCATTCTGCTTCTTCAGCAGCTTTATCCAAGGCTATGAATTCTGATTCCATGGTTGAACGTGCTATACACGTTTAGTTTTTTTGATTTCCAAGATACTGCAGTGCCTCCAAGTGTAAAACATATCCACTTGTTTCTTTTTCTGTATCATTTGAAATCCAATTGGCATCACTATATCCTTCCAAAACTGGTGGATATTTTATGTAGTGTAAACCATGCTTCATTGAGTATTTAAGATATCTTAATACTCTAACTATATCATCACAGTGATCATTTGAAGGATTACTCGTATATCTTGCCAATCTATTAATAGAATATGCAATATCTGGTATAGTACAATTCGTGATGTATTGTAAAGTCCCAGTTATACGAGAATATTCTAGTTGTGATACACTATCCCCAACATTTTTCTTTAATGTACTCTTAGGATCAAATTGAGTTTTTGATGGACTACTATCAAAGTGTCCAAATTTTTGAAGAATCGCTTCCACGTAGTGTGATTCGCTAACAATATAACCATCACTACTTCATTGAATTCTAATTCCTAAGATAACATCAGTTTTTCCCATGTCTTTCATATCAAAGGTCGAATTCAATATTCTCTTTGTGGAATTTATGACACTTAAATTTGGTCCCATGATAAGCATATCATCAACATACAAACATACAATGACATATGAATCATTATTCATTGTCTTGATGTAAACACATTTATCACATTCATTGATCCGAAATCCATGTGATAACATTGTATGATCGAATTTCTCATGCCATTGTTTGGGTGCTTTTTTAAGTCCATAAAGCGGCTTCACAAGTTTACACATTTTTTTCTTTTGTCATTTTACTACAAACCCTTCAGGTTGTTCCATATAAATTTGTTCATCTAACTCACCATTTAAGAATGCGGTTTTTACATCCATTTGATGTATTTCTAAATTATAAATTGCCGCAATCGCAATTAACATCCTTATAGATGTTATTCTGGTTACTGGTGAGTATGTGTCAAATAAATCAAGTCCTTATTTTTTACGGTATCATTTAGCTACCAAACGAGCTTTGTATTTATCAATTGTACCATCAGACTTCAATTTCTTCTTGAAAATCCATTTGTAACCAATCGGTTTGCAACCAGATGGTAAGTCTATTAACTCCCATGTATGATTTTGTAGAATGGATTCTACTTCGCTATTTATTGCTTCTTTCAAATAAATAAATTCAGTGGAAGTTATGGCCTCTTGATATGTTTGAGGTTCAGCTTCAGTGAGAAAGGTTAAAAAATCAGGTCCATAATCTTTTGCTACCTTGATTTTTTTCCTCTTCTAGGTTCTTCTAACCCTTCCTATTGGAGAGTTGATGTTGATTTATTTGGTTCCAAAACCTTGTCTTGAACACCGGATGAAGAGGCAATATCAACCCCGTTCTCTTGACTAAATTCATGCTCTTTATGTTTATTTTATTAAGTCTATCCATATAAAAAGAAACATATGCTCAAACCATTCAGCATTATTAAACTCAATAATTGTATTTACTTGGATATCAGAAATTCCAGATTTAATTACTAGAAATCGGTATGCTGCAATATTTTTAGCATATCTAATAAACACACAATCAACAGTTTTAGGTCCAAATTTAACTCTTTTAGGCAAGGGAACTTGAACCTTTGCTAGGCAACCCCACACTTTCAGGATTTTGTGTGTTGGTAGCCTTTTCTTCCATTTTTCATATGGTGATTAATCACTCTTCTTTGGTGGAATTCTGTTCAATATGGTGTTAGCCGTAAGTAAGGCTTCACCCCACATATTATGTGGTAAACCAGAACTGTTAAGCATGGAATTCATCATATTCTTTAGTGTTCTATTTTTCCATTCAGCCACCCTCATTCTGTTGAGGAGTGTAGGGTGCTGTTGTTTGATGCATTATTCCATTAGAGGTACAAAATTCTGCGAAGGCATTAGATTCATATTCTCTGCCTCTATCAGATCGCAATATTTTGATCTTCTTGTCCAACTGATTTTCCACCTCAGCTTTATATGTCTTAAACATATTCAAAGATTCATCTTTGCTATGTATCAAATATACATAACAATATCTACTACTATCATCTATAAAAGTGATGTAGTAATTCTTTTTACCACGACTTGGTATTGATTTAAAATCACCAAAATCTGTATGAATTAATTCTAATAATTTATTTGATCTTTTAGTCACAGATTTGTAAGACTTGCTAGCAAACTTTGATTCAACACAAGTTTCACATTTATGCATATTATCTTTTGTACAATTAGGCAGCAAACAAAGATTGACCATTCTATGCATACATTTAAAATTTTTGTGACCTAGTCTAGCATGCCATAATTCAGAAGATTCAAGCAAGTAAACAGAAGCCTTATTTATTTTATTAATAGTAGCATCAGTAATTACATTGAGTTTGAAGAGCCCTTCAGAAAGGTAGCCCTTTCCTACAAATGTTCCCTCTTAGTGAGAACAAATTTTTCAGATTAAAATACAAGTTTAAAACCCTTTTTACTTAAAACAGAACCAGAGACAAGATTTTTAGTAATTTCAGGGACATGTAATACATCCATAAGAGCAAGTTCTTTCCCGAAAGTGAATTTCAGAACCACTTTCCCTTTTCCAGCAACAGTTGCAGCAGTTGCATTTCCCATATATAATTTTTCGTCGCCACTGTTAGGAGTGTAGGTGAGAAACATATTCTGTTTCCACAGATATGCCTTGTTGCACTAGTATCCATCCACCAACCTTTACTATCAGTCAATAGATTGACTTCAGAAACAATAAACTAACAAATTCTTCTTCAATAATATTTGCTTGTTTGTTACTGTTCTATCATTTGGACCCGGATTTCCTTTTTGTGGCTGCAGTCTAGTGCTCGGTGTCCAATTTTTCCACACCCCTAACAAGCACCTTTAATTCCCTTGAAATTCTTCCATTTTTGCATCAAGAGCTTTCTGATTTTTATCTTTCCCTTTATTTTTCAATTTATTCTTCTGGTTTTGTGGCTTAGGCTTTGATACCCCTCCACTCTCAATGACATTCGATTTGGCTTCAAATTCTGAAACATTCAGCCCTTCACTCTTGCAGAGATCTTCTTGCACCCTCAATTTGAGAACCAGATCCTCCATTGACATATTAGTCTTTTTTATGCTTCAAATGTATCTTGAAATTGTTCCAAGATTTAGGCAATTTTTCTATCACAGATTTGACAACAACTGTACCGGTAGTACCATGCCTTCTACCGCAAGTTCATGGATAAGAATCTGTAATTCTTCGACTTGGTTGACAACAGTCTTTGAATCCACCATTTGGTACTTTAGAAATTTCCAACAATGAATTTCTTTGAACCAGCATCTTCGATCTATATTTATTTTCCAGGGATTCCCATAGTTCCTTGGCAGTCTTATAAGATCTGTACACATCATACAAAGAATCATCAAGGCTATTCAGAATATAATTCCTACATAAAAACTCATTGTGTTTCCACGCATCAATTGCATTGAGTTTTTCCGCAGAAATATTATCTCCCTCTGCCACAGGGCATTCTTCTTTGACAACATGTGCAAGGTTCAATGTTGTTAGATAAAACAACATTTTCTGTTGCCATCATTTGAAATCCAGTCCTTTGAACTTGTATGGTTTCTCAACATGAGGCTTCACAGCATTCACAGATTGTTCCATTGAATTCTGCTATAGATTGATGAAGTACAATCAATGAATGCAATAAATTTATTTAAACCATATACTTATAAATACAATACAAATCAAACCAGAAACTCAAATAACAAGTGAACAAAATCAATGACAAAACTTACAGTGTAAGTAAACGAAATCAACAATTACACTCATTAAAACAAGATTGAGGCTAGCGTATGAGGCTATGTCCTATAGCAGAATTCGCTCATACTCTTGTACTTGTAGTTCTTCAGACGTCTGCCACCAGGATTCAATAATCTGATGATCAAAGATTCTGCACTGAAAAGGATCCCTATCGAACTTACTTGGTGTTCGTTTCAATGATCAACGAGTTTGTATGTAGAGAATTTTATCAAATTCGAATTCTAAGTGTTTTTTTTTCATCTTCAAGTGCATTCTCTGTTTTTATATATGAAGAATGAATAGAGGGTGGTTTTTTCCCAAACGTTTTTCAAATTCAGTTAAAATATGAAGGGGTATGTTGATCAGACATAACCCTTCTATTTTAAATGAAAATTAAACTCCAAATACGTTTTTCCAAAAAGAAGATATTTATTCAATGTCACAAGATCCCAAGAGCCCCAAGGCCCAAGGCCCATCTTTGAATAATTAATATATATTAAATATATTAATTACCATGCCAACCACACATCAATCAAGACCAAGCCCAAGCCCACTTGCTTTTTCCAATTTGATATAGATGTTTAAAGAGCATTTATAAACTCTTCACTTTCCATATACATTTCCAATTTGGGACTACCTTTTATTCCCCTACTTGCTATACAAACTCCTACACTAGCACTCTCTCCGCACACCTTCAAATTATTTTCCAGGATTTGCTTCATTAAAAACACCTAAGACTTATCCCTTTGGTTAGCCATTTTTCTCTTTCAATAATATAGCAAAACCATGCCATATGTTTGCATGTGATGTGTGTCTAAAAATAATACAATTAGCTTTGTCTTTAAAGACAAACATGTTGGAAATAAAAGTAAGCCACATGCAATTGTCTATTTGATAATGCAAAGGATAATCATGTGAATTAATTAAATTGGTTATATAATTATTTCATAATTATAATTACTTGAAATCATTATATTAAACTTATTTAACATATTTTTCATTTGTGACAAAGTATATATTAATCCCATTAATAATATATATGTTTGTGAGTAAATAATTGAACTATACAATTATATTTAATTTGCTACAGTATATCGAGCTAGTTCGGGACCAAATGGACCTACAGTTTCGAGCTCCAATAATTCAGGAATATTAATTAAACTCTTTAATTAAATATTCTGAATTATTAACTTCGGGTTATTCCACTAAAAATCTGAAGCTAAACTCTCATTGTCGTAGATGAAAAATATAAGTCAAACTACTTTCGTGTCCATCAATATAGTCATTGCATACGGATTAGCCCTACACGAGTATCTCATAATTAGAGTCAGGTCATAATGTCCGTTATACCCCTCTAATTATTTTTTAATTTAAGTACCATTGCTTCTCTAATGAACAATTTATTCATAACTATTATGAATATTAATCTTTCTATTTGTAATAAATGACTTGAGAGCCCTAATCATTCAAGTATCGAATCAACCCTTAAGGAAGATACTCCTCTACTTCTCACAAGAAGGAATGCACTCCATATCTATATAAAACGTTACCAACTACATCAAAACCATGTCCCCAAAGTACGTAGCTATTGGTCGGGACTACTACACCAACCTCACCTTTGTAAATCAAAAAATATAACCTGCCATGTAGGAGTTCGTAGTACACTCAGGATTCCGATCAATCCATGTATGACCATCTAGTAGATTTGAAATGAATTTCACTATTTAACGGATATTATAAGAAACTCATTTCTATCTAGGTCTAGTCCTATATGATCACATCATATAAGGTTCCTCCATTCTCATGTCACCACATGACCGATCCGGATCAAGGTCGTCATATAATTATAGAATGGACTGCAACTAAGTCTGAAGGCACATGAGTAATCAAGGGTAAACAAGATAATTTATAATATGTGATTTAAATCAAATATTTAAATCAAACAAGATAATTTATCATCTTCCACTAATAAATAATTAATAACAAGTGGTGAGTGGAAAATATATCAATATTTACCACCATTTTTACTTATATTTGTATGGTTTCTCGAGTTTTATGAAAGTTTTGATGTTTTGTTTAGTTTATTTTGAAGATAAAATAAAATTAGGACTCAATGAAATCAATCAGGACGAAATGTGGAACAAGTAAGGGCAAAAACTAGACTTGACATTTAGATTTTGAAGGTTGGAAACTTGAAATGTCATTCTAATAAAGTACAATTTCGCAAAATTCAACTTTGCGCAATTTGCTTATTTTGGCTATAATCTTTTACTCCAATATCGGATTGAGGTGATTCAAGTTCGAGATGAAATAAGACTCAAAGATCTACAACTTTGATTTTCATAAGATTTTCGAATTCTGAAGTTTGTAAGACCAAAATTGATGAAAACGTCAAAGTGTGGTATGTGTAATTACTAAAGTCATTATCAAAAACAAAAACAAAAATGGAAAATGACAATTTACAATTGTCAAACTTCCACAAAACATCTTGCAAGTTTGGTGGGAGGATTTGGTGGAATGTTTGGTGCCATGTTTGGTGCTATGTTTGGTGGAGAAATTGGTGGAGTCAAAATTTTCTTATAAATAGAGCTTGATTTCGTTTGTAAATTTCATACTTTCCTTAGCTTTATATAATAAGGAAATGAGGATTGTATCTTGTTTGTATATATTTATAGTAATGTATTTTTATTTTTATTAGTAATAATAGTTTGTTTGTTTTATCTTTCTTTTATGTTTTGTAGTTAATTTCCGTTGGGGGAATGGTGTGAAACCTTTAATATGATAAGGTAGATTAATCTCACTTAGTTTATAATATGAAAATTATAATTTAATAATATGGATTAAATTTGATACCGCCTACATGGTTGGTTTTATTTATTTGACATAATATGACATCACCTATATGGTTGGTCTTTTAGATGACAGATGATTATCGCCTATATGGCTCGTTTATGGATAAATAATAACACTGCCTTTATGGCTAGTTTGACTTAGTTGGGTAATACTGACAATTTCTATATTATAATAAAGTGATATTTCTACATTTGAAATATTAAAGGTGGATCCCCAAACCCCCAGTATTTTATTTTTAATCTAGGGAAGTGATAAAGCAGAATATTCATGAGTTTCATAATTAATTTTCTTTATATTTTGTGTGATGCTTTGGCTTGTTTATTGAATCTTAAGCTTAATGCTTCTTGTTTCTTGATCACCAATAAATTGATGTGGGTAAACTTAAAATGAACTTGGAAAATGGATTTTAAGTTTCAGTCTTAGATTCAATAGCTCACGATCTCACCTTAGAGATTTCCTTATAGGATAGGAATATACCTGTTGGATATGGGTAGCCACAATTGAAACTTGAACTTAATGAATTCGGAGTTTCTTAATTAACATAAGAATATATTATTGGGTTACTTTGGGTGTTTGCATCTGACCATCAGAAGAGGCTTTTGCATAACTTTGTGTTCCAAGTTAACAACTGATTATTACATATGTATAGGAGAATCAATTCATCATTAGAATAATATTGGGCGAATTCATACCCTAGATGTTTTCTTTATTATTAATTTCCTTGGTTTGTATTTATTTTTATTTATTTATTTAAATCCACATTCAACCAACGAAAAATCTCTTCTTACCTCAATTAGATACATGTAAATATTTAGCATCAATAATTAATAACAACAATATAAATTAATTCCTCGTGGGGTCAATATTTTTATACTACTTGAGCGATACGTGCGCTTGCGTAACGTGTGTAATTTCACCCGATCAAGTTTTTGGCGTCATTGCCGGGACTTATTTTTCTTACGTTATTAATTTTGAAGCTATATATTTTACTTGTATCTAATTTTCTTCAATTTTATTATCTTTAATTTTTATTTGTTTCTTTTATTTTCAGGTGGTTGAAAATGGATCCTTATTGGGCGATGAAAGCATTAAGAATTTTAAAAGGTGAAGATACACCCCAAATCGGGGAGACACAGTTCGGTTTTCTGAGGCTTGTTGTCCAGCCCAACAACTATCGGTGGATGTCAGAGAGAAATAACACAATATTTTCTTAACCATTTTAAAGCAGAATAATAAGATGTGAGGTATGTGATGGTGACCACCCTAGTGATTATTGCACGTTCAACTACACTTCGGGGTGGCAGAGTTATCAGGGACCCTTATACATAGAACCCACATATTTCACCGAATCTTATTCTCCATCTTCTCCTCCATTATCTTATGATCTTCATCAAGAACTAGAACCATCAGAGATAGAACAGTTGATGGAGATGCTCAAACAGCGGGAAGCTAAATTCGATGCATACTTTCAGAATCGAGTGGAATCTATACAGAAGCTGATAGATCAAATAGAACAATTAACTGACAACCTGAATTACATATCTCAAGGAGCAATTTTAGATGACACTGATGAAGCCTTCGAGTACCAAAGATTTCATGATGACACCTTAACAGGTGAGGAGGCTGAGGTAGAGGTATCAGTTCAGGAACTCAAACAAGCAGAATTTCAATTTGATCTGGATAATTATTTGGTCGCTGATTGCATCTGTGAGAAACAAGCAGAAGAGCTACATGAACCGTTCAACCAACCACAGAGGATAAAGGCCTACAATCAGACATATCTTTACATCCTCAGGTTAACACTTATGGAGCATGTATTGAACATATGTCAGATGAAGAGCTGAATGAAGAAATGCTAAAATACATCCGTGACGAAAAGATGGAACAATATGCAGAGTAAAAACAGGAGAAAATGTGTGACTATATTGAAAATCTCATGACACTAGATGATACATCACAGCAGTGGGGAGTACATATCGAGGACACCGCCCAGAAGCTTGACAGAATGGCACAGCCATTCAAAGTCAAGCACCATACAAGACCTCATGATATTCTTTCTTTCTTTTCAGAACCGCATAGAGCTACAAGGTGTAAGAAGGTGGCACGAGCACTAAATCAAACAAAATTCTTTTGGCCACCCCATTTTTGGAAAAGACGCTGGAAAAGCAGCGCACATGGCATTGTCGTCTCCAGGATGTCAAAAACCACACTGAAGCTTCCTTGAAGAACAATCTTTAAACACGTTTGGCTGAAAACGATAAATTTAGCGCTAGCAAGAAGGCAACCCATGCAAATTTTTATTTTTATTATTATTTTATTTTCGTATTTTGTGTACATGTTGTAGTATTTTTAATTTTGTGTGTTATTTTTTGTAGGAAAAAACACAGACGGAGCATTTAAAGCAAAGCAAACCAATCTACCAGTAAAAACATGAGCCATCAAGGAATAATATCTAACAAATCGAGCAATTTACACGGTAGTGTTGTTCCCTTATTTTTACTTTGTTTTGTATTACAATAGGGATAATGCTAGATTTAGGTTTGGGGGTGATTATTGCATGCTCTATCTTGTTATAACCTACATGTTTTGTTTTGTTCGATGCATGTTTTCTTTCTGTAAGCTAACTAGGAATTGTCTTCTAAACTCCTTTTTTGCTTTTTAAGACATTAAGGACAATGTCTCAATTAGGTTGGGGGTAGAGGATAGTTGACTAGTTTGTTTTTATTTTTTTTATTGATGAAAAATCCAAAGCGTGGTATGTGTAATTACTAAAGTCATTATCAAAAATAAAAAAAAATGGAAAATGACAATCCACAATTGTCAAACTTCCACCAAATATTCTTGCAAGTTTGATGGAGGATTTGGTGGAGTGTTTGGTGTCGTGTTTGGTGCTATGTTTGATGGAGAAATTGGTGGAGTCAAAATTTTGCTTATAAATAGAGCTTGATTTTATTTGTAAATTTCATACTTTCCTTAGCTTTATTAATAAGGAAATGAGGATTGTATCTTGTTTGTATATATTTATAGTAATGTATTTTTATTTTTAGTAGAAATAATAGTTTGTTTGTTTTATCTTTCTTTTATGTTTTGTAGTTGATTTCCACTGGGGGAAGGGTGAAACCTTTAATATGATAAGGTAGAATAATCTCACTTAATTTATAATATGAAAATTATAATTAATAATATGGATTAAATTTGATACCACCTACATGGCTGGTTTTATTTATTTGACATAATATGACACCGTCTATATGGTTGGTCTTTTAGATGACAGATGATTACCGCATATATGGCTGGTGTATGGACAAATAATAACACCGCATTTATGGCTGGTTTGACTTAATTGGGTAACACTGACAATTTCTATATTATAATAAAGTGAGATTTCTACATTTGAAATATTAAAGGAGGATCCCCAAACCCCAACATTTTATTTTTAATCTAGGGGAGTGATGAAGCACAATATTCACGAGTTTCATAATTGATTTTCTTTATATTATGTGTTATGCTTTGGCTTGTTTATTGAATCTTAAGCTTAATGCTTATTGTTGCTTGATCATCAATAAGATTGATGTGGTAAACTTAAAATGAACTTGGAAAATGGATTTTAGGTTTCAGCCTTAGATTTAATAGCTCACGATCTCACCTTAGAGATTTCCTTCTAGGATAGAAATATACCAATTGGGCGTGGGTAGCCACAATTGGAACTTGAAGTTAATGAATTCATAGTTTCTTAATTAACATAGGAATATAGTTAATTGGATTACTTTGGGTGTTTGCATCTGACAATCGGAAGATGCTTTTGCATATCTTCATGTTCCAGATTAACAATTGATTTATTACATATGTATAGGAGAATCAATTCATCATTAGAGTAAAATTAGGCGAATTCATAACCTTAGATGTTTTCTTTATTATTAATTTCCTTTGTTTGTATTTATTTTTATTTGTTTATTTAAATCCATATTCAACCAACGAACAATCATTTCTTACCTCAATTAGATACATGTAAATATTTAGCATCGATAATTAATAACAACAATAGAAATTAAATCCTAGTGGGATCGATATTTTTATACTACTTCAGCGATATGTACGCTTACGTAATGTGTGTGATTTCACCGAACAACAAGTACATCATATTTACCTGTGGACTTTTTCTCTTTCAGCTCTGCAAGGTATTTACGATAATTCCTCTTCTAATGCCCATCCTTGTTGCAATGGAAACACTTTTCTTTGGGCTTGGCATCCTTGGAGCTTTTCTTATTATTCTTCATGGGATTTTCCATAGCCTTTCTAGTGTTTTTCTTCTTCTTCTTTGCAGATTTGGAAGATCCGACAACATTTGCCTCTCTACTGGGCTTATGAGGATCCACCAGCATGGACTCGTAATGGGTGAGCTCATTAAGCAGTTGAGTCAAAGTAATAGACAATTTTTTCATAACATAGATTCTTTTAAACTACAGGAAACTCTTCGGAAGAGTTTCTATGATCATGGTTACCTGGTTATGCTCGTCAATACGAGCTCCATGAGTTTCGACCGTGTTGAGATAGGTCATCATCCTTAAAACAAGCTCTCGGACTAATGTCCCTTCCTTTATCCAAGTGGTCATCACTGAGGACATAACCTCATGACACTGCCGCTCCAAAGGCTGCCAAAACATGTCCCATAATAATTGCATCATTAAAGATGTTGTAGCATTGACTCATTCTTTGCAGTAAGAACCTCAGGCATCCCTACTAGCAAGTAGTAGTGGGCTTTCTTATCGGCTGTGACCCATTTCTGATAGGCATTACGTATAATTTGGCCAGAATTTCTGGCTGTCTTAGGAGGACATTCCTCATTCAGGACAAACTTAAGGTCTTCACAGACCAAGATGGAGTTCATGTTACTTTTCCATTTAACATAATCTTCTCCAGTTAATTGGTCATTTGAGAGAATAGTAGTAATTGGAGAAACCATGGCTGAAATGAAAGAAATAAACATGCATTTAATATCAATTCATCGCATATTAAATTCATCAATTATTTAAGTATAAATTTAAACATGATGTATGAACCATGTATAATGAATTAGAAACCTAAGAGAATTACTATGCCACGAAAGTCTATCATCTTACAAATCAGAGCCGTCGTAGGGTAGGTCAAGTATTCACATGATAGATCGAGACAATCTCAATTGATTAATATATGTGGAAATAACTCTTATTCATATATTAACCAACCACTATTTGATTTGATCAAGGAATTTTGATTAACCTTTTAATCATTCCTTTGTGTGTGTAACCCGTTGTTTTGAATTCCTTGGACTTAACTAGTAAAGTACCGTCGTAGGGTAGGTCAGTTCACCAATACATCTAGAGTTCTTATACTCTCGGAATCTAAACTTGATATTGACCCAAAATGGACACCATCCGTAGGGGGACGAAAATAAAGTCGTCTCGAGGAGCCTTTTGAATCTCAAGTTTTTGGACTAACAACGGAGATCACGGGATATATTGTGATATATCCCTCTCGCACTCACTATTTTTGTAACGTCCCGAACTATAGCAACCCTACCCAAAGGAGTATATAGCTAAAACGCTACCAGCACATCTACACTAACCTCAAATTCTCCAAAACGCTTGAGCAAATATCTCAACATTATTAACTCGATAATCGTTCATAAATGACAAATAATTTTCCTCAAATGCAAGTTATAAAATTAGTGTGTTGCATAAACTAAAGTAACACACTAGTTTCCCCAAGACCTAACCATCATGGAGACTTATTATCCTAATATCCAAAACTGTAAATTAAGAAAGACATAGTTCCTTATCACATGAGTCATCGTCATGGATTCATCCCGCAACCACCAACCTCTAGATCAGAATATTCCTCTGAAAGGTGATCACCTGCACCACATGACACAGTGAGCCTAAGCCCAACAAGAAATTTTCATGCATGAATGCAACGATGGTCCTTTTAAAAATGCAATTCGTTTTAACTTTAATATAAACTATTACCAATTGAGAAACCATTTTTAATTAAATGGACCTCGGTCTTGGTCAACTTACAACTGCCTCTATCTTGTTGGGGTAAACAGATATCCCTTCACTCGATACCACATGCCTTAAGAAGACCACATGTTTCATCCAAAAGTCGCATTTCTTGAGTTTAGCTTAGAGTTTATTCTCCATCGATATTTGTAACGTACCATGTAGGTGCTCTTCATGCTCTACTTGACTCTTCGAATATATCAATATATCGTCGATAAAGACGATAATAAATCGATCAATATAGTGTTTGAACACTCGGTTCATCGGATCCAGGAATGCCGTCGGGGCGTTTGTTAGCCCAAATGACATCATTAGAAATTAATAACTATACATTGTCCTGAATGTTGTCTTCCTCACGTCATCCGCTTTCATCTTCAACTGGTGGTACCCCAATTGTAAATCCACCTTAGAGAATATCGTAGCGCCCTGCAATTGATCAAATAGGTTGTCGAACCTTGGAAGGGGTACTTGTTTCCTAAAAGTTACTCTATTCAGTTCCCGGTAATCGATACATAATCTTAACGATCCATCTTTCTTCTTTACAAGCGTCACCGGGTCTCGCCAATGTAATGACCTAGGATAAATAAATCTCATGTTCAACAACTCATTTAGCTCAGCTAGCGCAATTCTATAAGGTGATTTTGATATTGGCATTGTTTCTGGTTCTAATTCAATTTCAAATTCGATCTCTCTATCTGGTGGTAAACTCGTCAGATTCTCCGGAAATATATCTTGAAAGTCATTCACCACCATAATATCTTCCAACCATGCCCTTGACTCATCTTGTATCGCTATTATACTAGCTAATTATTCGATAGACCTACCATTCAACAACTTTTCATCTTTTATTGCCGATATAATTGGCAGGTTATCCCTCTATTAAAAAAATAAACAATAACTTTGTATTTATTAAATTATCAGTCATAAGTATGTACGTACTAGTAGTTTGACAAAATGAACAGAAAGCCTAAAGATCCTAAACTCCGAAAATGTGATGCTCTATTTGTTATCACTAATATCAATAATAACCCTAGGCAGATAAGCCACTTTAAGAAGCCAACGGTATCCATCGCGATCCTTCTTCCTAAGGTTAGTGGTACTTTAATATTTGTATTCACATTCGACTTCTGCCAACAATATCTCCTATATTTTGTTAGAAAAACAACATACGATGAGGTATCCTTCAGAAGGTCTTTATTTATACTTTCCCATATGGTCCCCATAACCATAGCCTCCCCTTCAGTCATCTTGCTAATATTCAAAACATTTTTTAGGCTCGATCTTATCATAAATTATGGACCTAAAGTTTTCAAAATGGTATCCAATTGCTTTACATGCTCCTCTGGTGTATGTTCAAGGTTCCTCTTATACGCATAGAACAACTTCAGACATCGCCAGGGGCTTCAACCCCGCAGCGCTATGGGTGTTCTCCTTAAACGAGCCATCATCACCTAAATTAAATAAAACCTATGGTCAATTGTGCTGAAAATCACTCTCAATTTATTGTCACCATTCACATGTGCTAAGTCAATTCACATTCTTCCTCGCTTATGATTCTATAACGAGGTTAAAAGTACACAAGTATAATTTCTACATATTTCATGTCAATCGTCAACCACTCATAACATCCAAGGTATTTTGTTTATTATTTATCTATTCTTATTATTTATACGTACTTACTTGCTGATAGTTGTGCTGATCCATTATGCCCATGTGACTCTGTCTTCTATTTATGAGGAACGACGATCCCTTTCTGATACCAACTGTAACGCCACAACCTATAAAAACCTTATCCAAAAGAGTATAGAGCCGGAACGCTACCAACCTATTTGTTCTAACCTTAAATTGCTCAAAAACTTAAACAAATATCCCAATATTATTAAATTAATGCACAATCATAAATGCCCAATAACTGCATTCAATGTCAAGTTGTAACATAAAGTATACCTAATTCGTTAACCTGCTCCTGAAATATGTAACGTATCAAGTTATTAAAATACATCTATATAATTTATTTATCCTTATTATTTTAACTACATAACTATTATTTAATTGTTATGTTCTATTATCAATACACACACACACACAAATATTCGCACATATTCATCATTATTGTATATGTATGCTAACATACGAGTACATATTTCTACTTATATCAGAATATATAAGTAACCCTAGGTTAGAGTTTATTATTTAGCTTATACGCGACTAAAAATATAACCTAAATAATACTAGTGGATAATTAGTGATTTAATCAATTTTTACTCTTAAAATTTTATTTACTAATTCTGATTAGTCTCTACTAATATTTTACTTAATTAAACTAATTTAATTAAGTGTCACCTAATTTATTTTAACACTTAAAATATTAATTCACTAACAGGTTTAAAATTTAGAATTCAACAAATGGATAAATTTTAATTAAACTATTTAATTAATATAAGCACGTTATAAATTCCAATGGTACGTGAAATTATATCCCGAGTACAGATTAAATTACCGTCCATTCGGAATTGGCTATGGAATTTATGTACGGGTTTCCATCCGATATACTAAAGGAAAACATAATGCACTTATAAGGCCAATAAGTATTAAACTTTGAATTTCTAATTTTAAACCATTAAACTAATTAATCTTATTAATTTGTTTCCAAGCATATCATATACCAATTTAACTCT